>CM055894.1:37504189-37775906 GCA_029582155.1 Panopea generosa | reverse complement strand
CGGGAGAAGAACTATTAAATTCTTCTTGTGGTTTAAATTCTTGTAAACTTCTGTCTGATGGAATCGGAAAATTGATTGAGCTATCTTCCTCTTTCTGTTAGGTGTTGAGCTATTGCTCCCTTGTGAGCAAATCCTCACATATACCGCAAACACTGGCTGTGCCCGGTCCAGAAGGACTCTTTAATTTCATCGGAGTACCTCATGCCAGATGTGTTTTAGAAGAATACCATCTGAATGTGTCTTTAACTATTTTATACCCAACGCTTTCGGTAGAGAAACGCCCATTGGAAACATTGCTTTTGAGAATATTGATCGTTTCATTAATATCGTCGTTCTTTACAGTATCGATGTTGATATCTGTATCATGTAACCCATCTGCAAAGTTTAATCTACGCTAACTAATTTGTAAAGGTGAATTCATTGGAGTTTTCATTATTTTTTGGCAATGTATTCTCCAGCAGAGAATGTGCTACTAGTATCTTGAATAAAATGTTCTGAAGATGTGTATGCTGCCAGTAACTGTTCATGCCTATGTCTTTTTTTATAGATGATAACGGAGAATCAAATTTTATTTTTGATGTTCTTGGTGACATTGCACTAAGTGACAGTGAAATGTCCGCTTCTGCGGTTTGCACCGCTGATATAACGAAAGGGTCGATTTTTTTCTGTAAGGTATTTTTACCTGGAAAGGAAAAATCATGATAAAAGACACACTATCCTGATTTTTTATTCAATGAAGCACCTTAATTGATATAATTTCACAAATACACAGTCTTTTTTTTAATGTACACGTGTAAATGATAATATCTTTATTTGTATTTTCCCTACTGAGAACGAACGTATCCATTCAATTATGGCATACAGTTGACGAAAACCCTCATATATTTTCGTACACATATGAATTTCAAAACGAGGAGCACTTAAACGGACGAATCAAATGTATTTTTGAAATAATTGGTGGTGAAAACAGAACTGACAGTAAAATTCATGAAAACTCAGCGTAATATCATAGAAAATGTCCAAAAGTAGGTGCCAATTGGTGAATATGGATTTCGGTACATGTAAACACTCTCGGTTTTCTCGAAATGCGTCTTTTGTGGTGATAGCTGCAAGGTAGGAATGAACTACCGATAGAAGACATTATGCTTAGTTACATCTTCGGAGTATGCATTAAGAAAAATGGTGAGTATAAAATAAATTACCGTGTTTTTCTGTGCCTTGACGTAACTTTTACAAACAAAAATCCGCCATTTTTGACGCGTCCGCTCATTTTTACCGCCTAAGAACGAATACGCTCAAAATACGTTCGCCCCCCTGAATTAGTTATAATTAATTAACATTATTTCAGGTAAATTGCGTTATAAGATCGGAGTGTATATGAACCGCTCTGGAGTCTGCTTCCCGAGTAGAAACATTGCCGAGTGTTGTTTTCTGATAAGCATTGAGTCGAACTGGGGCCGAACTCGCAACCTCTAGCGTGGATGGCCAATGACCTTATCCACCACACTACCGCCCCGCTTAAATTATCAGTTCAACCAGGACGATACAATAGCCCAGTCAGCCTATGAGATATTTTGGCTCAACATCAAACTAATTGCAAAATAATTATTTCCTGGATTTTTGATAAGCTAAACGTATTTAAAAGTCTAGAAAAATCTAAATAGGGGAAATTTGTTAAAATTTTATATTTCTAACCACCATATTTAAAGGAAATTCAAAAAAACAAAAACAAAAAAAAAAAAAACAAACAAAAAAAACTGTTTTGACGGATACATTCATGTTATAAATTGCTTTTTGAAGTATTTAATTGTAATGTAGTTCATAGAACTAATCATTCAACTATTGAATTAAATATAAATTAGCAACAAAAAATGTTATTAATTTATATCTAATTCTTATAGGTATTATATCAAAAGTATACCTCCGAATCCGAAAAGGTTATCAATATACTACTAGTATATAGTTCAGAACATGTTGTAGACCAATACATTTATACATTCTTACTTTGAACTGTTTCCGTCACTATCTAACATATTTGTTGTTCAGAATTAATCAAATAATACTACAAATTTATGTACTGCTATTTTAAGAGTTGATATAACCTGTCACAATCCCGGTTTTGCACGAGTTTTTATGTCCTCACTTAGGTCTGTCTCAGTCAGATTTCATACACAGTTAACTTTACTATTGCATTTTATCATTTTTAACAAACTGTCAGGCGCTGGCGGTAAATGAGTACTGATTGGTAACATCTTGTTTTCGACAACTTCCCATCCCCACTCTTGAGGTGCTATTTCCACATTTGAGCTTACCCAAGTTTGAACTTGAAAGTAAACTCGCAGGCTATGTTGCATTACTGCAGCCGATGTTGGTGGAAGTGTATGTACTTGTACATAGGTTGTACTAGTCATTACTTTACTAGCGAATTTTCTGAAACGCAACAAATCCATACCCTCTAATGGAACCCCGCCATAAAGAATAACTAATGCACGTTCTCCTGCTATTAGAACATCCTCTCGTAAACTTGTCTTTGTAAATGTTTCTGCGCATTCCTGAAATTGTTTGTTCTTTATAAGCTTTTTAAGTGCTGGCCCTTTCCCAACCCCAAAAAGTCATGATGTCGTATCACATCCTGTAACAGCATGCACAAACGGCAACCATCTACATGTATCAGGGCCAAGTAACACAATACTGTTACTTTCAATATTAGCATGATAGATCAGCAAAACAAGATTTGTTTCTTCACCACTCAAAATCACGTTACGCTTTTCTGCACAAGCAACTGCTGTCTGTACTATAAGTAAATCGGCATCACCCTCCGCATATACTACTTTATGACATTTGTTTTCCAGAGACCCACCTAGCATTTTTATGAACTGCTGTTTGTTTTCCGAATTTGCGAGAAAATGTTCTTTTTTCCCTTTAAATGGATTACTGTCTTTGAAATTAACTTTTGTACCCACAGCCCCTTTTGAACGTCGCAAATGCGTTTCATCTTTTTTAGATGGTCCGGACTCATATTCATCAAATACAACTACTGGGTCATGAAACTTTCCAGATACATAATCTACATAAACACTACAAATTTCAGAAAATGTTTAAGCACGGTTCTATGGTATGCGCTGAAGTAATGCTCCACCATCAATTACATGTTGAATTGTGTTGCTTTCTGGGTCCTCTTGTCTGCCACAATCTCCTAAGGACCAAATTTCATCTGCCAGTGCTGGTTTCTGTGTCTGTCTCATAAAGCCAGATGAATCAAAGAGTGCAGATGGTACGCTACAAAGTTCATATGTGAATACCTCAGACATATCTTCTACTGATTTATTTGCAGCTGTTGTCAGCCTCTGGAAAAGAAGTTGTGGATCAACCTGCATTGTCTGTCCGTCTACCTTTACTGCATTTTTTTTGTATGCAATGGCTTAACCTGTTCTGACCGTTTGAATGAATGTACAAATGCATTTTTACCTTGCATTGATGCTACAATTTTTGAACCGATTTCGTTGGCTATTTCGACATTTACAGAGGAATCAGAAGTTACCCCAGTCTCAATATTTCGCAGAGATGTATCCCGAGTAAACGGATTTCTTTCAAGAAGAAATGACAAGAAAGTAAGTGTGTCCTTGTAGTCTCTTTCTTTTCTTGCTTGGCCATATTCCTTATGTTGACTACTTGTGTTGTACGCAGTTCCACTAAAATCATGCATTCCATTATTTATCTCTGCGCATGATGGTAGAGATAGAAGCCATTGTGTCCGCTGTTTCTCTGACATTCCCTTTCCTCGGGTCAGTCCGCCATTAGTCTTTACACTTCTCATTAACACCTGCTCAATAACTAGATCAGTTGATAATCCTGCCCAATATCTGTCTGTTCTTCGAACAACATGAAGACCTGATTTGAAATGCTGATATAATCTTAGTATATCTATCACCTCCATGTATTGAAGCCAAAGAGCTGCCGTTCGGAACTTTTTCAACGAGTTCTTTTCTTCTGAGAATTGTTGGTTTGTTTTCTCAAGCTCATCATTTTCAGATACAGCATAAAGATCGATTTTTCCCATAGCAAGATCATCATATAGTTTACCGATGTTACTCAAATCTTCGTTTGGTCTACTTGCAATGTTGAACGTTTCATGTTCTTCATTTACTTCATAAAGGTCATTTATGATAATTTGCTGGTCACTCGATGCACTGTTACTATCGCCTTTTAGTAGAAGTGGAATCTTAAATACTTTCGAGATTATTATTGAATTTAAAGCATTGTCTATGAGCAAATGTCCCCTGGTTGCTCTTGCAACTGCTTTGCCATTCAGCATATGTCCAACAGCATTTTGAGCGTAGACTGTTTCTAAAAGCTCGCAAAGGCCTGTTTCTTGCATCAGATGACCAATACATCCCAGGAAACTCATGATTGTGTGAAAACCTCCTTACCGTAATATCACTTAACGAAGGCTACTATTCTCTTGTTCGTTCAACACGACAGTCAATGCCTTCCAGTAAAATGGCTGGTCAAACGTTACCACAGGGTCCGTTCCATATTTGACAGCTTGATCACCAACAAACTTTAGAGTTGTGTATATGCATGACATATCACTTGGGTTTAAGTCAATCATTGGCATGAATACAACTGATGATTTTCCCGAACACTCACCTTCTTGTATCATCTGCATAAGTCCAGACCACCCAAGTCGAACCGGCCTTATAGGCCAAGACAATTTAAGCAGAAGATCAAGTTTCAAAGTGCCGTCCAAAACCCTTAAATTTTCAAGTTCATCAAATGTGAGTAGTACTTTATTGGTTTCATTTGCTCTGTAGTATGATATCTTTGAACGTCTCACACACCAATTAATTTTGTACTGTTCTACATATAGAGACATGCACTTCTGGAACACTGGATACATTACCAATGGTTCTAAAAGTGCCTTATTCCCATAGATAGTCCTCTGTTGGTCCAAATATGCAGAAAAAAACATGGGGTTGACCAGGTTGCTTTTTCACAATTTCGATGGTTTGATGGCACCCCTTCATTTTTGACAATTCTGCCCATTTGTTGCAGTGTATCACTACGCATCTTTAAACTGTTATAGCATCATCAAACAGTTCCCAGGGTCACCCAAACTTTGTAGAAATCATGAAATGTTCCAATGTTCCCATATGCACAAAGAAATATGACATTTTATGCATTTTTAAAAAAAAAAATTACCCAACCGCTTTACACAGCTCTAATTTCTTGGGCGTAATAATCTTGCTACCGTCATGCATGGGAGGTAATTGTTCAGTGAGACCTTGAAGAGTAGAAATTGTCATGACATGTGACTGAAATTTTGTCGAACAAACCTTTACCATTTCTAAATATAAAAGTACGCCTTTTGAATTCATCGCGCAACTGTTTTCGAATTCATGCACCAAAATAAGATGGCGGTCACACATGCATAAATCAGTTTCGGACAACTCGAAAACAGGAAAAACTGCCAAAATTTTTTAGCCATTGTACCTTAATAAAAATAATTCTAGAAAAAGAAATACTTTGAAAATGTCCTTGTATTTCCTCCTATAGTGTATCTATCTGACTGCATATTCATTTTATTGTATATGCAACATTAAATAACTTAAGTGTCAAAATACATGACCATATATGGATAAATAGTTGTTTTTGCTTCAAATAATGCTCTGTTTTTGTTGCAAAACTATATATTTGACTTTTTTATATCTATAACAAACAAATATTAATGTTTGAAGGTGCCCAGCAATAATTTGCATGTCACTGACACTAACCATGCCCCCTTTTTCAATACATGAATGAATAACATACTTTTGTACATGCATTATATTCATTATCAACTATGAATATATCCCTTACCAATTGAGGTATCTATTAGGCATATATTAAATTCCAATACTATTTTGTTTATTTTATCAATAAAAATTGCAAATGAAAGTAAAGTGTTCATGAAAATCACTTTAAAGCAAGAAAATGAAACGATGAATGAAAATGAGACAAAATATGGATACAGCATATTTGGCTGGACCGATAAGCTCATTGCAAAAAGACGGTTTGCTAAAGCGCATCTCTTTACGACAAATTAGTTTGAAATAAATATATCAAAGAATATCGCGATAAGAAATATTTGTCGCGAGATGACTCGTTACTTTACAGATTTTCCAAAACCGGCATAAAAAAATGGGCAGTTAAAATAGAGTTGTTGCAATAATTATATGAAAATTAGAAATTGTCATATTGGAGAATGCTATACTGTTGAATGTGGAGAAAAATATTGTACACATTCAATAACAGACATTGAAAAAACATCATCTTCAATGAGAAAAATCTATATTCTAAAGCAAGCATCATGTATTTTTATTTGACAAAAAAGTAAGAAGAACAACCGAAAGAAATCAGATGATGGTACAAAAGTTTCAAGCACAGGTTAACTAAACGCTGAGAAATTATTACGCAAATCTGTTTCGCGTCATTTCAAAGATGTTGCATTTTACAATTTACCTTAATGTCCAAGAGTAGGTAAATACTGTGTATAAGCCAGACCCAGTCGCATAAATATCAACAATGAGGAGAAAAAAAATGACAGTAAAACAAAAATGGCAGTCATACGCCATACCATTAAAATGAAACGCGACAGTTTGGCGGTCGGTATATCGAAAACTGGATACAGAGCTGTTGATAACAAATATCAATGACAAAATAATGAAACAGGAAATTTCTCCACAATTCATGATCAATATAATATTAATTGATAAACAGCCACATAAAAACAATATTGCTCATACGCGACCAACCGTATTGTCAAAAAGCATGCGCTTAAGAGTGGAAACAGTATCGCGACATATGTTACCATTTTTATGTGGGTGGGGTATGAATTATACATAAATAATGAGTTTCTAACACAAAAAAATGGTTTAACTTACATGAATCATGAAATCTGGATGCAGTGAATGCTCTAGACATGCTTTTGTTGTGATATATTAGCATCACTGTCTCTCTGTATGACTTTCAAGTGTTTTTAAGTGCAAACTTCTATTCATTTTAGCAAGGATTTTGAGACAGATGGCTAAAATCAAGTCTTATCAAATGATGCAGCAAAGCATATTTGCATACATGATCATTTCTTTTTCAGTTAAATAGATGATCTCACTTTGTGTTCCTTCCATTGAATTGAATAAATCCTGATTCCAACATTTCCATGACAAATTTTCAGCTGCTCAGTCTCATTGCCCTATTTGCTTTACTGTTTTAGCTTCAAGTTTGGTTTTGCCTGTGTGACACTTCTCTATTACACTCAAAGTCATCCAATTTTCACAAAAAATACATTTATTTTTCCATTAAGAGGTTTCAAATACAGTATTTCCCATAGAAAGTGACATATTTTCAAAAAGAAAGTAAATCTGAATCACAAAGATGCAGTTTCCTCCCAGCGTCTACCGAAAATGATCTGATTCTTGAACGTCTCACACACCAATTAATTTTGTACTGTTCTACATATAGAGACATGCACTTCTGGAACACTGGATACATTACAATGGTTCTAAAAGTGCCTTATTCCCATAGATAGTCCTCTGTTGGTCCAAATATGCAGAAAAAAACATGGGGTTGACCAGGTTGCTTTTTCACAATTTCGATGGTTTGATGGCACCCCTTCATTTTTGACAATTCTGCCCATTTGTTGCAGTGCATCACTACGCATCTTTAAACTGTTATAGCATCATCAAACAGTTCCCAGGGTCACCCAAACTTTGCAGAAATCATGAAAATGTTCCAATGTTCCCATATGCACAAAGAAATATGACATTTTATGCATTTTTAAAAAAAAAATTACCCAACCGCTTTACACAGCTCTAATTTCTTGGGCGTAATAATCTTGCTACCGTCATGCAAGGGAGGTAATTGTTCAGTGAGACCTTATATCCCCAGCAGAGAGGATGTCCTCTGATGAAACGGTAATTCTAGGGATAGGTTTGTGATTTTGTGTTCCTGGTTTCATACATGCAACGATGCCCATCCCATGGAAAGTTCCGTGTCCATCCAAAGTCCTAATATTATGATCTACGTTATCAGCGACGAATAGGACAAATTTACCAGGTTGGAAACCATAGAGATCCGTCCCTTGAGAAACTGCTGCATTTGATTCAAACTTTTGAACTTCAGTGTATGAACAACAAAACCCAAGGTTGTATAAAGTATCGATGAGAAACTTGGATGCAAAGTGATGATGCAGCTGAACCCCAAGACCTAATTGAAGGGGTGCAATAATGACCCTTGGTCTTGTAGCTTGTACGATTGATTGACCAATTGCTGCGATCTTCACATCGGCATTCTTTTCACTAAAAAGTGTTCTTAAGAACAAGCTGAGACACTCTGGCAAATATGCAATGTTTTGTTCAACAGATGAAAGTTCTGAAGGAGTTGGGTAATTAGCTTTTGAAGTTTCAATTGTTTTGATTTCACTTCTTATCAGTTTTGCTGCTGTTTTCAAAATTGCAATCTTTTCAGTTTCAGTATCAACACTTTTTTGACGTTGATAAAAGTCATGAAGAATAGATGAAGCTCTATTTTTCAGTGTTACTACATCAATTTTGCCATTTAACTAAGAAATAATTATTGCAGTGCCAAAATGTTCTATTAATTTCTTTTTCATGTATGTTTTGCTTAAAGCATCGTCTCCGCAAATTTCGTGCATTTTGTACACAAGATCTGATATAGTTAATTGCTCATTGTCATTTTCTTCGATATAGTGTATGACAGTGATGAAAGCTTCTGTGACCTCAAAATCTGCACGCCTGGCCGCGAGTTTGTTTACTGATTTTTTTTCCAGGCGAAAATGTCCGAGGAAGGTTTTTCATTGTCCGGAAATTCACGTTACACGACTGATGATATACTGCATCCGCTGCCGGCAAGTCGCTTACACATTCAAGCCGTGCTCGAACAACGTCCGCCCACTCATCACTTCGATCTCTGCATAGTTTGAAAATGCAAGATTGAAAGTCTAAAGTCCTTACAGGGAACACGTCAATGCCACGCTTTTTGTCAGATAGTTTTGCAAATTGGCCACAAAACATGCACCGTTCGCTAAAGCTGAATTGTTCAGTTTTTTATCTTAGAGTTCGTGGACTTGTGATCGGTTCTATCGGAGTTTTCCTATCTCTTTCAATCACATTAGGATTACAATAGTTTTTCCGACAATGGGTATGTACTAATTGTCCAGGAATAGTACATATAGTGACACCTCGCTCTTTGCTTGCATTATTAATGCAGTTACATCCTTTCAGTCTTAATGTAACAATGGCATGTCCGTTATGTAAGTCTTCACAACACAGTGCACAGGATTCCGCCATTCTGGACAAAAAATTTTATAATAAGCAAATATACATACTTTCACAGCAAACAACACATTTTCTTTCTTATTTATCTTATTATCTAAAATTTAAAAAATATATGGCACGAATGGCCTTCCGTATCTTTAAACAAATGTTAAACCTTTGACGTCATTTAAAAAAAATTTTTTTTTTTATTTCCCGGTAATTTCTACATAATTGCATTTCCTTAAATGCCTTAAATGCCTAAAAGTTATTTCATGTAAAACAAATACTCATTTCTTACATATAGTTTTACGTTTAAATCTTTCCACGAAAACCAACATAACAACACGACGTCCATATAATGATTTGTTTTTAATTTTTATCATATAAAATTTAAATCTACAATAATTTATTAAAATATTTCAATCATGAAAAACATTTAAATAATCACATCTTACCTATCTAAATCCGATTATCCGACTTCTCTTATGTTTGTTGACATTCTCATTTCAGTACAGTAGCGAGAGAACAGTTGATTACGTCATGAAACGTCACGATATACACGCGCTCATCTTACAACGTTATGCTACGGTGGCTTGTAAGCGCCAGTAGAATTTGACAGAAAATAGAGATTTTTAAATCGAAATAAACCGTATTTCCCCTATCTAGATTTTCTAGATTTTTTATATGTTGATCACAGGATCAAGATCAACATTGTTTATGCAAAACCATTTCTTTTGCAATTAGTTTTAGGTATATTAACAGACTGACTGGACTAAAGTGAGTTAAGATAATTAAGCTAAGTAGTGTTTAAAGGGAGTATATCAGGAAAAAACGCTATAAATATCGTAAAAAATAAGATTCTTTTTAAAATGGATAAAAAGTATTTCATTATCATTAATAAATATAATCCGAATGGTTTGATATGTCAAATTTATCAAAACGTGGCAAACTCGATATTTTAAATTGGAGCGTTTAACTTGAAACGAAACCCCCATTCTAAAAATAGACAGCCTTCAAATACTGCGTGACAACCTTCGCAGCGTCAGTAGGTCTGTTTCTAAGATGAAACATGTTTGACCACGTGTGAACCTGTATAACGGATCAAATTGAAATCAAAATAAAATCACGTGGCCCTTTTAATACGTCAATATTTTGCAATTTTAAGCTGGAAATCTGTTTATGCACGTAGTTAGGAAATCCGTTTTCATTGTTGTTATGCTTAAATAAATTTATGCGCACTGGTGTAAGATTTGATATCCCATACTGTGCCTTTAATGTCCGTGTGTGACAGGTTAGGAAGGTCGGTTGCCATTCATTTACTCTTTAGACGATAATTTATCTACACTGATAACGGTAAAACGAATGGATTGCCAGGAAATGAGGAAATTCAAATTAATTATGTCACTTCCTGTTAGTAAATTACACAAATTATCTTCAAACATTATTTTATTTTTCTGTTTTTCTGTTGATTTCACATCATTAAGCAATTTCTAAAATGCAAAAACATGGTGTTACTAAGTAATAAAAATAAATTTAAAAAAATGTTATTAACCGTTTTCAGTATTTTTTGGCAAATATTTTATATACGATGTGACGTGTGTTGGGGGGCGTGGATTTTTGTAATTATTCTGATATTTTCGGATATGTTCGTTGGAATCTGATTACGAGTGATCGGCGATATGTTCCAAAGGATTAGTGGGAAATCAATAATGTAAATCGAAATTCACAATCATACCAATAAGCGCAATCTCCTATCACTGACGTGTAACGGCTCCTTGCGGGTTGAGATATAACTGTTTCTATAGAGGTAAACTACATTGATAATTCAAATTTATAATTATATAACGTGAAATCCGGCGAACAGCGCCGCTTCAAGTATTTCTGTTCACACTTGACGGGGAATTAATGAATGAATTAATAATAATAGTAATAATAATAATGATTTATAATAACAAGAAGTCATTGATGATGAAAATAATGATAGTAATAACAAGTATAATAATAATAATAATAATAATAATAATAATAATAATAAAATAATAATAATAATAATAATAAAATAATAATAATAATGATAATGATAATAATAATAATGATTATGATTATCATAATAATAAAGTATATAATTAACCAAATAACTGATTTGAATACATCCAATCTTCCATGAGGCCCTCAACATATATTTACAACATCAGTGTTAACATATACACACACATAAAGTAGATTAATTTTGAGGTAGTCCTTCCGGCACCAACCAATAAAACTGCATATGCCATATATAACATGGCATGCGTTATAAAGGGTGCTAAACCCCGTTGAATAAATAAATAGATAAATTAATAAGTAGAATAAAGAATGAAAATTGTATCTGAGGATTAATAGACATACATTTACCTGGTGGTCAATGGATTGTAATATAATTTATTTATCATCAATCAAATGACATGCATTACATAATCATAATTAGAATGTTTTTCTTCAGATAATTATTTTCATTATATTACGTGTAAAAACGCTATGTATTTACATCAGCCGTTCTTTTACCTGTTAAAGTTCAGTTCGTTCTGACTTTGTTACATTAACCCCGGAAACGGTGTTAAATTAACTTATCACGTTTTTCCTGCTTATACAATGTATTAATTGACCAACAACAGAGGAACACGCACGCCTCCCACACCTCTGATTGACTCACTTTACGCCTGGTTTAGTTTGCCCTTCCCTTGCCGTCTGCGAGATATGCGCAGATAACGCGTTATAATCCAATACCACGTGACTAAGCATGTTGTTAGGTTTTCTCACTTATTTTATTTAAGGCCATTATAAATTAATTCCTAGATTCTCATCCAAACTCTTTTTAAAAAGAAGGAGGGGGTATTTTTTATTTTATTTTTTTTTTTTTTATTTTAATATAATTTTTTTATGAAAATAAAAAGGGTCATGACGGCATGAACATTAAGGGCGGGCGGGACGATAATCGTTTCGACGTTGTTACGACTTTTCTTAAAATAATAAATACGCCGCGATGGCCACAATTGGATACCGTAATTTTCTTATTTAATTAAAATGTAAGTCTAAATAAGTTTGATATTCGACTGTTGATATTCAACACCTTAACCCTCTGAGCATACTGAAAATTTAAAAAATTAAGATATGCCTGACTGCTATTTAAAATAGATATGTTAATGCATAGACCTTGTTAGTTGCCAAAGGTAAGACATCGTATCGCATCCGTTGACAAGGAACGTAGTTTTGGACCTACTTGCAACGAAAGGTAATTGATATTTAGTTTTTTTAGACAGTATTCATATTGGATTCATCTTCCGTGAGAGAAGACGGGGACGTTCAGTCGGTCGTTCCAACGATATACATCATACTCCCTATTAAAGACCCCGCCCCTCCGGAATAAAGTCACGCCCATGTTTTTTAATAAAATAAAAATTAACACATCCAGCTAAAGTCTGTTTAATCAATAAAAATTGTCATTACATCCACATGTTAACATTACCTTAATTATCAATGAACATATTTCTTTGTTTCCCTATATTATATATATTCTATAATGAGGTTTAACGCCATTTTCAACACATTTCAAGTCATGAATTATCGCATATCAACTTTGACCTGATGCGGGCTGTCAATCAAACAAGTAGATTATCCAATCAGCGATCGATATTGGTTGCTACTGGGACATTTTCCTTAGACAAGCGAACCATTTCTAAGCAAAACACTACATTTTATTTACTTTGACAAACAACGCCGTGGCCAGTAGGCGAAGCGAGAGACGTTCTCGCAACAGGTATTAGGAACACCTCAGAATTAATCGGAGTGGAACCATCGTTGTTTCGCGAGTAACCGACATAAATATGGGAATCTCACCTATGTATGACCGTAGCGATAACAGGTTAAGTAATCTCGAGATGACACCTCAGACCACGGCCATCTCATTGTTAATCAAAGACCATAAACGAAAATATATTCTCGGCTCTATGTTGTGTATAAAATATTGTCTAGGTTTCCACGGAGAAAAATAATCCACATAGAATTTTTTAAAGTATTTTATGCATCTACTCAGAAAAACACAGTAACTGGTGGATTGACCAGCCTGTCTCTTTTATTTTTAAAGAGTTTGCAGTCAGTGACTTAATGGATACGTCACTAGTGCAGTGAAACCCTTTAATGCTCTAAAAAAAAAAGCACATCTGTTTGTAAACAAGAAAATATCGGTGGAACCGACTGATGCTCCCAAAAGTGAGTGTTTGACTCTGTACCATATGGAAATGATATTGAACGGGGGAAGAAACTGTGAGAGTTCTAAAGAGAAGTCAATAAATTATTTTTTATTTTGTGATATAATACATTGTGCAACATACTTTGAAATAAGTCATTATGATGCATCCTAGCAAGTTTCATAAAATTCCAACATGGAGTTGTAGAGAATTAGCGCGGACAAGAATTTGGTTACAGACAGAATCAAAGGGCCATAACTCCGTAAAAAAATCATCGAACCGGAACATAATATGCACATCTGCACTTTGTAATGATGCATCCTAGCAAGTTTCATAAAATTCCAAACTGAGGTCGTAGAGAAGTAGCGTTGACAAGAATTTTGTCACAGACTCAATTAAAGTGCCTTAACTTCATAAAAATCATCGAACCGGAACACAAAGACAATATGCGAAATTCCACTTGGTAGTGATGCATCCTAGCAAGTTTCATAAAATTCCAACATAGAGTTGCAGAGAAATAGCGCGGACAAGAATTTGGTCACAGACAGAATCAAAGGGTCATTACTCCGTGAAAAATTATCGAACCGGAACACAAAGACAATATGCGCATCTGTACTTGGTGATGATGCATCCTAGCATGTTTCATTAAATTCTAACCTGAGGTTGAAGAGGAATAGTGCGGACAAGAATTTGGTCACATGCTCAATTAAAGGGCCATTATTCCATGAAAAATCACCGAATCGGAACACAAAGACAATATGCGCATCTCCACTTGGTAGTGATGCATCCTAGCAAGTTTCATCAAATTCCAACATAGGGTTGTAGAGAAATAGCGCGGACAAGAATTTAGTCACAGACAAAATCAAAGGGCCATAACTCCGTGAAAAATCATCGAAACGGAACACAAAGACAATGTTCGCATCTGCACTTAGTAATGATGCATCTTAGCAAGTTTCATAAAATTCAAACCTTAGGTTGTAGAGAAATAGCGCGGACAAGAATTTGGTCACAGAAGCAATTAAAGGACCATAACTCCATGAAAAATCATCGAACCGGAACACAAAGATAATATGCGCATGTCCACTTGGTAGTCATGTATCCTAGCAAGTTTCATAAAATTTCAACATGGGGTTGTAGAAAATTAGCGCGGACAAGAATTTGATCACAGACAGCATCTAAGGGCCACAACTCCGTGAAAAATCATCGAATCGGAACTCAAAGACAATATGCGCATCTGCACTTTGTATTGATGCATCCTAGCAAATTTCATAAAATTCCAACCAGAGGTTGTAGATAAATAGCCCGGACAAGAACTTGGGGACGCACGGACGAAGCGGCGACTTAATTAATGCTTCCCCCCTTTGAGGGAGCATAAAAATCCAATAAATTCACGAAGTCTTGTTTTAACACCAGTGATGTCTTACTACAGGATGGGCTCTGTCAGCTCTAGATTGTCTACAGTAACTGTAGTACATCACAGTTCCAATGAATCAACTTGAAAATATTTCCAACCACATAGTACTTTTTTATCGCAAGAATAACGTTACCTTCTATAAAAATGTGCGTAACTGTGTACAGAAACATGTTTTGTGAGAACCTTTTTTATCTCTATATTCTTTTGCATACTTTTATAACAAACGTAAGGCTTTCTTGTTTAGGGAGTTTAATAGTGAATAATAAGATATTGATTATCGACAGTGACGACTCTTTAACAATTCGCTGATTTTTTTTTCATCTCCTTCTGTTGTTAATCATGACCTTCAACATTACTTAAGGCATGGAAGGAATGGGTTTAAAGCCATTGTCAACACATTTCAGATTATAGATATCATATCCAGTTTTACTGGTGAATGAAGACGTCAGACTGAATCGGACTGAGTAGAGCCACTGTCCTTACGCAAGTAAGTGATAAACTTTCTCGCATAAAGTTTTTGGAGCGAGCAGGACTCGAACCTATGACTTTAGCGGTGAAAAGCAAGTGGTCTTAAAACGATGCCCTAGTAATAGACACCTCGGCCATGGAGGACCCATTTTAGGAATATAAAACAAACAAGAAACACACATATAGATGATGAGTATATTTAATATTTTATTTGACTAAATATCTGTAAAATATAACATATTGGGGGGTAACAAACAATCCAGAATTAATCAAACCCTTAATATCATCAGAAACATATTAACAGCAATTAATTCGCTGGTATGATAACATACTTTTGTCAGAGAACAAATAAAAACTAGAGCATCAAGAAATGCTGAGCGAGAAATTCACTTTCGATCTTTATTCATTTGCACATACTGTATATTTTCATATAATGTTCTATTTTCAAGAGGTAGAAGTAATGACTGGAGAAATAATAACGTCCAAATAAAAAAAAGTAATAAAACAAAGGAAGGGAAAGAAGTACAAAAAAGAAAGAAAAGTAGGTCAAACTGAGAAGACCACCTGCGACGATTTTCTATCAGTAATCTCCAAAATGTCTTTTTAACAAAATCTAACTTTAAAAACCCATTTCAACTAATAGAAAAATACTATCTTTTTAAGAGAGAAAAAAAATAATATTGATAGTGAATTCTGCAAATGTAATGATGTTGTCAGAAAGATAAGACAGTCGATGCATCTGGAAAATGTAAAGGAAAATTGATAATGAACAAGTTATGAACAAATATCATATATATAATAGATAATCAAATAAAAAAAGTTATTTACTGTTTTAATTTGTCAATGAAGATAACTAAGATTGTATCTACATGCTCAGGTCGGAAAATATGCAGTGGTCTATTGAAAACACCAGTGTAGTATTAGACGCATTGTCAAATACTTACGTGTAACACATTCCAATATTCTCCATTTGTGAATGAAGAAATGAAGAGTAACAGAACTGACACCTGTATCTGATGATGTACAAGACTGTTTCTGCAGGGCCCATATTCATAATGAATATTAACTTAAATCAAAGATTACCTTATCTTGTTTTCATATCAATTTCTATGGTGCTGTCGTTACACTTTCTATTAAAAGTATCAGTTGATTTAGATATCATATTACTATTCAATGGAAATCTAAGCTTAATAAATCCATATCAAAATAGTTCTAAAATGTGACAGAAAAGTATAAGAAAAAGTTAAACTCTTGAGTTATGTGGAATTTTTGGACAAAACTGACATAATCAGGAATTTTCAGTATTTTTAAATTAGCTTAAACATTTTTTCGAATGAAGCATTCCTATATAAGACCCCGTTTGGTCAAAATGATACTTATTCAAACATGCCAGAATGATGTCTTGAAATGTGATTTCCCAACTTGGGTTACATGCTTAAAATTGCAACATATCTTGTTATGTATTTAATGAGGCTTGTGAATTCATTTTGATTTCAATTTGATCTGTGGTACAGGTATACATGCAGTTATTATTGTTTATCTTAGAAACAGTCAAAATGATGATTCAAAGGTCATCAAACAGTATTTAAGTGCTGTCTATTTTTAAGTTTACAATTCCAATTTAGATATCGATTTTGTCATGTTTTAGTGGATTTGACATACTAAACTGTATGGATTATATTTAAGACAATGAGATGCTTTTTATCATGTTGATAATTTCTTTTTATTCAATTTTTCTTAAGACATTTATAGCATTTTACCCTGCTACACTGCCTTTAAGATTCTTTATGAATATGGACCCAGTGCTCTATCATTGCTTGTTAACGTTAGAGATACTTCTCCATCCATGTATAAGGAACATTCCATTGTCAGTAAGTGTAGGTTTTAGTACTGCACAGAACATTAAACTATGAAGACCCCCAATAAATCTGGGAGTTATTTGAACTTATGACAATGTCCAAAGCAATGCATAATGTCTATTACATAATTTCACAGCACTCAATTATAAGTCGCATAACCTTCCAGACTGTGACACGGAACAAACATATGGATAACATGTATGTATGAAACCACTACACATTATCACCACTCAAGTTTTAGTCACTGATCATGAATTTATTATCATTTGGGAGAGAAAATAAATGGGCACAAAAAAGTTCTTAATAGTGCCACAATTAATCAAATATACTACAATGCAGCTAACCTGCCATCTGGCACTTTATGTACCTGATATTTTATGTATGTTCTCAAAAAGTATCGAAGCAATTTTTCTGCATTTGGACTGGAATAAGAAAGAACATTCTTGCTACGTAATACTACATAATTATCTGTAGATGTCATGTGCAAACTATAATAGCCCTACTTCATACTTTGATGAAGATATTGGAAATATGAAAGGGGCATGTTAGATGTTGCATTCAGATTATAAATCTAACTCCGACAAGTACATGTATAAACATAGGACTGGAGTCTCCACATAGATAAATGGAGTGAGATTTAATATGGAAAAGTGATTAAATGGACATGTATGTTACTGTTATATATTAGTAAAAACATTGTTGAAAAGGGATCATAACTACTAAAAAGTCTGACCGATGTTGACAAATATAGAATTTGACGTGTATTTTATAATTATACAGCATGACACCATATATTAATAAAATAAAATAAGACCGTTGCAGAAATTATCGATCTGAAACCAGTTTTGTAGACACACGCACACACGATTCTTTGATTGAAAGTGGCATAAAAACAAAATTTAACAAAAATTTATGTAAAAATTCAAATAAAAATTTGCCAGCATCTTAAAATAAAATAATTTCTTATGAAACAATATAACGAGTAATAAACAAACAATACAAAAATAACTAAAATCATTTCAAAGAAAACAAAAATAAACCAAACAACAATTATATTACAAAGTAAATGAAGAAGTCATAATGTCTCGATAAAAAATAACTAATAATGCCAACCGCTGCTGGTGATTTCACCCTTATAAAAACTAGAAAACCCTCAGAAAATGCTCAATACTAAATTAACAACAATTAAAAAGAAACAAAATTTATTCAAATTAACTCCATATCCAATTTTTTTATTACATTCATTAGTATATCTAATGTGTCATAATGATATGATGCTTATTACTAGTAATAACCTTTCAGTCATTTTCTCATTACCACAGACTAATTAGTCCATCTTATATAGAACTATTCCAACCATGAAATGAGTGCTACATGGCTGTTTTCTCTCTCTCAATATTCCAAGACATTTTACAGATGTCCAGTAAAATTTAATTGCCCACAACATTGAAAGTAAAGCTTACAAAACAAGAGTTAACACCTGCGACAGGATGTTTAACATTACTTAAACTAGAAAACATCGATCAAATGAATGTGCAGTAATAAGACAAATACCCCTCCCACATCTACAGATATACAAACCACAGTTTATGTCTATATTAAGCAAGATATGGCCTTTATATTTAACGGTGTCACATTATATTGCATGGGGGATCACATACACAAAGTTGAACATAATAAACAAAAGCTTGTTTTTAACAATAAACCGACACTTTAATTAAATCGTCTTTATAGAAACTCCCTGTAAATTCAAACAAATGACAAAACGTTAACCTAATTAAGGACTTATATAGAGAAGGAAAAGCAACTGATTGAGATGTTAGGATGCTCGTGTACTCACTAAAAATCTCATGAAATTTTGTTTTCAAATATCCTTACTTCCATTCAACTCAGAAGTACTAATTAAAATATTTTCTTTGCACCATGATATTCTCCACAAAACGAGACCATTCCCAGCAAATTGTGTTTACAATTGTTGAAGTATTTATGATTACAAAATTTTCATACTGTAACAAAGAAATCGAGAAAAGTACTTGAAAGTTTACTTCAAACTTCAATATTTTAAATTCAAGACCATTTTGCTTAAACATTATAAAACATCTTGGGTTTCATTATCTTACATTTTATGTTGCCTGTCAAATTTGAATGATTAATTTGCCAAATATTAATTTTTGCATGCTATTTTATCAATAATTAGTATAGATATGCAAGTTTCCTATCCTTCTATCTAAGTCCTTGACGTAATATCTGAACTTTTACTTCTAAACAATTTGGATTTTAACCAATTCCTCTGACATTTCTGCAATTATTCATATAAAAGAAACAATTTTATGTAACATATAATCTTTTGATATATAAATGCTATTCAATAAAGTTGATTTTATCTATTAAAGACTTGAAAGTATTGGATATGAAAATACAGATATTAAAAATGGATGCAGGCTGAATTAGAATTTGAATCAGGGCCACATTATCAAACTATTGTATTAAAGTGATATTTACAGTTTTACAATATGCATGTACCGGTAAAGGGATTTTACTAATGATTTTGTAAAACTGTAAATATTGCTTACTAAATATTGTTTGATAATGTGACTCTGAAATTCATCCGATGTTATTTATCTTTTCAGAGATGTAAACTTTCATTAGATGCATGAGCGGGACTAAAATACATGTACAATATCAACAATGCCAAATGTCCCTTTAACCCTACCACTTCAATTCAACCAGATGGCAGACACTAGTTTACCAAATACCTGTGATGGTGTTAAAACACATAATTATTAAACTTGACTGTCAAGTGTCCCTTTAAAATCCATGTACAATGTTTTTAAAAAAAATTAACACCAAGACATAAAACAGAATAGAAATTAAGCCTGTTATTCGTATTAAAGGGATATAATCATGACACTCTACTTATTCTACTTTATATTATACAATCAATAACAATATGTAACAAGAGTTCCAAGAATCCGACACCATGTATTTACAATCCAAACACTGTCAACAAATTAACTTCACGTGACTGTGATTACAGCACATAATTCAAGCATGTGAACCTAAATATCTATAAAAAATATGCAATATTTCCCGATATTTATATGATTAAATTATTTGCACGACTATAATTATGAAAATAAAACTTTTTAACAATTTTAAGCATTTTATAAAACTAGAAAGATTCTAATTCTACATACATGTACAGTCAAACCTGTATAAGCAGTCACCTCTATTAAACAGCCACCTGTCTTTGGCAGGCACATTTGTTATTTCCCATGTACATGTATATGCTTTCAGGGCAAATTAACTTGTATTAAGCAACAACCTGTCTTAAAAGGCCACTTTTGTTCCTTCCCTTGACTGACTGCTTAAGACAGGTTTGACTGTAGTTCAATACATACAGAAACAAACATACAAAAAGTATGCAGTTCAGTGACATAAAGGCTTAAGTTAAAAAGGCTACCAGAGTTCAGATAAATCTTTACATAATATCACAATTTTAATCTGACATCAAATTTATGCAAAAATATATTTTCTCTTAAAATCTCTAGTCTAGGAGAATAATTGCAAAACATCCAAAAATAAGACAGTATCACAAACAATGCAACTTACATAATTCAAAAAAGCTGTGGAAGAAAAAAAATAATCCCAGATACTCAAGTACATGTATACAAAAAACAAGCAATTCATGTAAAAACACATTTATAAAATGACACATAAAGTCGCCATTCCATATCATCCATGATCCTTGTTCGTTTCTACGTTCGTGAAAATCGGTCATATAGAAAATACGTTGATTCAGGATTTGTGTCCACATCTGTGACAAATCGCGCAGTGAACTATTTTTCAAAGACATAAATCACATGGATCTGTCTGTCCTCAGATCATTATCACTGTAAATTGTTCTAGTTTTGTTTCAAGGAACATGTTTGCCTTTCAATACCAAAACACGAAAAAAAGACGACATTGATGTGATTTTCAGAGATATATGGAAATGCTTAACAAATGCGGATCACGGATATGTACCTGAAGGTTGATTATGTTTTCTTGCAGAATGTCTTACGGTTTCTGAAAATGTGCACATAATACCTCCTTTGAATATGTTAGAATGCCATTAATTTTGGTACCATGTGGCTGGAGCATCTTAAATATTGAAACATTGACAGTAGAACATTGCATGCTAAAGCACAATGAGTATTTTATAAAATGGCTGCTTGTAATAATACAATACAAAACAATTCCAAAGACAAGCAACACCGGTACAGTAATTTAAATTCGACAACTCCATCTTAACAACCGCAAGCGCTTCAGAAGTCTGGCAGGTAAATTCACCACCCAAACCATGTCAACAAATTATTTTGTATTCAACTCAAGTTGGTTTTGTTTATCTGTTTGGAATTTTTCACCTTTTTTCAACAGTGTATCAATTTTTTAACTGCAGTCAGTGCACCTAACCATTTACTAATAGTGCTAGACCTGGAAGTCAAATGGCTACCACTTCCCCACATATTCAGAGGTGGAAGACTCAAGGCCATGAAACAACTTCATGACCAATCATCACACAGACAGGGAGTTGAAGCTCGCCACCCACTGGCTTTAGTCAGACAGGTTACCGACTGAGCTATCCAGGCCTTTCAATTCAAGTAAGTGCAGTTAAAATATGCCTAGATCCACTTGGTGAATATGCTCGACTTCTAAAATACACTAAGAGAAAATACATCATATCAAATTAAATACATTTCATTCGTTGCTTTATAGTTTACATTATATTCAGTGGACAGAATTGTCACATGAAAATATATCAATTTAATAATCATGAATATTTGTTTGGGACAATGAGTATTTTAATTGCACAGTACATCACACAATAATTGTAGAAGATATGAGAATCACTCTATATTCTTCATTGGTTTGAAGACATATTCCACAAAATTCATATTATGTTTACAATGCAAACAAGTGATGCATTCTCATATCTCATTTTCTTTTCTCTATTTTATTTCGAGACATTTTTTTTTTTCAACAAATAGTCTCCGACAGCTTTTTGTTATCCCTTTGAAATTGAGACAATTTCTAATGATAGACTACACAGAGTATATGTATATACATCATATATATATATATATATATTAGGTTTAATTATCTATTTATTTCTATTTGTTTTTTGAGACATCAAGTTGTGAAGTTTTTCTATTGCATAGTTAATATACAGTTGTTTGAACATAAAGAATAAAAACATTTATGTATCTGTTAACACGACAAGAAAATTAAAGGTAGGTTTTATGTTATTTCGTCAACTTTAAGATAATTAAGGAGACCTTCAATAACGAATTTTATTTACATACAAAATGATTACTATATTTTTTACTGGTAATTATTTTTCATTTGGGATCAAAAGGTGGTCAGTTACTGGAAATGCAGATCATTTTTCTTCCTTCTTAAGCCATGAAATATGTTTGATGTACTGCTTCTGTTGTTCATTCACACATCCGATTCTTTCTTCTTCATTTCATCATCTGGCTTCAAATCAAACCTGAAAGATAAAATATGATTGATATTTAGTGCGGCTTTAAATGAACTTCAAATTATATGGTCAGGTATTATTGACTTGTAAAAACTGGGGGTTCAAGTCACAAGTCCATGTTTCAAGACACATTTGATTCTATCTTATACTTCCAAAGTCATGCTCCGACTAAGTAGAAATAACAAATAATGAACTATAAAAGAAAGGAAATCATTATTAAGGATAGAGTTATGGTTATTACACTCTGTGTTTCCACATACTGTCCTTTATCCATGTTCCAAGTCGTATTATATTCCCTTTCATATTTCAAAAGAAAGGCTCCAGATAAGCAAAAATAACAAAAAATAAAGAACAAAGGGAGATCACTGTGTCATTGTTAAAGTTAGAATTATGGGTTTTTTCCCTTTGCACTTCTACACATTACTCTCTATCCTTATTCCAAGTTGCGTTGGATTCCTTCATTACATTTGTAGTAAATGTATATGTTCCGGTAATGAATTTGGATGCACACATGCATGGATGCAGCACGCACAAACTATTAGTTATATGCCCATCCTTTGGGGAGCATCAAAATATTAGTGCCCAAGTTGTATTAAAGGAAACATTTATACAATATATAAACCAAATATAGAAACCAATTTTTTCTATCACAGTTTTGTTAAAGATAAATAAAACAAATATATTTAAGATCTTATTATATTTGTGTTAAAGACAGTTTCTAACATTCTCTTTTATAAATTGAATTAGGAAATTAATGGATGAAAATTGGTCCTGGCATTATATCTTTGGTAAATTCTATAGGAAAGAACGTTGCAGAGTAATTACCATTCTGTAAGAGCTTTAGAAGTGTCTAGTTTGGACAGTTCAATCTCGACGATGCCCAGCATGGTCTGGCTGGAGGAGAACATGGATGTGTCATTCTTCACGGTAATCTCCAGGGACCTACTCGCCAAATCCTGTGGTGTCACACTGTATTCAAACCTGCAATTTATATCATGGTTTCGAAATGAATGTCAAAGTAACAAATAAATGTCAAGATAAGATACAAATACAAAGTGTGTTACTGTACCACCGTTAGTGATATATTCCAAGGTGAGTTCAGTTCCGTGCAAACACATACTATATGCTAATTTGAGATTAAGCCAGTGTCCAGAAAATTATGTAAGCTAACTTTTACAGATCTGAACACAGCCCTGGGCTGCATTCAGTTTGCTTAACGTTAAATTTGTTTGCAAACGCTTGATTATATAGAAGTGAACGACATGTTCGCTTTGAACGTTTGTTAAAAAGAGTAAACACCTCCAAAAGCTGTTTGCTTATGTTTAATCACATGACTTAATGAGAAATGGGGAGACAACTAGGTGCATACTGAGTGCTGATGTAGTCAAATTTCCGTTTCCTTTATGTTCGTTTGATCACAGTTTGCGTTTTTAAACGGAGTAAACATGTTAAACTACATGTATGCTAAACACAGTCCTAATATATATTATATCAAATCTAAAATGTTATAACAGTTTTATATTTCTATTAACTAAAAGAGGTGCAATACCTCACTGGAGAGTGTTATCAGATTTGTTTGGACTGAGTTACTCTATATTATCCAACAAATGAGCAACTCAGCCATAAAATAACCTCAATAAGTATAATTTATCTTAACAGGTGACAGACATATACTTTATGATACAATTATCATTATTCATTGCCATCATAACAATGCCTTGAGAACCCACAGAATTCACAAAATATTTATAAATACTTGGAGTTCAATTTTATTGGTACAGTCGAACCTATCTTGAGCAGTCAATTGAGGGAAGAAGCAAAAAGTGACCTTTTAAGACATTATTGCTTAATACAGGTTAGTTTGCTTTGAAAACACTGAAATGGAAAAAAGAAACTGCTAAAAACAAGTGACTGCTTAATAGAGGTGACTGCTCACACAGGTTTGACTGTATTTAGATTTCCTAGATTGGCATTCTATCTCCAATGTCAATTTACTTACATATGTATGTACGTATACATCACTATCATTGTATGCAGGTTCAAAGCCTTTACTTCAAAACTTTCACGGTCCAAACAAGGGAAAATAACAAAGGGGAAAATTTCTGCAAAGACAAGAAACAGTTATGCTTCCTGCACACTGCACTTCCTCTTAATGTCCTCAATCATTGTGTGAAATATCAACTAAAACCTTCAAACACTTTTTAAGTTATGTTCCGGACTAGCATAATAAGATATAATAACAAAGGGAATAATTTTGTAAAGACAGAAGAAACAATTATGGTTCTTGCACACTGCACTCCTCTCAATGTTCTCTATAATTGAGTAAAATATCAACTAAAACCCTTGAACACTTTGTGTTATGTTCTGGACAAGCATAATAAAATATAGTAAAGGTAGATAATTCAAAAACGGGCAAGGTAGAGTTATAGTTCCTGGACAATGCACTTCCTCTCAATGTCCTCTATCATTGTGTGAAATATGAACCAAATCCCTTGAAAAGTTCCTGAGTAATCTTTATGACAAGTATACATGTACTAAAAGTGATAAATTGAGATAATTGAAAAATGAGGCAAGCTAGAGTTATGGTTCTTAGACACTGCACATCCCCATTGTCTTTGTATGCAGTTTGAATAAATTCCATTCCATTCAGCACTTTTAGAGTTATGCTCCGGACAAAAGCGTAATTTTAACAAGTATACTAAAAGCGATAAATGGGGATAATTAAAAAATGAGGCAAGGTAGAGTTATGGTTCTGAGACAAACTGCAATCTTCTTAATGTCCTCTGTCTTTGTATGTACATGTAGTTTGAATAAATTCCATTCAGCACTTTTAGAGTTATGTCCTGGACAAGTAAATTTAATAAAAGGAAATAAATAAAAAATAAGCAAGGTAGAGTTCTTGTACACTGCACTTCCTCTCAATGTCCCCTGTCATTGTGTGAAAATTCAACAAAATTGAATAATATTGTTGTTATGCTCCAGCAGACAGACGGACGCATTGAAAAACTGATGAAGACTATTACCATATCCCTTTGCCTTCGGCAGATGTGGGTGTGTGAGGGGGGGGGGGGGGGGGGGTGTAATAAGTTCTATATCTTACGATTCATCGAACACAGGGTTGAGGTTATTATTGACAACTTTCGTCTTCCTTTTGGAGCTGCTTGACCTGTCAGGGAGCATGTACATCTTTACATATGGGTCTGAGTAGTTGTCCTTGTCACACGCCAGCAGACCTCTGCAAACAGTTTACAGGATTAAATGCAAGCCATATATCAAACTTCTGTAGATAGACAAATACGAACCATAGTCACTTTCTCACATCTTTATATGTTCCAGATAAAAAAAAATGTATCATTTAAACTTGACAATTTTTAATTTCAACAAAAATATTATCATACATTTTAAGTTCTTTTTTCATGCATTAGATAAGCCTTTTTTAACAATATTCAATATAATTCTTTTAAAACAACAGACAAGACAAGACAAAACAGACAGACAAGCATTCCCCTGCCTTGATCCATGACTACTTACACACATTTATGAACAACCACTATAATTTTTCCTCTTTGCATGCTGTATCGCAAGGTGACCTGTATGCGTCCCAACCTGTGCTCTCCAAGGTTACTGCTGCTGCTGCTTGTACTGCAGATTAAACATTATAAAACTTAATATACATTTATCTATATAGGTATAGTGAATTGTTCAACCAAAACTTCAAAGCATGATTGTGTAGAGAAAATGCAAAAATTAATAATGGAAATAAAAGGGGTTTTAATTCCTTTCAGAAAATTTAGGTAATATTTATTTGTGGTTAACCATTCACAAACCTTAAGGTGTTAAAAATATATTTAAAGAAACTACTTGACACACTATACAGCACTTAGAATTTAAACACAGCCAACCTGGATGCATAATAAAAAGAGATTAGCTTCAAATAAATTGAATATGGAGAATGATGTATTGAACATATTTATTTTTTGCTTTTTTTTTCAACAGTATTTCAGTTTTTTAACAGCAATAAGCACACCGAAACATTGTTTCTGATTTCTACGTGGCTAATCAGTGTAAGACACATATCATCTTTGCAAGTCACTTAATACTTCCCCACATTTACAAAGGTGGGAGATTAATTGCCACAGAACAAAGTTCATGACCATTCATCACAGACTGTGGTTGGATGGGGATTCAAACTTAGAATTACCAACTGAGCAACCCTGGCCCAACTTTACTTTTTTTGTTACATGAACTATGTTATACAATAAAGTGTAAACCAGAGATTTTTTGCCTTATTTTTGTTAACTATCTTTATATGTTAAAATGCTTTAAAGTCTTAACATCAGGAATCCCCACTTTTTGAAACATAAATAATTTTGTGATATTTGTGTGAAGGTATTCAAAATGTTTACCTTGCCACAGACTGTCTCTGTCTGACCTGCGTTGTATCTTTGTTCCCCGTGGGTGTCTTGGCAGCGGGTATTTGTTGACTTGTTCCCTGTGCAGGTGGGTTCCCCATTGCAGGTGCAGCCCCTTTGACAACAGGGGCTGAGGTAGCCTTAATGGGACTGTCTACAGGTGCATTGGCCATTGCAGCACTGGTTCCTTGGTCCACATCAGATTCTTTTCCAGGCAGGGTACCGATGTCTTCTACTTCAGTCATGAGATTCTCTGTTTCTGTATGCCATTCTGGACTGCATTCCGTTGTCAACACCTACAGCATAGAGATGATTATTATATCAACTTTGTTTGCAGTAAATCACATGTCATTCATAATCAAAATTAACATGCTATCCGGATGTTTGTTTTTAGTATGGAATTTAATTCAAATACAGTCATATTTTCAGAGTAAATTAACCAGTATTAAGTAAGCAGCCACATTTTCTATTTCCCTTTTCTATGCTTTCAGAGAAATTTAACCTGTATTAAGCAACAACTTGTCTTAAAAGGCCATTTTTGCTCCTTCCCTTGACTGGCTGCTTAAGACAGGTTTGACTGTACTCTCTATATGTTTGTTTTGTTTTGTTTGCATATTTGACAATTTTTATGCTAGCGAGGGATTACAGATGATCAGGTGACCTAACCACTTTTTCCAGGAAGGTTAACCAGTACTTGAGCACACACACCTCTGCAAGTAATTAACAACTATCCATATGAATCAGGAGTGAGAGACGAATGATTGTGTGATAGAGACGGTGGCCAGATTCAAACTCATGACACCTGGACTGACTGTCAGACATGCTACCAACTCTATAAGTTTGTATAAATACGTTCTATTTGTTTATTTTATATTTCCGACACATTACAGGTTATATCTAGCATCAAGTTTTATTGGTGGAGGAAGACCTCAAATGCAAAAAAAAAGAATCCAAGTAACCGGAAAATTTCCTAACAAAAAGTGTTTGGACTGAGAAGGGTTCAAACCCTCAACCGCGAAGGTGAGAGGTAAAAGAACCTGGAGTAGGCTAACAAACATACACATACAGTCAAACCTGTGTAAGCAGCCACCTCTATAATGCAGTCACTAGCCATATTTGCTATTTCCCATTTGTATGCTAACAGAGCATTAACCTGTATTTAACAACAACCGTCTTAAAATACCACTTTTGTTTCTTCCTTTGATTGGTTGCTTGACAGGTTTGACTCTACATTTATATATAACATTACCCTCAGTGCCAGCCTCATCTGTATTTCACTGTTCGCCTCAGATTTCTTCAATCTGAAGTACTGGTCTACCACCATATCCGGGGCTGACAGAAGATTCTTCAGGGGGTAGCTCAACTCACCGAGACTTTTGTCCGTCTTCTTGTCCATAACCTATCAAACAAACAAAACTGAACATGAATGATAAAATTTATTGCAGCTAAAGGTTGTTAGATAATTTGTGGGCATCTTTTCTTGTCCATTTTCAGGTAAACAATTGAGTATTGGTAACAAGAGCTAACAGACGATCGGTTAACTGAATTACTCTTTCTGCAAGACTGACCAGAACTCTCTAAGCACACCCATTTCTGCAAGTTACTGATAATTTCTCAACTTGAATCAGTGTTAAGCAATGCATGACAATAAGATGCAAGTTCATATATCAATCATCATGGAGACATAGTCTGGACAGGGACTCAAACTCACAACCCCTTGATTGAGAGTCAGACACGCTCCAGTATACAAGGATAATAATAGGATATGCATGTATAGCCAATTATGAGATAAACAGCGCATGTGTGTTAGCAATATTAGAGTTGTTTTTATATCAATACATGACAAATTCTGCATGGCATATACGTTTTTATATGTGCCTCAAGTTGTTTTCTCTATACATCTTATTGCATCTATGTGCTCATTAATTTGTAGTAATACACTGTCTGTGATCATTTTACTGCATCTGAGAATATCATGTTAATCAGTTCACAACAAATCTGCTTTGAGGTGTTAAAGGTGTTTTAGAACATTTTTTAATTATACACGCTAGTGTCTGTTTTGCTTCTCAGTTGATTTATTTTACAATCATCTTTTTTTATTAATTCTTAAGCCAAAGGTCACGATTAACATCATTTTCTCAGTTTTATTTCATGTATATAACTTGCTAGTTGTTAAAATTGTAATGGAGTCACTGATTTAGGTGACAACTAGTAAAATGACTTGTATTTTATAACTTGCTTATTCATGTAAATGTCGGTCAATAGCTATACATAGCTAGTGTTTATTGTGAAATGCCACATGCCAACCACTGGAAATTGTATTGGTGGATCTTGTATTGGTGGATCTTGTATTGGTGGATCTTGTATTTGGGTGGATCTTGTATTGGTGGATCTTGTATTGGGGTGGATCTTGTATTGGTGGATCTTGTATTGGTGGAGGACGGCCTCAAAGTAAATCTGAGTAGAACCATTATCCTTCCGCAAGTAACTAGCAAAATATCTCAAATATGATTATGGGCCAAGCTTAAATAATATATTAGCAAGGTGTTAACAGGAACTTCAATATTTTATGTCATTTCAAAATTTGTCACTGATTAAGAATTTTGTCTTATAAATTGAAACCTATTGTCCCTGTGCAAGTATACATACCTTTATATCAAGTGTCTGGAAGTTTGGATCATTTACGAGGAAACGGAACCCTTGTTCCCAGCGTGGATCAGTGGTCTCAGCAGCTATGTTACTCTCCTCATTCTTTTGACCGACATTGAGTAACACAAACGGTGAAGGCTCGGACATCTTCTTAGATCTCTGAATGAGGCAAAATATTGGATAAGGAGAAAGTCTTCAATAATAAACAAAAAAAACAAGTTTCTCAATATTAACTCTGCTTTAAAACCAAAAGCATCAACAAGGGAAATTGACACTGTAACTGCCAATGCTGATGCTGGTGGCCATCACAGAAGTTCCGTAATACATGCAAAAATAATTGTTTATAATTCTTTAACAAAATGTGAACAAAATTTTTTTCCGAAACGGAACATAAAAACAGTCTCAAGTTAAAACAATCAAAATTAAATTTAGGAAATAAACTAAAATAAAAGAATCTAAATATGCTAAAATAATGTAAATACACTAACATATAGGAACCAAGGTGATTATAGCAACTACTGGAAATGTATGTTTATATACATGTGGGTGTGCTCATTCGTAATCAAATAATATGTAAGCAGCAAAAATAACAAATGTTAATAGTTACAAGCAATCACACTGACATAGAATCACAAACATATTTTTTTTATCACTTCATATCAATAAATTACATATTAGTACAAAGGTAATTTTTGTAAGTACTTTATTTCAATTAATTAAAGTCCTAGTAAGCCTAATGATGCAAATTTTACATGTGCACTAAAAGTAGGTGTCAAGTGTACATATAACCGAGGACTTATATAGAGAAGGAAAAGCAACTGATTGAGATGTTATGAATGCTCTCATGTTAATGCAAAATCTCGTTTTCAAATATCCTTACTTTCATTTATCTCAGAAATACACATTTTAAACATCCTTTCTTTGCACAAATGAATTCTCTACAAAATGAGACCATCCCCATCAATTTATATTTAAAATTGTTGAAGTTCTTCTGATTACAAAATGTGTACATTGCAGCTAAAATAAGTTTTGATAAATTTTACTTCAAACATCAATATCTTTTTTTTGTGATCTAAACATTTTAAAACATCTAAGATTACAAAGACTTATATTTTATGTACAACAAATCAGTTGACTGTAAATTATGAATGAATAATTTGCCAAATAAATTAATCCTTTGTGTGCTATTTTATCAACATTTAGTCAGAAGATGCAAGTTTCCTATCCTTCTATATAAGTCCTTGGTTAAGTGTACATGTAACTAAAGACGTATTACAAGTACATTATCAATGTAACTGAACCTATAAAATAGTCTAGTAAATTGACTGGTCAACTGTTAATCATGATTTTAATTAAAAAAAACAATTTTAATATCAAATACATGTTACTATTAATCTAAAGTCCAATTAGCAAATCCAGAAAATGTTCAACAATACAAATCAGGGAATATCTATTTAAGTTGAAGGCCCAGGACACCAGAAAATGGTGGAATTTAATAATTTGTCAACATGAAAGAATGGAAAAAGACATCATCATTATATGGCTATAAACCTACAGAAGAAATTGAGAAACCACATGCAATGCATGATTTCAGATCATAGAAAGATAAAAAAAAGAATATTTCATACAAGTGAGACAGACACCCTGTAACATACATTGCTTGGATATTTCAGAAAAGTGATACAACTAGCAAAATAAATAGAACAAATGATGTTATACTGCTTGGATATTTCAGATAAGTGAGGAATACATGTACCCTGGAAGGTTGTAGATAACTGGAGAATTGTACTTACAAGCAATACGGTTCTAAAGGGATGGGGGAAGACATGGATGTATATGTGAAACTTAACAATATGGAAAAACATACAAAATGCTGTTAAAAAGTTTTTATTTAATGCTTAATTATACTTTGAGCATTGATGGTATTCACTAGCACAAGTCTTATATGAGGCCCTACATGTCTTATATGAGGCTCTACATGTTTTATATGAGGCTCTACATGTCTTATATGAGGCTCTACATGTTTTATATGAGGCCTTACAAGTCTTATATGAGGCCCTACATGTCTTATATGAGGCTCTACATGTTTTATATGAGGCTCTACATGTCTTATATGAGGCTCTACATGTCTTATATGAGGCCCTACAAGTCTTATATGAGGCTCTACATGTCTTATATGAGGTTCTACATGTCTTATATGAGACTCTACATGTTTTACATGAGGCTCTACATGTCTTATAATGAGATCTTATATGAGGCTCTACATGTCTTATAATGAGATCTTATAAGAGGCTCTACATGTCTTATAATGAGATCTTACATGAGGCTCTACAAGTCTTATTATGAGGTTCTACATGTCTTATTTGAGGCTCTACAAGTCTTAATATGAGATTCTGCAGGTCTTATTTGAGGCTCTACAAGTCTTATTATGAGGTTCTACATGTCTTATTTGAGGCTCTACAAGTCTTATTATGAGGTTCTACATGTCTTATTTAAGGCTCTACAAGTCTTAATATGAGGTACTACATGTCTTATATGAGGCTCTACAAGTCTTATATGAGGTTCTACATGTCTTATATGAGGCTCTACAAGTCTTATTATGAGGTTCTACATGTCTTATTTGAGGTTCTACAAGTCTTATATGAGGCTTTACAAGTATTATATGAGGTTCTACAAGTCTTATTATGAGGTTGTACATGTCTTATTATGAGGTTCTACATGTCTTATTTGAGGCTCTACAAGTCTTATATGAGGTTCTACATGTCTTATTTGAGGCTCTACATGTCTTATATGAGGCTCTACAAGTCTTATTATGAGGTTCTACATGTCTTTTTATGAGGTTCTACATGTCTTATTTGAGGCTCTACAAGTCTTTTTATAAGGTTCTACATGTTTTATTTGAGGCTCTACAAGTCTTATAATGAGGTTCTTCATGTCTTATTTGAGGCTCTACAAGTCTTATATGAGGCTCTACAAGTCTTATATGAGGCTCTACAAGTATTATATGCGACTCTTCATGTCTAAGATGAGGCTCTACAAGTCTTATATGAGGCTCTACAAGTCTTATATGTGGCTCTACTAGTCTTATATGAGGCTCTACAAGTCTTATAGGAGGCTCTACAAGTCTTATATGAGGCTCTACATGTCTTATAGGAGGCTCTACAAGTCTTATATGAGGCTCTACATGTCTTATATGAGGCTCTACAAGTCTTATATGAGACTCTACAAGTCTTATATGAGGCTCTACATGTCTTATTTGAGGCTCTGCATGTCTTATATGAGGCTCTACAAGTCTTATTATGAGGTTCTACATGTCTTATTATGAGGTTCTACAAGTCTTATTTAAGGCTCTACAAGTCTTATTATGAGGTTCTACATGTCTTATTTGAGGCTCTACAAGTCTTATTATGAGGTTCTACATGTCTTATTTGAGGCTCTACAAGTCTTATATGAGGCTCTACAAGTCTTAATATGAGGCTCTACAAGTCTTATTTAAGGCTCTACAAGTAGTATATGAGGCTCTACAAGTCTTATATGAGGCTCTACAAGTCTTATTATGAGGTTCTACATATCTTATTTGAGGTTTTACAAGTCTTATATGAGTCTTTACAAGTATTATATGAGGTTCTACAAGTCTTATTTGAGGCTCTACAAGTAGTATTTGAGGCTCTACAAGTCTTATTTAAGGCTCTACAAGTCTTATTATGAGGTACTACATGTCTTATATGAGGTTCTACAAGTCTTATATGAGGCTATACAAGTCTTATTATGAGGTTTTACATGTCTTATTTGAGGCTCTACAAGTCTTATATGAGGCTCTACAAGTCTTATATGAGGCTCTACAAGTCTTAAATGAGGCTCTACAAGTCTTATTTGAGGCTCTACAAGTCTTATTATGAGGTTGTACATGTCTTATTATGAGGTTCTACATGTCTTATTTGAGGCTATACAAGTCTTATGAGGTTCTACATGTCTTATTTGAGGCTCTACAAGTCTTATATGAGGTTCTACATGTCTTATTTGAGGCTCTACAAGTCTTATATGAGGCTATACAAGTATTGTATGAGGCTCTACAAGTCTTATTTAAGGCTCTACAAGTAGTATATGAGGCTCTACAAGTCTTATATGAGGTTCTTCATGTCTTATTTGAGGCTCTACAAGTCTTATATGAGGCTCTACAAATCTTATATGAGGCTCTACAAGTCTTATTATGAGGTTCTACATGTCTTATTTGAGGTTCTACAAGTCTTATATGAGGCTTTACAAGTATTATATGAGGTTCTACAAGTCTTATTATGAGGTTGTACATGTCTTATTATGAGGTTCTACATGTCTTATTTGAGGCTCTACAAGTCTTATATGAGGTTCTACATGTCTTATTTGAGGCTCTACATGTCTTATATGAGGCTCTACAAGTCTTATTATGAGGTTCTACATGTCTTTTTATGAGGTTCTACATGTCTTATTTGAGGCTCTACAAGTCTTATTATAAGGTTCTACATGTTTTATTTGAGGCTCTACAAGTCTTATAATGAGGTTCTTCATGTCTTATTTGAGGCTCTACAAGTCTTATATGAGGCTCTACAAGTCTTATATGAGGCTCTACAAGTATTATATGCGGCTCTTCATGTCTAAGATGAGGCTCTACAAGTCTTATATGAGGCTCTACAAGTCTTATATGTGGCTCTACTAGTCTTATATGAGGCTCTACAAGTCTTATAGGAGGCTCTACAAGTCTTATATGAGGCTCTACATGTCTTATAGGAGGCTCTACAAGTCTTATATGAGGCTCTACATGTCTTATATGAGGCTCTACAAGTCTTATATGAGACTCTACAAGTCTTATATGAGGCTCTACATGTCTTATTTGAGGCTCTGCATGTCTTATATGAGGCTCTACAAGTCTTATTATGAGGTTCTACATGTCTTATTATGAGGTTCTACATGTCTTATTATGAGGTTCTACATGTCTTATTTAAGGCTCTACAAGTCTTATTATGAGGTTCTACATGTCTTATTTGAGGCTCTACAAGTCTTATTATGAGGTTCTACATGTCTTATTTGAGGCTCTACAAGTCTTATATGAGGCTCTACAAGTCTTAATATGAGGCTCTACAAGTCTTATTTAAGGCTCTACAAGTAGTATATGAGGCTCTACAAGTCTTATATGAGGCTCTACAAGTCTTATTATGAGGTTCTACATATCTTATTTGAGGTTTTACAAGTCTTATATGAGTCTTTACAAGTATTATATGAGGTTCTACAAGTCTTATTTGAGGCTCTACAAGTAGTATTTGAGGCTCTACAAGTCTTATATGAGGCTCAGTCTTATTATGCGGTTCTACATGTCTTATACGAGGCTATACAAGTCTTATATGAGGCCCTACAAGTCTTATATGAGGCTCTACAAGTATTAGATGAGGCTCTGCATGTCTTATATGAGGCTCTACAAGTCTTATATGAGGCTCTACAAGTCTTATTATGAGGTTCTACATGTCTTATATGAGGCTCTACATGTCTTATATGAGGCTCTACAAGTCTTATATGAGGCTCTACAAGTCTTATTTGAGGCTCTACAAGTATTATATGAGACTCTACATGTCTAAGATGAGGCTCTACAAGTCTTATATGAGGCTCTACAAGTCTTATATGTGGCTCTACAAGTCTTATATGAGGCTGTACAAGTCGTCTAAATGAGGCTCTACAAGTCTTATATGAGACTCTACAAGTCTTATATGAGGCTCTACAAGTCTTATATGAGGCTCACAAAGTCTTATATGAGGCTCTACAAGTCTTATTTGAGGCTCTACAAGTCTTATATGAGGCTCTACAAGTCTTATATGAGGCTCTACAAGTCTTATTTGAGGCTCTACAAGTCTTATATGAGGCTCTACATGTCTTTTATGAGGCTCTACAAGTCTTATATGAGGCTCTACAAGTCTTATATGAGGCTCTACAAGTATTATATGAGGCTCTACATGTCGAAGATGAGGCTCTACAAGTCTTATATGAGGCTTTACAAGTATTATATGAGGCTCTACAAGTCTTATAATGAGGTTCTACATGTCTTATATGAGGCTCTACAAGTCTTATTTGAGGCTCTACAAGTCTTATATGAGGCTCTACAAGTCTTATATGAGGCTCTACAAGTCTTATATGAGGCTCTACAAGTCTTATATGAGGCTCTACAAGTATTATATGAGGCTCTACATGTCTAAGATGAGGCTCTACAAGTCTTATATGAGGCTCTACAAGTCTTATATGAGGCTCTACAAGTCTTATATGAGGCTTTACAAGTCTTATATGAGGCTTTACAAGTCTTATATGAGGCTCTACAAGTCTTATAAGAGGCTTTACAAGTCTTATATGAGGCTCTACAAGTCTTATATGAGGCTCTACAAGTCTTATATGAGGCTCTACAAGTCTTATTATGAGGCTCTTCAAGTCTTATTTGAGGCTCTACAAGTCTTATATGAGGCTCTACAAGTTTTATATGAGGCTCTACATGTCTAAGATGAGGCTCTACATGTCTAAGATGAGGCTCTAAACGTCTTATATGAGGCTCTACAAGTCTTATATGAGGCTCTACATGTTTTATATGAGGCTCTACAAGTCTTATATGAGGCTCTTCAAGTCTTATATGAGGCTCTACATGTCTTATATGAGGCTCTACATGTCTTATATGAGGCTCTACAAGTCTTATATGAGGCTCTACAAGTCTTATATGAGGCTCTACAAGTCTTATATGAGGCTCTACATGTCTTATATGAGGCTCTACAAGTCTTATATGAGGCTCTACAAGTATTATATGAGGCTCTACATGTCTAAGATGAGGCTCTACAAGTCTTATATGAGGCTCTACAAGTCCTATTTGAGGTTCTACAAGTCTTATATGAGGCTCTACAAGTCTTATATGAGGCTCTACAAGTCTTATTTGAGGCTCTACAAGTCTTATATGAGGCTCTACAAGTATTATATGAGGCTCTACATGTCTAAGATGAGGTTCTACAAGTCTTATATGAGGCTCTACAAGTCTTATATGAGGCTTTACAAGTCTTATATGAGGCTTTACAAGTCTTATATGAGGCTCTACAAGTCTTATAAGAGGCTTTACAAGTCTTATATGAGGCTCTACAAGTCTTATATGAGGCTCTACAAGTCTTATTATGAGGCTCTACAAGTCTTATTTGAGGCTCTACAAGTCTAATATGAGGCTCTACAAGTTTTATATGAGGCTCTACATGTCTAAGATGAGGCTCTACATGTCTAGGATGAGGCTCTACACGTCTTATATGAGGCTCTACAAGTCTTATATGAGGCTCTACATGTCTTATATGAGGCTCTACAAGTCTTATATGAGGCTCTTCAAGTCTTATATGAGGCTCTACAAGTCTTATTTGAGGCTCTACAAGTCTTATTATGAGGCTCTACATGTCTTATATGAGGCTCTACAAGTCTTATATGAGGCTCTACAAGTCTTATATGAGGCTCTACAAGTCTTATATGAGGCTCTACATGTCTTATATGAGGCTCTACAAGTCTTATATGAGGCTCTACAAGTATTATATGAGGCTCTACATGTCTAAGATGAGGCTCTACAAGTCTTATATGAGGCTCTACAAGTCCTATTTGAGGTTCTACAAGTCTTATATGAGGCCCTACAAGTATTATATGAGGCTCTACAAGTCTTATTTGAGGCTCTACAAGTCTTATTTGGGCTCTACATGTCTTATATGAGGCTCTACATGTCTTATATGAGGCTCTACAAGTCTTATATGTGGCTCTACAAGTCTTATATGAGGCTCTACAAGTCTTATATGAGGCTCTACAAGTCTTATATTAGGCTCTACAAGTGGTATATGAGTTCTGCAAGTCTTATATGAGGCTCTACTTGCTTATAGTCACCATATTTATACTTTTTTATTATTTTTTGAAATGTTGACAATATAAACCCTTCTCTTCACTCCTTATGGAACATATGCCCACCCCACAATGATTAGACAAAGTGATATTTACCTGTATGAAAAGGAAATACTTGAAATGGAAATTTCCAGTATCCACTAACAATTTCATAGGCAAAAAAATAGAGTTCCCTTAATATATATAAACAGGACCCCTAAACATCCCTGAATTATGAAATATCAAAAATATTTCTCACAAAAACTGACCTGTTAAATTTGTTATTAATGATTATCCCTATATCTGCAACTGAGATTTAAACTTCCACAAATCAAGGGCTATAATAATCTTACAGAACAGAACTGTATCTGGTGATCATTTCCTGTGACATATTTTCTAAATCTGTTCAAGATGATTCATCTGAAGATTTTTCTTTTTTTCTATTTTTAGTAACGGTGGTCATCTTAAATTATAGACAAAAAATCTTGTGTATAGACTTACATACATGAGAAAGCTCGATATTATAAAGTTTGAGTATAAACTGGCCGAGTGGTTTCTGAAAAAGTGCTGCTAAATGATGGTAGACAACACAAATTAATATTGATCGCATAAAAACTAGCAAAATAAACACTTGTAAAACTGGTGGTACAGTTATGAGGTTACACCCTAGTATATAAAGGGTCTATAAGGAGCAGACAGAAGGAATATTATACAGTTATTGGTCATGTGGGAGTTGACTCCACCCTGTCACACCTGTTGCACTCTTTGTTATCTCTTCTAAAGTTTCAAAACAGGTTTTAAAGGCTCAAGAAACTAAAGAAATGGGCATCAAATTTGATATGAATTTTAAAAATTTACTATGAATTCTGACAAAATGACAAAGGAATTTGCTATGAATTTTGATAAAATGGCAAAGGAATTTGCTATGAATTCTAAATAAATGTTCAAGGAATTTGCTATGAATTTTAACAAAATGACCATGGAATTTGTTAAAATCTTTACAAAATGGCCAAGGAATTTGCTATGAATTTCAACAAAACGGCCAAGGAATTTGCTATGAATTTACAAATTGGCCCAGGGGTTTGCTGTAAATTCAATATTAACTAATATTTTTACCCCTATTAATGACATTCACACCAATGAGTTTCCACTGCACACCAAGTAACAGTAAATGTATTATTTTACTCTCCAACAGCATTTTTTTATTATAGCACATGCAGTATATTTATTTTTAAACCAAAGTAACTTAATATCTTTTCACCAACTTAATAATGAAACGTTACTCTAACTACCAGACATTTAGCTTAAGGATAGCAAATCTAATTAATACAATTATCTTTATCTCCTGCTGAAAGTGTCCCAGAAGTTCCAAATAATCATGATTTAAACAAACGTGTCAAAATACAATTTCTTTATATTTTAGTTTATAGTTCAATACAAGTACAGCCATAACGCCATAAAGTTTTTTGCCAATGTAATTATCAGAAAACCTGTCCAATGGCATGATAGTTCCGAAAAATGGTTGAATGAAGCTGGAACCAGTCCAAAGCCATGATCGCCAAGACGATTCTTTAGATTAGATAAATCATGTTGGTGAATCTAAAGGTTGAATTTCCCCTTATCTAATTCATTTAATTAAAGATTTGATGTGGTACGACATATTCATTTTATTTCGTCTAGATAACAATTTTGATTTTTTCTTTTCGAAAGATATATAAATTCCACTAGGTATTTTGTCTCTACATACTGTAAATGTTTTATCTGTTCAAAATTATTATCACAAAAAAACAAAAAACAATGTCCATAAGAAATATCCTTGAAAACTATCAAACATCATAGGGTCAATTTTTTCCAAGATAAGACAGACTGATTAAATATTCAGCATCATATTATGCCATCAAGGACTAACAGACGATAAGTTTCCTGGGATCCTGAAAGGTTAACCAATACTTTGGCACATCCCTATCTCTGCAAGTAACTGATAACTTTCCCACTTGAATCAGCGATGAGAGACAAATGATAATAAGACACAATGTCGTATATCAATCATCACAGAGACGGTTGCCATGCGGGGATTTGAATTCACGATCCCAGGATTGATAATCAGACGCGTAACTGACTGAGCTAATCAGGCCGAGATAAGATAAGACAGCAACTTATTTATTAAACATTTGTTATAAATGAGAATGAAAGTGCCCCCCAAATTATTACATTTAATTCAAATAATCCATTTTATGTTTGAACTGACGACAACAATTCTAGTAAAAGCAATATAATGTTATTCACAAAAGAGTGAGATTTTTTTCAGCATATTCTGGTAAACGTCAAACTGATGAAAGTGTGTTTATTATTTGATGATGATGATGATGGAATGATGATGAAGGGATACATCATACCGACGAAAAAAACGAATCATCAGTCATCATCTGAAGTGAAGAATTGGTAATGGATTATTCAAGACCGGTAACTGTTAGTAAATAATATATTTTATTTATTACTAATCATTTTAGATGGCCAATCATTTTAAGACCAATATGTATCATCAGTTCTGACTCAGTACCCCAAACTAATTGTTATGTCTTGCATATACCATGCTATATGATCACTTACCCCTCATCGCTGAGGTCTTGGGTTTGAGCACTGCTCAGTCCATAAACTTAATGTGAGAAAGTTTACCAGATACTCTCAGATAGAGGATGATACTATTCAGTTTAATTTTAAGGCCTTCCTCCCCCAATGGCAATAAGTACCATTACAAACAAATATAAATATTTTTTTTTAAAAAATGCTGTTAAATGTCATTTTCAGCACATGAGTGGTTATTTATGGCTTATCCAGTTTCATTGGAGGAGAATCTCAAAATAAATCTGAGTAGAACCACCACTGTCTTTCTGCAAGTAACTGGCAAACAGTTTAGAACAGCTTGTTTGAATATTTAGCATAATTTTATGCCATCAAGGGCTAACAGATGATAAGCTTACCTAACCACCCTTTATTATGATCCTGGAAAGTTAACCAGCACTTGAGCACACCCTTCTCCACAATTAACTGATTACTTTCCCACTTTAATCAGCAAATAACAATGAGACAAATGATGTATATCAATCATCAAAGAGACTGTGACAGGTGGGGATTCGAAATAACAAACCCTAGAATGATACCGACTTTTAATTTAGAAACCCTGTGACCAATCAAAACATGATATGCAAGACGTAGTAATCCATATACAGATCTAATGCGTTTATGGGTATAATGGTCCTGGCATTCTTGTTTCACATTTTAAACATGAACACCTATCCCAAAGATCATGTTTTATTTTAGTTACTGTAAATGTAATTGGAGTCAGAAGTGACTGATTATTGATTTTAACTGATCATCAGAGGCTCATTTCACTAACCTTCTTAAGACTTAAGATTTTTGTATGAACAAAATGTGTCACCTGGGAATGTGTTATTGGCACAAGACTTTTGCAAATTTTAAAAAGGATATTATTTACAAAGCTTGCTAAACTCGGTAAAATAATGTAGGTGAAACACTAAACGAATTTCCTGTTTGTTTTTGTAACTTTTCGAATTTAACGCTAAGATTTTCATAAACTTTACAAATGTTAATGAAACGGGCTCCAGACCTTCAACATTTACCCCAAATACACAATATCAGTCTACAAAGTAAACAATGTATATGTACAGACTGGTTCCCTGTCAACCTTCCACGACCATTTTAGCCTTCTTTTTAGACACTGACATGCAACATCATTCTGTCCCCAGAAAAATGTTTGTATTCCCCACTCTCACCCAAACTGATATTTGTATTCCCCACCCTCACACAAACTGATATTTTTATTCCCCACCCTCATACAAACTGATATTTTTATTCCCCACCCTCACACAAACTGATTTTAAAAATCCCTCATATTTTAAAAATGAAAGTAAAAGTTTGAAGAAAGAAAGGAAACCAGTTCTGTACAAATGAAATTTCCATTCAGAGCTACTGAACACGTACACATATTAATATTACACTACTTCAACCATGGTTATAAAATAGTCTGTCCGCAGCCTATGTGTAGAAAAAAAATAAACCCAAACCATATCAACAAATATATAATTTTATTTGTACTCTCTTAATGATTATGTAACTGCCTTGTTTTCTTCATTCCAATATTTAAATAGAATTAAGATTTTGAGTTATTTTACACTGAATATTATACATTGTAGCTGTAATAAAAGTGGCCAGTTTCAATTGCGGAAGATTTCGAATGCAGTTTTTTTTGTTAATCTCAAGTAAAATTCACCGTCCTGCAGCTTGGATGTTAGCGGGCTGAATTTCCTTATCAAAATCTAGCACGTAGAACCATGACTCAAAGGTTAAAGGTAAAGATGATCTGGTTCAGCCATTTATTAAGAGACTTTTTTTTATTTCTTGGTTTAAGGAATCCATTCTCCCTTTTTTTTTTCATTTGTGATTTTTTTTTTTACATTTACACAATCATGATTTAAACAAACTTATTCTGGCACTGACTTGCTGTAAATGTGGGGGGAATTAATGAGATTTTATTGCCAAAATGAAACTATACACTACAAAACTTGAAATTCTCATCCAAAAATAAAGTTCAAATAGAAGTTTTAATATAAAGTCTTATTTTATAGAATATTCTTTATTTTATTGGATTTTTTGTTTAGATTTTTTTTTTAACAAACCATCCAACAATTTTTAGAAAAAAAACCTGCAAATCAATCAATAAAAAAATCTTAAATATTAGCAACATTATGAACCCATACCAAGTGTGTTAAATATAGGAACATTAAATAATTAAGTTGTATGAAAGATGCTCTGCCCGAGTATATTATCAAAGCGCATCATTCATTAAAATATCTTACAATAGCATGCATTCATTGACATACAACATCGAACATATATAACAGGTGACTATAGTTTAAGGCAACATTGAAGGCAAAAGCAATGTTATCTGTGCTTCTGGTCCTTCGCCCATTCTCCAGCACTTCTTTCCTGTTGGTTTGTACGGACCAGAAACGCAGATAAATGTTTTCGCCCTGCACACATATACCACAACATTGACATGACAATAAACAGTTAAATCTGTTTTATTAAGCACCGGCAAAGGTTAAACATCATAAATATATATATATATATATATATACACGTATTTAACATAGTATATCCTATAATGTTAATGTCAGTAATACGTACATGTTATAATGATGTTATATAGAATTTTTAATGTCTGTAGAAAATTCCATGTAACTTCTAACAGGCTTAGATGTTGATTAAATTTCAACAGCATTTACACAATAATGATACGTACAGGCAGCTCCCTAGCGGAGTCAAGGTCAACCATAAGCAGGCATGATGACAGGTCCTCCACGCCCTTCTTCTTGTCCTTCTTAGAGGCTTCAATAGACTGGAAATGAACAAGAGAAGTAGAAGTAACTTATTAGTTTTGAATTCATTTATTTTACATTAATTGTAAAACAAATTCTCACGACTTAGACAAGTACGAAGCATATGTGGATAAAGTGTCTTGCTCAAGGACACCACACATAGCCGTGGTGGAGGATCGAACCCATGAATTCCCTGATCCCGGGTACGATACTCTACCAGTGGACCATCCACTCCAACTGAACGGTAAATAACAGCAAGACTTGCAATGTGTAAGCTTGTAGCATAAAACAGTTACACGTATGTATTACACATGGCCTAAAGCGTTACGTAACTTAATTCATACATTGTACTTTTTTTACATATATTTTCAAAATGACACCGAACTATCAATTACAGAATACTATTAAAGCATAAACATGATATAAAAGTGCACTATATTTACACTCAACATAAATTAGAACAAATTAGAACATAAAGTGTAAATCAACATTGAATCAACTAAAAAATAACTTCTTATAAATAAATCAATGTTCTGACTAACATTCACCGACTATCCAAAAATTCAATTGATAAAATAAGAAAGCTTGCAGTACATATTTACGAAATACAAGTCAATCTATCTACAAGCTAGCGCAATATGATCAATATTTATGTAAACTTTGTTGCAGATGGAAAATTTATTTTCATTCCCAGGAAAAAACAATGTTGATGATGTAAGTTAACTTTCTAATTCTTTGTTCAAAATGTACATGCTTGAGCTGTTATAATGTTTAAATACTACAACAGTATTAAAGAATGTTTTCAAGAATAAATGATATAAATTTTACTGTGATTATTATTTTAATTTTGGCTATCTTATAATAAAATAAATCATACACTATTTATGCTTTTATATTACGGTACATTTTAGTCTGTGATTTATATAAAGTTCCAGAGAATTCCCATTGGGAATTATTTCCCCTTAGCTAGATTTCATAACTACTTTTTTTTTAAACAAAATTAATGGTTTGTACATGTTCTTAAAAAACTTTTTACACCATTCATTTTTATCAGATATGTACATTGCATTCGCAAATAATATTCCATAATAGGAATCAAATGTTGATTAATCGCTACATATTCAAGGGAAGGAACTATAACTCTGACCATGTCTGTCAAATAAAGTATATTTATAGTTTTTTAAATACAAACTTGTAAATAAATTCAAATTGAACATTTTTTAGTAAATAGACTGAACTACCAGTAATTCTAAATTTTACTTCATTCTACAGGAACAAATTATTGCTACTGTTAATAGAATAAACTGTTATGGAAGATAAGAGCCAAATGAATATACCGGGTAAAAAATTCAATCACAATCTATTCATAAAAATATACAAAATTTCTCTACAGTGACATCTTTTATATGAAGACAAAAAATGGTGAGAAAAACTATACACTTTATTGATTAACTGTATTGATTAATACTTTGGGTTTGATACTAAAATAGGTTTTATAAGGATTGCCAGTAACAGTTACTGTTATTATGAATAATTTCCCTTCAGAGAGGAGAAGTGACTTTTCGTTCAAAGATTTTTGTAAAACATCTTTAATTTTGGACACACACAATTTAAATGTTGCTTTATTACCCATCTGTTTTGGCTGCAGTCACACCTGCTATTGACAAACTGTATATGCAATTACTTTATGCGAAGATATATTGAGAGAAGAAATTATTATTTGTTATAATAATAAAAATATCTCCCCCTACCCTCCTCCACTAATTTATCATACATATTATATTTTTAGCCGCCCCTTATTCCTAAGGAACAATGCTGCTTATTTGATCTTGATCAAGCTTTGCAGTGAATTGATCATGGCCAAATGATAACACGCCACTTTTTATTCCTTGAATTTTATTTTTTCATAAGCAAGCAGAATTAAATCAAACAATACAAATATACTGCAGACATTGTATCATGTCATTTTTTGCATAAATGAACAAAACGCTATAATAATATCAATAATATTAGGAAAGCGCATTTAGAGGTCATTGTATGGTAGAGGTGTGCCTGTTGGTCATATTGAAGCTGGTGTTCCATATTGACCCTGAGGGCTTTAGCCCCTCCCCGCCAATTCTATTTTGCATTTTTGTTATCACTAACTAAATAAAACTATTCTATTCTAAAGCATTATATATATAAATTTATACATGTGTATATTTTAAAAGCCTACACATGTTTAAAATATACATGAATATACATGTATTAAGAAGCCATACTATTTATTAGCTCAATTATGAAGCTAGCTCAGAACTTTTGTAAACACTGTCGATGGAAAAACGACGGTCTGGACTCTCCAAAGATACTGATATATGACAAAGATTTCAACTTTAAAAAATGTTGTTTTTATACTTTCTTTGACACACCCTGGAATTGTTCGACCGACCTGACCAAACACATAGGATTTGCCTAAGGTAAACCTCTCCATTATTTACTGGGTAGAACCTGGGTATTGTCTGTTGTTTAGGGTCAAACCATTGTGACCTTTGCAAAGAAATTGTTGGTGTGCACTATACACGACCGTACACTACCAATGAGAAGAACAAGAGCACTGCAAGCAGGTGCAGGCACTTTTCTTTTTTTTTTTTTAAATCTATTAAGTAGGTCACAGTCAGTAATGTTAAAAGTTTTAACATGATGGTGATCAGAATGAAAAGTATTATCAAAAAATGAAAAAGATTTAAAAAATCAAAAAAATCTAACCCGAGCTATGACACAAAAAACGTTAACCATAACTAAATTTGGGTAGTTTGTTCAGAAACAGAGAAAAAGCTGAGCTAAACATAAAACTTTAACAAGTGGACAACGCTGACGACAACGCCACCGACAACACCAGGGTCATGACAATAGCTTTTTGTATTTTTCAAAGTTAAAAATGGAGATTACTGGTGAAAGCAATTACTGTTTTGGAAACAATTGTAGGCATTCAGTGTTGATGATTAATACTTGATTGATTAAACGCACAGATTTTTTATATTGCTCTTCTATTCTTCTATCTGATAAAGTGTCTCACTCACTGATAAATTTACACAGCTCGGATAGAGTTTATCAGGTTTTATATTATCTTGATAGTTATAATTGTATAATTCTATTTTCTCCATCCCACATAAAAAATACAATTTAAAAGGACAACATTTACAGGTACCACTTTTATTCCTGTTGTCACAAAAGTATGATATCAGATATCTATAATTTCACAACTGAAGACATTTTTAACTGTACTATTATTTCAACTTTAATATCACATTTTGGCCCTCCCATTTAAAAAAGTACCAATTTAAAAGATAAATAATAATTTTACAGGTACAGCCAATTAAGGGAAGAAGCAAAAAGGCCTTTTAAGACAGGTTTCTGCTTAATACAGGTTATGGTAATTTGCTCTAAAAGCATAGAAATTGGAAATATCCAATGTGGCTGTTTAAAATAAGTGGTTGTTCAAAAGAGTTGAACGTTACCACAGATTTGACCGTTTTTTTTTACACGTTCACAAAAAATTAGAACATCGGAAATCTAAAATTTCGCTAATAGAAATTATTTTCGACAGTTACTGTACTTAGCCTATCATATTGAAATGCTGAAAACATGTTCCAAAACAGCTGTTGGTGAAAATATGTAATAGAATAAAGTGACTGTTATACATCTTTATATCTAAGTACTGTTAAAGCAGAGTGGGTGGGGTACACTCTTACAAACTTACTGTAAACTCAGATGGATACGCTAGATGCTAAAACAATTCACAAAACATGTTCAAATAACAATGGAACAATGACCCAGAAAGTAAAAAATAACTGCCAACAATATCTTTATTACACATAGAAATATACAAACAAATTATTCTCATGGACAATTAAAATTGTCGACAAGAATGAGATAATTTGCACTGATTTATTTTAGATTATTTGTGGAATAAACTCAAATATATATGAAACACATACCAGTTTGGAGTGTTTTCTTTGTAAGGTCAAAGGGTCAAGCCTAGGATTTTAAAGGTATTATATCTTATATATTTCCCTTTTTGAAGATTTTTTTTACCACAAACCATGAAACGAGAAGATGTCTTAAATAGATACATTTAGAGAAGAAAGCAAAATATATGGTTAACTAAATTAATTTTTTTTTATAAAACTTTGCAAAACAAATAAAAATGAAAACTATCATTGAAGAAAACTACGCTAAATAAAAAATAATCCCTAATATCTGGTTTGATCAATGACTCTATGTATAATTTCTTTTAATTGCTCAAACTTATTAACAGGTTGCTAAATCTGAGGGAAAACAGCCTTTTGATATTATATTATATATTAATTTAAAACATAAGCAATACACAAACAATCACTCAAGGAAACAATAAACAGAAGAGTAAAAATAACAAAACAAAACGCAAACTTTAACAACTGTTACTGTAAAGCATCTGTTTCAACAAGCTCTTCTCCATCTCCAATAATAAAAGTTGATGATGATGGTGATGATGATGATCAATCTTTGTGGTTGAGCATTGAAACAAATCCGAAAAACGCTGGTGACCGATGATTGTGACGAATTAGAAAAATGAGAACAATTCTGTTGTTGATGATAATCGTGATGATGATGATGTTGATGATGATTCTGCTGAGGTAACCCATGGCGGTGATGAAGATTAATGCTGTTACAAACATGCAGCTAAACCAAATTCACTATCCTTAAATATAACATATACAGTCAAACCTGTTTTAAGCAGCCAGTCAATGAAGGAGCAAAAGTGTCCTTTTAAGACAGGTTTTTCTTTATACATGTTAATTTGCTATGAAAGCATAGGAATGGTAAAAAGCAAATGTGACTCCTGAAGACAAGTGGCTGTTTAATAAAAGTGACTAATTACACAGGTTTGAGTGTACTTATAGGAGTCATTGTAATTTCCCTATACTAAAGTACATAACAGCGGTATATAACTAGCTTTATGTGGTGACAATGTTGGAGCAATCTCTTTGCATACAAAAGTTCTTGTTTCGAATCCCTGTGAGGAAAGCGATTTTTTTTTATTGCCATGGAATTTTTTTGATTGTGTTACACTATCATAACACAGATTGCTCCATAAATACACTGCAATTTTTTAGCTTTTGTTATTAAAATATTTTAGAATGAATCAAGAATGGAACTCTATTGTATAATAAAATATAAAAAGTAACATTAAGCATTTTCTGAGAAGTCTTTTTTAGAATAAATGACTGAGCGGTATATATTTAGGTATGGACTATGATGGCTATCATTAATTTGGAATTTATATAATAATACAGTATTTTATATATATATATATATAGCTAAAATCAATTAGCCCTACATTTTCGTATCAAAAGTTAGAATAGTGACAATAGTAATAATAAACTATAACCCTTTTTTAAAAGAATGACAGCAAAATCAGCCTTCACTATTGATCACAGGAAAAATAAATTTTTTGTTTGTTTTATATTTATACATAGGTAAACAGGTCGTAAAATGTAATATAAAACTAAAAAATAAATTGTTTTTCTCTGTGCTATTGATGACAGGGATGAACAGATAATATTTAATGAGGGAAAAGCCACCCACAAAGCACAAACAAACCACCGGAGACTACAAAGTCAATCTAAGATAGATATGCAATGATTGGTCATCAACTTTAAACCACACCATGCTGTATTGTTCATGTTCCCAGATGCCACACTTGTGTACGTAACAATACACAACTCTGTTTTGTTTTATAGCATCTTTATTCATTGTTTATACAACCAGCCGGCCATTATAAATTAATTGCTACATCATTGTCTAGTTATATCTGATATTACATCACCAACATCAACTTATATTTTAATTTCAACTAAGAGTACAATTTTCTCTTTCAATTTAACTTAGCAGATATGGCATAGGTTATACACAGTTTGATTTTGAATATTTAGTGTCATTTTCATGCCATCGAGGGCTAACAGATGATAAGTTACTCTATCAACTCTTTTAGGGATCCTGAATGGTTAACCAGTACTCGAGCACACCCTCTGCAAGTAACTGATACTTTCAAACTTGAATCAGCGATGAGAGACAAAAGATAATAAGACACAATTTCATTAATCAATCATAATAGAGACCAGCAGCCTGGTGGGGATTCAAACTCACAACCCCTAATTTGATAGTCAGATGTCCAACTGGGACTGGCTGTACAGCTTGGTTAAAAGAGTGGGGATTAAATAAGGTTATACATGGTATATTGAAACCAGTTTTGTTGGTGCTAAAAGATGGTGGAATTAGGGGCAGTAGTTTCACTACCATACTTTGAATAATTTCTATGAAGCGAAGGTATGATTTATGGCTTTCCAGCCTTTTTCGATATTCAAATAGAAATAACGTGTTCTGAAAAATTTAAGTTGATAAAAAATTGAAAATGCCAAAGACGAGAAGTCGTATCTGGGGTAGACATGTGGCAGAAGTGGTGCGGGCAAGACCTCGGCCTCGGGCGTGTTGAGAGATTGTTCTCTCCTGCCAGAATGTGTTGCAGCATTTTACTGAACATTTCACTACACTGTCAATATGTAGGTAAACACTCAAGTCATATTATTATCAAAAATGTAACTGCGATTTGGAAAAGTTAAACAAACTGGAAAAGATTGAAACATGAAAAAAAAGATTTAAACCATTTCTCACAAAAAATATCAAAATATGATTTTGAAGAGAAATTTGTACAGTTTGGTCAAAAAGAAGGGAAGTACAAATTAGTACAGAGGAACAGTAAGAGGAATCTTGTATGCAACCATTTCAGTGAACAATGAGATCAAACAGGGATCATGAACAGTACAATATAAACAAGACTTACGTACCATCTAAATAAACACAGGAAAGATACAGCAATAATTCATTATAATATGCAAAACAAAATCAAATAATTACAATATAAAATATATATACATGTAATTCATTGCAGTTTTGAATGACAAATAAACACATAGCAGTGGCAGACAATCAAACTCACGAACCCCTAAACCCCTTTTTTGATGAAATACAATTACAGTTATAATAATTTCAAAATTGAAAATAAAGGAACTACAAATTATATTTTCACCAATTTCAACCATAAAACAACAAAATAAACACAAAAATGTTGGGTTCAGTGAAATTATCAACTATAAATCACTCATGGAAATTGAAATTGGGACATTCTGCCACTACAGTGTTTATTATTAAATAAAAATAATACTTAAATAAAAAAAGAAGAAATTATTCTCTATATATTTATTACAACATGTATGGAAATAACTTTTTGTAAGTAAATTTCTAGACATGTTCTGTCAAGGCCATCCTTAAAAATATATTTGTTTGCTGTGCTTTGACACAGTATTTTTCATGTGTGTAGGTAAGTAGCAAATTTTTATTTTTTTCCCTAAATTTTGATTTTGTATTGTCATTTTAAAAAAAAGGACAGAAATCATGAAAAAAAAAAAAATTAAACATTTTGAAAATCAATAAAAAAGTTTGGGTTGCTGCAATTTTGAGGGAGTAGGTAGGAGCACGGCAGACAATTTATTTTTTAAGGATTGCTGTATGGATGCTGTGAGATCAAAATTATTCTATGTCATCACGATACTTAATTATGAATGTACCTTAAAGAGGCCTCACCTATATTGCTGATATTATTTTTGATCTCAGCAGTTAAAACTGCTCATTTATATCAAATCAAACATCATTATATTATGGTTATTCTATTCAATAACTAAATTAAATATTGTATTGTGTCTCTGTAGTGTAAAATTCTTAATTTTCTTGACTAAATACTTAATTTTGCCCAGCAATAAAGTCACTCGTGGGCCGGTATCGGTTTCTGCTCTATCATTAATGAATGCAGTGGAAAATGCCAACCTGTGTATTAATCAATAAATTTCTCATAAATAAGATAAACTACAAGGACGGAATCAACCATTATCTTTAAATGGGACCTCCCTCATTATGATTCTGTAAACTTTCCATTATTTACTGGACAGAAAGTTATATGTATGTGATGCATCTTACTCACAAAATCAATGTGCTAAAACTAATGACATTGCCTACAAGGTCGGGTTTGGTATAACATGGGCACATATACTATACAAGCAAAGAAATAAGTTGGTGGTAGCTGTTTGTAGTTTAAATAAGTATATAATCTCCGAAATACTCATGATACTTATTTACAAAACTCTAACCTACCTTACTGAGTACGAGGGGGTCCTTGGATAGGTACAGCCACACAAGTTTCAGGTGAAGTTTACCTGACTTCACATCTTCCAAGGGGAGCCACTGAAACAGAAGATTATAATTCAACATACAAAACAAAAGTGATAGATTGTCATAAAGAATGTGAAAATGGGTTATAACAGTAAAATCTAGCACTTTTACTGATTTCGGACTAAAACTCACAAGAACAAAACAAATATCAGAGTTCCCACAAGATCTAACAAAATGTTAAACTTCTTGTATGTACATCTTATTAAACAGGCATAATGATAAGATAATTGCATACTGGTCAAGACTAAGTGCATTTTTACCAGGGTTAGATATTTCAATCTCTCTCTAGGACTGAGATAAAATTCTGAAGATGTGAACCACTCACGAGATGACGTATAAAATATACATGACATAAACTATGTAATTTGATGTCTCTTCGGGACTTTTCTATCCAAACCTCAAAGCTTTATAAATTCATAAATTTATGCATGTTCTGGTCAATTGTGTGAATTAATTATATAAAATAAACAATTACTAAGCCCATCCTTAAAAAAATATTTGTTTGCTGTGCTCCAACCCAGTATTTTTCATGCGGGAAGATAGGTAGCTAATTTTTTGTTTTTCCAAATTTTGATTTTGCAAAGTCGTTTTAAAGAAATATGAACAGAAATCATAAAAAAACTCAACGCTTTGAAAGTCAGTAAAAAAGTTTGAGTAGATGCAATCTTGAGTGAGTAGGTAGGAGCATGACAAACAATTTTTTTTTAAAAAACAATCTAATTATCAATAATAGGTAGTATTCAATATCAGATCCACATTATAACATAGTTGGGCAATATAATCCCAACAATGATGCCTGTATGTAACTATCATCTCATGCAATACAGTAAAGTTAATCACAGATAAACAATAACTCATGATAAATGTTATCACAATGGAATTTTAAATAAATATTGATTTTTTTTGTAAAAATGCACGTTCATTTATAACTTGTATTGAAACTTATATTGAAACTATATTGAAACTATATTGAAACTTATACTGAGACTATATTGAAACTTATATTGAAACTTATATTGAAACTGTATTGAAACTTATATTGAAACTTATATTGAAAATGTTTTGAAACTTATATTGAAACTTGCTAACTTACATTGTCCACTAAACCTTTTTCTGCCACTGGTGATAAATCAATAGATACACTGCAAGTATAAAACATTCACACATGAATCACATAGGAAAACTGTATAGTGCATCATTCCAAAATAGAAATCATTTGTGGGATACTAGTCATACAAAATAAAGCAATGGTAACATGATTAATACAAATACAGTCGCACATATTATATACCTAGTTGTTCCTGTGATTACTTTTACATTTCTACATGTATGTTTAAGTTTAATTATTTGTAGAGTACAGAATAATGCAAGGGAGGTAGATCAAATCTAAAATCAACTATTTTTCTTAGTAGACTATTCAACTAGATTTTAAGCTGGGCATTGTGAGCTCAGTCAGTAGCATGTCCGACAATCAATCACGGGACTCGAGTTCAAATTCCGACCAGCCACAGTCTCGGTGATATATGTCATTGCATCTCACTTGTATCTTACCAATAATTCAAGTGGGAATATATCAGTTACTTTGCAGGTTGGTTGCTCAAGTACTGGTTAACATTCCAGGATTCGAGGAATGAGTGGTAAGGTTAACTGTTCGTCTGTTAGCCCTTTACGGCATAAAAATGATCCTTAATATTCAAACAATCAAATTAATTGTTTTTTTTACAACTTAAAGCCTCATTAAACTTCCGAAATGCACACTTTTTGATAATAACAAAAATGATTGTAATTAAATGTGTTTATAGTATTGCTAAAACCATTCCTGTAGACCCCTTAGTGACTATTTTTAAAAAGCAAGAAAATAAATACTCACTTTCCAAGTTTATCATCCTTACTGCCTGGATCTTCATCTCGGACTTCCACATCCATAAACTGGCCTTCCTTCTCATCTATTATTGTCTGCAATGACAGTACATCAGTAGCATGATATATAAATATAAAACATTACATATTTTCAGTGTGTTTATTTGGCTGTTATTGGGGCCAAAATTCAACCCCATTCTCCTAACAAAAACATGTTTTTTTTCCCCCAAATTTACAATAATATATATTCTTAATGTTTTAAATGGGGTCAATGCTATTTTAACAGTTTGAAATAATGAAGAACAGGAACATTGACCTTGTGTTTTAAACATACATATTTACAGTTTTCGTTTTGTTTTTACCCCATTTTCGTTATTACAGTACAATTTCTTCCTATGAAAGGGGACCCTTCCCCATTCCCAGAAACAAAATAAAACGCACATTGACAGTAACTTGTAACAGCACACTGGTGAATTGACAACTTGAACCTGTAGTTAACTTACTATGTAAATTATCAATAAGTTGGTCTTATATATTTGTTAAAAAGACAAAAAAAATGTGTATGTAGATACTGAAATATTTCAAGTATTGTTATTTGAGAAAAAAATATTTCTCCCCCTCCAACAATTCTGAGATTAATTTTAAATGTTAATGTTCAAATCTGGAGAGATTTAGGACTAATGATGTGGCTGCAAGTGAAAACTACAATGGCATCAAAATGTAAATGGATAGGAATGTGAATGGAAAATTCAAAGGGTCATTACTCATCCAAAAATCAATGAAAAGGAAATCAAGAGATTTACAAAACTTGACTTCAGGCTGATCTTTCTCAGCAAGTTGCAGTGAATTGCAACTGATGGTCCAAAAGAAGAGGCAAGGAAAAAAGATCCTTCATTCCAACATTGAAAGTAAAAAAAAAATCATCCAACTGAAATGCAAAAGCAATATGCACAAAAAAATCATATTAATCCTTCTCATCAAGCTTCATTGAAATTGGAATATTCAAGACCCAAGGAGCGGGTTGTGCACTCCCTATATCTTGGTTTGTACATAATTGTGTACCCATTTTCATTCACCTCCCACTCCCATTCCCCCTCCCACCGGGTTCAAGAGAAGAAGCACAGACATTTTTTAATTCTGAAAATGCAAAGAGAAGCAAGTCATAATTGTTGATCCAGAACGTCAAATGGCTATGTACATGTATAACTAGATCTTACGCTGAACCTTTCAAGCTGGGCCCAATAAGCTCAGTCGGTTACACGTCTGACTATCAATCCAGGGGTCATGAGTTCAAATCCCCGCCCAGCAACAGTCTCTGTGATGATTGATATACGACATTGTGTCTCATTATTATTCGTTTCTCACCACTGATTCAAGTGCAAAAGTTATCAGTTACTTGCGGAGATGTGGTGTGCTCGAGTACTGGTTAACCTTTCAAGATCCCAAGAAACAGTGGTTAGGTTAACTGATCATCTGTTAGCCCTCGATGGCATAAAAATGACGCTAAATAGTCAGTCAATCAATGATCCTTTCAAGTAAGATTTACCCAAATCTGCCCACCGATGGGAAACAAGTTTTCTAGACAAGATTTTAATTTCTGAAAACTTGTTACTTGTTATTACGTTTCCATTTTAAAATTTTTTACCATTAAGTGAATGATTAATTATCAGATTTCAACAAAGGGATTACAGTCTAACCTGTATTAAGCAGCCACCCAAGGGAAATGGTCAAACTGGCTGCTTAACACAGGTGGCTGCTTAATAGAGGGTCCATATTTTTACCGAGAAAGCTTAAGTTATGATGTTTATTGAAACAGATAAAAAGTGATCACACATGACGGTACATGTACCATGACTGTAAGTTGTACTGGGGGTAAATGAGAAAAACCTGCAGGAAGAAAATATTTGAACTGACACTATTTTATATAGAAGTTCATTTAAATAAATAAATAATTTATGTTATAAAATTAAAAATTATTATGTTTCAATATAGCATTAAATAAATATGTATGAATTTTTCATTTAGCAGATGCCATACAATCCATTAAAAAAGTGTAGCTCTTATTCTTCGTGGTTACGTTACTATAGGACACATTCCGATTCTGTGTTTTATTGACACTTTTTCCGAAAATTCAGATGTTTAATTCATTCGAAGTCAACACTTTCTTTTCGTAGCAGATATTGTGTACGCTATGCATCGGGTCATTTACATTATGATATGAAAAAATAATGTTTTTCCATTGCATTCATACCCGCTTTCATAGCCAATAAAATTTAATTCAATTATAATTTAAACAAACTGACCAATTGCAATTATCTTTTTGAACTTACCAAGTTCTATAATTGTGTACAAACACCTCAGTAAAATTTGCTTCCAATGTATTTACATGCAACAATAAACCTAAATAAAACTACCATAAATACACGTGCTTAAACAGTCATGTACCCAGCCTAGGTAACAGTTTCGCTAACATCATTAATCTCGCTATTCTATTTGCTTATTAGACCATATATACATACTGTTGCTCTGGGTAAAGTGGTGTATTTTCATAACAGAAGCAGAAGCGTTAATTGATCACGGGATTATACAATTTGATTGGAAAAGCTGCCAGCCAAACAGTGTGACCACTAAGTAAGAATGGTTGGCCGCTACATCTGACCACTTACACTTGGCCGCTGATCGCTTATTGACAGTGTTTGGGATGAAATAGACTGGCCGCTGGCCATGTTAAAGAGGTGACTGTTTAATATATGTACTTTATATAGGCAATTTACACAGGGGGATTTTGAAGTGGCTGCTTAACACTAGTGACCGCTTATAGTGGTGGCTGCAAGGACAGGTCAGGCTGTATATATCATCTGTAAAATAATGTATGCACCTAATTTTAAGACAAAATTAAAGTTAGAATCTGACATGTGCTTATTTTATTATCACATACAGAATGACGGTAAGGCCCAATGTGCTTATTTTATTATCACATACAGAATGACCGTAAGGCCCAATGTGCTTATTTTATTATCACATACAGAATGACGGTAAGGCCCAATGTGCTTATTTTATTATCACATACAGAATGACCATAAGGCCCAATGTGCTTATTTTATTATCACATACAGAATGACCGTAAGGCCCAATGTGCTTATTTTATTATCACATACAGAATGACGGTAAGGCCAAATGTGCTTATTTTATTATCACATACAGAATGACCATAAGGCCCAATGTGCTTATTTTATTATCACATACAGAATTACTGTAAGGCCCAATGTGCTTATTTTATTATCACATACAGAATGACGGTAAGGCCCAATGTGCATATTTTATTATCCGAACAGAATGACGGAAAGGCCCAATGTGCTTATTTTTGGTGTATGCCTATATACAAGTAATGCTATTCACTAATTTACCAGATTATAAAGTATGACAAGATAAAGTGGATACAACAGAAACAAATTATTTTGCCCATTGTATATAAACCTTAAGTTGCATAGGACACCAAAGTTTTGTTTTTATTTTTGTGCTTTTTTATTTACTAGTCTGATTTTCTCACTGGGGTGCTACTGAGATGTGGATACAGGACCTATGCGTATAGATGACACAATGAAAAAATTATATGTGTTTGTTTTACTATTTATTACTTTCTTTCCTTTCCGACCTTTTTCTATTCTTATAATATTGGTTAAAAAAAATGTTAAAATATGTAATTTTGATATATATATATATATAAATGTTCTAGTATATGTATGTATTGTATGATGATGTATTTATGTGCAAATCAATAAAATATATATTCTGTTCTGTTCTGTTCTGTTCTGTAATTTTGATATTTAATGTAAACATTGTAAAAAGATGTAGGGGACGGGCTGAAGCTAAAGTTGAAAGAACTCGTGACCCAACCCCATTTCATTTTGAAATAAAAATATGTTTAAACTAAACTAACAGAACAAACACTCACCTCAAACACACAGTTCCACTCTGGATGTAGCGAGTTGTTGATAACAGGAGTCTTAAACTTCATTGCACCAACTGAAACATGCACATAATTATGAAATATGTTGATACTGTCATGTTCTTCTATAATGTAATTGTTTATTTTAACACAACACAAACACTGTAGGACTCACACCACTATTATCTCCCTTGAGCACACTGGTCCTACAGATAAAGGAGGTAGAAATAAAACTTTAGTTCCCCTTTTCTTCTTTTTTTTTTCAGGGCTTTGTATTGCAGTGATCTATTTTTTTCCTGCTATGTGTTAAATGGTCAGTATTTTAAAAATCAAACTTGATGATGATACCAGATTTCTGGGCAATTATGTGTCTTCTCAGAATTGTTGGTTCAAACCGCATCATGGGCCAATAGTTGACATATTACTCTGGAAATTGATAGGTCTCACAAAAGCATTGAATTAAAAAAAACCTGGTAAAGGAATGCTTTTTTTTTCCTTTATAATTGCATATCTTGAACCAGTGAAAAATTTGAGCCCAGACACATGCAGCAGATTTTGTTTTTTCACTGTGTTTTGGACATAAATGTTAACATAGAGTCCTTTGGGAAATGTAATAGTGGTGTGAGACAACTAGGGGGAATGACAGATGAAATGAGATGCAGCCTCTTATCTATTAAGTTCCTAGTATCTATTGACCTGCTATGTAAGTATACTTTGTAACGTAGTACCCTTCTCAGTTGAATTAAAATTGGGCAAAATTCAACTGTGTGAGGAGACTCAAATTCATGTTTATGATGGCATAATGGGTGAAAATCAATTCTATAGTGTCCATATACACACTGCACTTATGATCTCCATTAAGATGTATGTAAATTCAAGAATTACATGTCTTTGTAAGTCATGTATGTATAATTAAAAAAAGATTTTTGTCATTTAGTCAGGGAGGTGCTCCTGGAAGGCTTTTTCTTCAAATGGCTGTTCTACTTCATAAATTAGTATACAATGCTTATTTTCAAAATGGTAAAAATGATCATGCTAATAAAATTGAAACTAACACTGAAATTGTCATTATTCAATGCTTTGTTTACACTTTACTTTGAATTTCAATGCTTTTTTTAGAATGTTCAATGCTTAAATACCCCCAAATAGTGCTTATCTGGAGCACTGTCAAGGTTATAATTTGCATCAGACAGCAAAAACAAATAGCTTCATACCTCTAACTACTGAGTATGGGTCTGACTTCCCTTTGCCCAGCACACTGATATCTGCTTTCACAAGGTCCTTGGCTTCCACGACATGAATCCTCAAAACACCCTGTAAAACAGCAAATTGTGTTATAGGGAAATAATTCAAATTCATGGAAACAGACTGGTTGATGGAAAAACAACATTGGCAGAGGTTCAAAGCATTAATCAAGTCGTATCTGTTATCCAAAGGTGTACTGGTATTTTCTTTAATCTCAGTCGGTACCGTGTTAGCAATCAATCTAGAGGTCATGAGTTCGAATCACTGCCTGACCACAGTCTCCATGATGACCAATATATGGACATTGCAACACATAGTCGTCTCTCTCAACACTGATTCAAGTGGTAAAGTCATCAGTCAAATTACTGTAGAAAAATCTTACATGAGGTTGCGGGTATCTGAGACGAGAAATGTCCAGGCCCTTGGCCATCTCCACAGCTATTCTGTTGGGGAGCACCATAATCTTGGCTATGTTCTCCTGTATTATTGTATGCAACATGTCACTGAAAGCAAAATTATACATACATATAGACAGGTGAAAAAGTGTTTATGACTCCACGGATAGGGTTTGTAGTCTTGACTCTACTTGTGTTTTATTGATTTTCACTCGCTGCATCTGTAGACATTAACATTTATTGCTCAGAAATCAAATTCCTGAATACATTTCGGTGACCTTGACATTTTTTAAATAATGAAATCTTTGTGATCTTGACCTTTTCTGACACTGGTTTTTGACAGAGACATATAAAAATATGTATTTGTTATTACTGGTATCATGACCCATGTGGCTATCTATGGCTCATTAATTGTACTTGTAAGGGGTCAGTTTATTAACTTCAGCAAAGCTTTTGCTGTTGGCCATTTAAAAAGGTTTACAGAAATAGGACAGTGACAGTAGTATACATGTAATTCCAATTCCAATCCATGCACACCAAAGATTAAAAAAAAATACTTGTTACTCAAGAAACTAGCTCAAGTTTCAAGAGTATAATCTTTCTTCTCTAATGATAAAATTCAATACTTCTTTACTTATTTTGTTATTTTTATTTTTAGATGACAATAAGTATTAAATATATGTACTGCAGGCCATCACCTAAATATATTTTCCTAACATTCACAAACCGAGAGCAAAACTGAATATAAGCTGATTTTCCAATCTAATTATATTTGAGTTACATAATTCTTTATCAGTACCATATATTCAATTTCTAAAGAGTTAAACATAAGGCCATAGTAAATTAATTGCTAGATTATCACCCCCGCCTGCCCCCTAATTTTCATACAGCACCGACCCATTTTATTTTCATAAAATAAAAAGAAAAAAAAGAAAAAAAAAGAAAATCCTCCCATCCTCCCCGTTTTTAAGAAAAATTTGGATGATAATCTAGCAATTAATTTATAATGGCCTAATCTAAGGTAGGATATTGTTTGGTCCAAGATAAACACAGGTTGTCAGAAGACAACAAAGCTCGCTGATGGGATAAAACTCACCACCAATGCAAAGACTGAGATTGAAGCAAACACCAAAACTTAAAATCTAATTGCAAAAGTTTAACCTTGGTGTCTACAGACGAAAAATTAAGTCTTAAAGGGCCATAACTGTGCCAAAATGCAACCCAGTGGTTCTTGTCTATGTGTGTTCCATTGATGATGGTGAATACACATGTGAAGGTTCATTCACATCCAATGAGTGGTTGCATAGATATCTTAAACTTAAACACAACTAAACTCAAAGTTTAACCTGGGTGTCCAAGTCCAAAAAGGGCCATAACTGTGACAAAAAGCAATCCAAAGTTATGGTTCTTGTCTCTGTGTGTTGCATTGATGATGGTGAACACACACATGAAGTTTCATTCACAATCAATGAGTGGTTGCATAAATATCTTATACTTAAACGCAACTAAACGCAAAGTTTAACCTTGGTTACCAAGTTAAAAAAGGGCCATAACTGCCAAAATGCAATCCAGAGTTATGGTTCTTGTCTCTGTGTGTGCCATTGATGATGGTTAACACACATGCAAAGTTTCATTGACATCCAATGAGTGGTTGCATAGATAACTGAAACTTAAAAATGCAAAAGTTTAACCTTGGTGTCTACAGACGACGCCGATGACGCCGGGGTCATGGCAATAGCTCTCCTTGGACTTCGTCCTGGTGAGCTAAAAATGAACACAAAATCAATCCAAAGAGTAATATCAACAAAGTTTTTTTTGTTTTTTTTTTCAATTTTAAATTCAAGATGATTTTAATTATTATACAAAAAGTTGAATAACGATTTTCAAAGGAAAGCCTCTATTGAGACATGATGTATAACATGTTTCTCAAGCAACAAAGCACACAAAACATGTCCATTTCTAGATTCACCAATTATAAACTAATAAATGTTTCAATTCAAAAATCTACCTTCAGTTGCTAATTGAAGTATACGATAGCAGACTGATATCATATGCTAATAAATGTCTATGATTTTTTACATTGCATTTAAAAAGTAACTCACTTTAAACCTGGAAGATCAAATGCATTTGCCAAACTTGTCAGGTTGAAATCTATCGCCTGTAATAAAAACAAAAAGTATGTATATAAATATATAGATTTTGTTTAATTGATGTTTTAATAGGAATTGCATGACTGTTTATTTGTTTTCCATCGTTATACACGTTACCCATGACACTTTAATTGGCGTTGTCCAACCAATTAGCAAACTACACCTGAAATATGTTACTCATCTGATATAAACTAACAAAAAAAATGACAGTGACGAAGTGTACTTTGAACTTATCACAACATAGAAACAGGTTAAAAACATCAATATGTTTAATCAAAACAAGAGAACACTGAAAAGTTGAAATGGTATAAATTTATATAACGATAGAGTCCTCCATGGCCTAGTGGTCTCATCGCTGTCTGAGGTTGTTGGTTTAACCCTTTACTCCATAGATATGCATTTTCCCACACCAATCACAGAAGGCCTCTGAAAACAGTGCAGGAAGAGTTCAGATTGCTCATAACGAGCAATCTGAACACTTCCTGCACTGTTTTCCACTCTGTCATTTAATATAATCATAATTCACCCAATAATTCAAAAGCCTTCTATATTAGAGGTGTCTATATTAGGTGTCAAAAGGTGACAATATGAAGTAAAGGGTTAAGCCCAGCTTGATCCAAAAACTATGAGAAAAATTTGTCAGTTACCTGTGAAATGGTAGAATTCTACTCAGTCCTTGACCAACGATAAACCTGGACATGCCTTATATATTTAAACTTGCAAGGTGTTAAAAATGACATTAAACCCCAATTATATAGAAGAATTTGTTGTATGGTGTTAAGCATTGCTTTCAACAACTTTTCAACTACATGGGGACAGTGTCTGCTTGCGACTATTATAAGCATCATGCCATTGACACATGGTATGATATCCCATCCAGGCACATAATACTGACACTGAGCCAACTGGACTTGTTCTCTAAATGCTGAGCATCAAAAAAGGAAGCTTTTAGTACCATTTTTGAAGTCTTTGGTATGACCCATCTGGGGATCAGACACATGACCTGCGAGATGGACGCTAAACCACTAAGACCATGCTGTGGGCATCATATAAAGAAGGTAAATAAATACTGTTCACTCAAAATAACTTTATGTGAGAAATTTTGTCAGTTATTTGTTGAAGGACGGTGGTCCTGCTTAGATTCATCCTGAGGTCTTCCTCCACCAATAAAACTGGCTATGCCATATATAACCTGAAATGTGTTGAAAATGGCGATAAAATCAACTAAAAAACAAAACAAACAATAAACAACAAAAAAACTGACTTACAGGATTATTCAAGAAGAACACACTGAGACCACCAAACAGGGGTATGGTGCTGAGGAGGGGCTTGAAGATCACCCTCAGTGTCCCGTGCAGCTGTAACAAAACATCACCATATACAGGTTAGTATACAAAACAAGAGGTCAAAATGGGGATCACTCTACTTGCTTATAGTGGCCACAGCACAAAAACAATGAAATTACATTTCAAAGAAAGTACATTCATCTGTAAAATCAAAAAATTTACAGTCAAACATCAGGACTGGAAAATTCCACTTGTCAGCTCGCCATGATGAGTAACCATTTGACCGGAACAAGTAAGATTAAAGAACTGACCATATTTTTTTTGATTTATTCATTAAAAAATTTGGAAAAGCAGGACAGGTAACTTTGTCAACAAATTTCAAGCCCTGAATCTGTGTTAGTGGTCAACTCTATTAAGCAACCACTTGTCTTAAACAGCCACATGTTTTCATTTGCCATTTCATAATTTTTATTTTAATAAAAATTGTATTAAGAAGCCACCTGTCTTAAGGGATCATTTTTGCTCTTTCCCTTGAGTGGCTGCATAAGACAAGTTTTACTGTATTTGCATAAAACAAATTTAAGCTCTGAATTATACTAATTCATTTATAAATATCAACCTCAAGTATAGGCTATAATAAATTAATTGCTAGATTATCATCACCGTTGGCCCCCTAATTTTCATGCCTGCCCCAACCCTTTTTATTTTCATAAATGAAAATAAAAAATAAAATCCTCCCGCCCTCCCCATTTTTAAGAAAAATTTGGATGATAATCTAGAAATTAATTTATAATGGCCATACCATTAATTTCAAAATCATTACTTTTTTCAAAAAAATGGACCAATAATTGACCTTAAAGGGAATCAATCAGGGTTTTTCAAAATTTTAAAATTTGCTAAAAACATATTTTTCCAATACATCATGACTATATTTACTCAATGACCCTGTATTGCCAAAAAGATATCTATTTAAACATGCTAACAAATTTTTTAAAAAGGGATTTCCTAACTTGGGCTAGGCGCCTAGGCTAGACTAAAAATGGTTTCCTACTTAAAAGTGCAACATATTTTGTGGCGGATGACACGAGTCACATGTTTCCATTTTTATTTCAGTCTGACCTGTTATGCACAGCGGCGGATCCTGGAGTTCAGTTTAGAGGAAAGTTCCCCGCTGTTGTTTTTTAAAGAGTAGATCCACCATTGATTCAAGCCTACACTTAGTAAAAAAATTCATCTTAGAAAGAGTCGATTGATGTCAAACAGTATTTAAGTGATGTCTATTTTTAAAATAAGGGATTTTGTTTCAAGTTTACCACTCCAATTCAGATATTAATTTTGTCACGTTTTTGTGGATTTGACATACCAAACCATTCAGATTTTATTTATTAATGATAATGAGATGCTTTTTATCCATTTTGATAATTATTTTATATTTTAAGACATTAATAGCATTTTTTCCTGATATACTCCCTTAAATAGAATCATTATTTTCTATATTCTATTATATATATCTATTGGTAATGTATTATGACTTGTGCATGTACTGAATGTATTGTATAATTATATTTCCAGACCATGCCAGGATTAGACATTAACTTATTCAAGCAGTGCATTTAAAAACTCATTAGTCCCAAGGAAAAAATGCTTGTCCCAATTACTAACAGCCATTGTTAACTAAATAAATGGCAAAAAAAAATGAAATGCATTATGCGATATTGCAAAAGATAACTGGCAATGCAAGAAACACAATCAAACTCAAGGTTCTCAAGTATTTATACTAATTGTATTTTCCTTTGTACTAAAACCATATAAACCACTAACTTAATATCAAATTACACTCAGTGTCACTTTCAAGATTTGATATGATTATACTTGTCTAGGGTATTGGACAACTTAATTTGTCCCTGAAAGAATGAATAGACAAAGGATAAAATAACAACCTTTAAATTTTATCCCTGCTACATGTTCAATATCATGTGAGATGTACGAGGCCATATATACATACCTGAAGGTCCTTGATCCCCGCCTTCATGCCCTTCAGCTCTACCTCAATCTCACAGTCACTGCTGTATCTGCACAAAGAGAAATACAACATTAAGTATATTTTTTTGGGGGGAAGTTATGTCGGCCACTTGACCATTAACCTCAATCGTTTAATTGTGTTACGTGCATGTATGATTATGTCTATAATTTTTTAAAAAGTTTGCGCAGTTATAACAGTTTAAAGAAAACTCCTGAAAATAATGCACTGTACCATATAAAACCATACATAGCATATTATATCATTTACTGTGCAGGAGTGTAATAAAACCATAGCATGTTTTTTATATTAACCTAGTGCATTATTACTTCAATTCAATACCCAGTTTCGTCGGCCCATTTTGACTCTAGGGTCATGGCTGGAACAAATATGAGAGAAACTGGTTATGTGACACTATATGCAAAATATCATAGCTCAAAGCCATGCACTTTCGGAGGAGAAGAATTTTGACATTTTGACAAACAAACAATATTTTAGTTTAGACCTGGACCAACTGCATTTTGAGTTTTATCTCAATGAAAAAAATTGCTGCTAGGTGGAGCTAAAGGTTTTTAGCAGAACCTTTTCTCTGCGACAAAAGTTGTCACTCGGGTCTGAACTTTCTAATGTAAAAAGCAGGGGCTGCAGTGTATTGGACAGAGTGTTGGCCGCTCACGCCAGAGGTTGGGGGTTCGATCTCCCGCTCGACCCAATGCCTCTTATAAACAAGACTGGTTCTACCCAGGTAGTAGACTCGAGAGCAGTTCAAATAAGTTCTAAACTTTCATTGCAATTGAGCTAGAATAAATTAGTACAAACTGTACCCATGTAAGATTCTTATAGTGACAAGATTCTTGGACGTTTACTGTATACTGCCATAAAAATACAGCAGAGCTTCAGTGCCTTGAACCTGATAGGACTAGACAAAATAGTTCAAATTAAGGCTTATTTAAGCCAAGTATTGGTCAACATCATACCAAATAAAATTATATACATGTAAATACATTAAAAAAGGAATTCAACTGGGACCAGATAAGTGATTTGAGCTATATATGGTGTTTCAGCCATCCGTGTTCAAGCCATTGAAGTTCTACTGTATGTGCATATATTCAACATGATAATAATACAGTTCCAACAATGACTATAACTTTGCGGTACCAGGCATATAATCCACTTATTCTATTCCATTATATTTAGTCAACAACCAAGACATTTTACAATTAAATTAACCCAAGCCAGGCTACCTCAGTGGGTAATGTGTGTGACTGTGGACTGTAAGTTCAAATCCCCTGCCATCCAGACTCAGAATATGTGGGGAAGTAGTCAGTGACTATCAGAAATAAGACGTGTTCAGTACTGGTCAATGTAGATTCCAATCACAATATTTAGAAGTGCTTATAACTGATAAATAACTGACATATTGTCGACAAATACATGTACAAACAAAACAATTAAACTACTAAGCAAACTACACACAAGTCGTCAGGCACAGCACCCACAGGTGAAAAACACAAGTCATTAGCCACAGCAAACGCAGGTGAACACTTACATAATATCGAGATCCATGTATATTTCATCTCGCTTGACATTTTCTGTGTAAACCTTCACACCTCCAATACGAGGGGGCTAAAATTAGACAAAAAATATGTTAAGAAAAAAAATACATGTTTGGTGTCAATTTATGTATGTAAAAAGATTAACTGTTTAAAATAAGGTCGCAGTCAGCTCTGGTCAGCAATCTGTCACCATATTGTGTACTACAAATATGGGCTATGTACACTATGCCAGCAGTACATTATCTTGTAAGATACATATCATCTGCATATCAATTAATTAAGATACATATTTTCACTGTATACATAACATGTATTTATAATTTCATCGATCACTGTACATAATCTGTGTTGTGTTTGTTTAAATATTTAGAATCATTTTTCATTGAGGGCTAACAGAAGATCAGTTAACCTAATCACTGCAAGTCATGATAACTTTCCCACTTGAATCAGAGGTGAGAGATGATTGATAATGAGATGCAATGTTGTATATTAATCATCACGAAAACAGTGGCCTATATACTACAATGTATTGAATGTGTATACAATGTAGCTAAACATATATCTTTAACATCCACTCAATAAACAGAACAAGTGGTATTTCAAGGCAGGCGACCCCTCAATGCAGGTTGATTTATGACGGAGAATAGGAATGCGACTTAATATAGAAAGGATGTAGTACAGGTTGAATTATTAATGTGTGACAGGGTTTTGAATATGCGACTCCTTTGAGAACTGGTTAAAGGTTTTGACAGCATGTTTAGCATTCTTTTTTATACAGTAAATGAAAGTTTATTACTGTACTGGTTCTGCAAGCAACGTAATACAGAAACTCAATTCGCATACCTGTAGGACTAGTATATGAAAACAAAATCAATATAGTTGATGCGTGGATGCCTGCACAAAAATGACACAACATGCTGAAACATGATCAGCTGTACATATCACATTGTGTACAAGCTGTGTACAGTCACCATTAAAACCTGGTAAACAGCAAATGCATTTTACTGCCTGGATCCCTGAGTTTATCACGCAATGCATGCTAGTTTGCGATTGAGTCAGTGCCCAGGAAAATAAATTAAAGAATGGTAGCAAACATTTAACAGTAAAATGTACTGAATGCTGGTAAGACAGAGTTACTGAACCACATACTTCGTATACACGTGTTCATGTATGTACATTGTATATATAATAGAGCAAGGAAATTCATGTATATGTCCAGTGTCACCTTTTAAACATGCAAATTGGTGGCAACACAAAAGGAGAAGAAAGGATGAAGTCAGGGCTTAAATTTTTTTTTTAATAAAAGCTACTTGGTTTCCTTTCCACCATTTTTTATTGAATGCTGAAAATCAAAGAAATATTATGGTCAGTTTCTTAAGTTTTACTCGTCCTGACCAAAGGTTTACTTGTCATGACGTGCAGATGAATGGTATAATTTTGCATGCCGGAAAAGGGTTTCCATCTTACTCCAACTTCACATGTTTAATCTATCCACATAGCGCTATGACATAACATCATAATATGACGTTCACATTCACGAATACCACATGCTATGACGTACCATTCATTAACTAGATATTCTTCCACTTCTATAAACAAATAATCGAGAATAATAATTTAAAAAAATCACATAGTTTGGGTTGTTTACATGAAAAAGTATCTTTCATGGGTTTTCGCTGCTAAAAGAAAATACCATCTCTCAGGATAATTATATTAACAGTAGCCAGCTCACTCGGCAGAGCCTCATTGCCACAAAAACAGTTATCACTCGGGACGGAATTTTCCATCTGCATTTCCAACCTATTAAATAAAACCTATATTCCAGCCCTGGGGGATGGTGGGGGTCACTGGTCCTGACGGTAAGGTACTAAGAAATAAACATTGTTCTTAGTTTGATTAAGGGTATGGTACATGTGCTGTTTGTAAATATTTATGACCCTCACATTATGACATTATTGATTCATTATTGATTCAAAATATCTCTTTTTTTTTTCTTTTTTTTTTTTGAATGGGGTTAACGTCATTTTCAACACATTTCAGGTTATATATGGCATATCCAGTTTTACTGGCAGAGGAAGACCTCAGACTGAGCAAGAATCACAGTCCTTCTGCAAGTAACTGGAAACTTTCTCACATAAAGTTTTTGGAGCGTGCTGGTCTCGAACCTTAGCAGTAAGAGGTAAGTGATCTTGAGGCGGTGCCTTAGACCACTCGGCCATGGAGGACCCTTAAATATTATATCACAGAGGTACAGGTGAGACTTAAAAGACACACAATTTAATCATTCTTAACCAATATTATCATTTGCAAATTCCTACTGAACATATTTAATTTACCGGGTATAAAATTTTTTGCATTACAATGTTTTTTTCAGAAATTAATTAAAATCCAACTCAAAGAGATAATTACGCATGTTATCAAATACATGAGCAAATTTACATTAAAATGTTCAGTATTTTATTGTTTTAAACCAATCTCATTAAAATCAGATCAACTTTTAAGTTTCCATACATTACGCACAGTAAATCTGACAGCATTGCATTAAAGGTCACCGTAATGAATATTCATAACAATTCAGTCAATCAGATTAATTATTATTCTCAGCTCATTGAGATTTACATGATGTTGATTGATACATATGATATTTGGATCCCAGCTAAATATGGATTTTTTTCCGGTTAAAATAGACTTCTACTTTCGCTTTCAAAACCTTGAAAGCAATAATCTGATAGACTGGCAGAAAGGTCAATCTGAGGTGACCTTCTATGCTACACCATCAGATCTACTGTGCGTAGAATAAGTTGACTTGATTTTACTGAGATTGGTTTTAAACCTATTTATTTTACATTGATGGCGAAATAGGTTCTTATATTCCGTAGACAAACCAAGCTAAGTCGATCAAGTACCAGTGTTTCTTGTTGGTTTTGTCGAAATAGGGGGTGGGTTCCGTCATAAGAGGAAAATAGTGTCGCTAAAGATTATGAAAACAGGGAAAATATAAAAAAAAGTGCAAATTGTAAGTTTGTTTGTTTAAAACAGTTTACAGGTCAACATACATGTTTTTCATGGTTTTAAAATGTTAAACTGGAATTATTTTAAACTTTAAAACACCACTAAACAAAGCCCCAAAAGAGGAGAGAAAAACTGAGTACTGATTATAATTATGCCAATAAAAGGTCTCGCTCAAGGACACTATACATAGCCATGGCAGAAGATCAAACCCATGAACCCCAATCTTAAATCCAATCCTCTGCCACTGGGTCATGTGCTCCACTTCGTTTAAGTAGTTTCCTTCATTAAACACAGGATTTTTTATCCTACAGCAATGTATAACATAATACTTACAATATCGCCTAGAACAATGTTGACAAATTTGAAAGATCCCATCACTCCAGCGCTGTCCTGGACGGTCTTCTGGACTGAGGTCATCAGCAGGTTCTGCACATAGTCTCCAATAAAGGGCCACATCTGGGCCAGCATCTGCACATATAAACAATGATGTTATAGAGAAAGAGGATTAGTCAATTTTCTACTTCTGACTCTTCAGCAATATATTAGACTGAATGGATATAAAAAATGCTCAATGAATTTCAGAGCCAACAGACACATGATAGTCTTAAATAAGCACTACAAACAATTAATGGTTAAGATTGTATAAAATATAGGCAGTGTTCCCCCTCCCCACAACACTGATAATTTATTGGGGTCATTTGTCCCTCATATGACATGTATGATGAGACTGCATAGGCAGATTAGAGAATTTTAAGGGTCATTTGATTAAATTTAATATAGCGCGACAAATACACAAAACTTGAGGGTCATGGAAAACCCTTTACAGAGTACAATGTTATAAACAGTGCACGTTACAATATGGAATACCCTGTACAGAGTACAGTGTTGTAAACAGTGAACAATACAACATGAAATAAACTAATATAATGCAGCTATTAAAAATAAATAATTCTGTTAAATCCCTGTAATTCTTCTGAATAAAAGTGATGTAATTTTTATTACTGATCAAATAATAAATTTTGATAATTTTTGCAAATGTATGTAATAGGTATCAATAATTACAAATACACTTATTGATAGCAGAAACACCATAATATACATATAAGACCATTATAAATAAATTGCCAGATTATCATCCATTTTTTTCTTAAAAATGGGGAGGGTGGGATGATTTTATTATTTTTTTTTTATATTTAGATTTTTTGACGTTTTTGTAATAATAAAAAAAAATTATATATTATATATATTTTTTTCATGAAAATAAAATGGGTCGGGCGACATGAAAATTAGGGGATGGGCGGGGATGATAATCTAGCAATTAATATATCAAAGCCTAATATAATGGCACATGTACCTTGTTCAACCATTCTGCTCTCTCTACATCTGGGAAGAACACCTGAAATGTAAAAGTGCACCTCATACAATTAAGCCAATTAAGTTTTAGTTTCTCTGCTAACTTGAATTAACATTTCTGCAATGACATACTGAACCACTGTGCCACATTATCATGATTATATAGGTAATGAAAACCTCCTCCCCAATGCCTGACATGTAGAAAACGTTACAGGTCTAGTTCTGGTTTTACAAATAGATCAATATGACCTTCTTTGTACCCATAACAATTCATTTTCAAATGCCTTCAAGTGTTTGTTTATTTGTTTGTTAAAAAGTTTCTTTGCTCATTTGTATGGGGTTTTGTGCTGTTATTTTCAACAGAATGTCAATTATGTTACGACAATCAGCATGCACAATCATCGTTCTTGGGATACACTAGGTGGCTTACCAGTACTAGACAGCAGGCAAACCACTGACTACTTCCCTACATATTCAAATGTTGGAGATGCACGACTAGAAAACAAAATTCATTGTCAATCATCACAGAGACTGTGACTGGGCAGGGATTCAAACTCACAACCTCTGATCTGAGAGTCATGCAGACTCATTACAGCTAGTGGAGCCCGGCTGTCTTCAAATATAACCATTATTCAATAAATATAACAAAAAACTGAGAGTAGCAGTTTTTGATGGAAACCATACATGTATGCATGTTGTCAACTGGATATGTCTCAACTGCAGTAAAATGATGCACATTTATATATACACGTACATCAATATTGAATGGTGTTTCGAACTTACACACCCTGTTATTACTGATTCATCATTTATGTTTTGGTAAAAAATGTCACTGTCACTTGTTAGGAGAGAAACACATGCAGCCCAAGTCTGGGACTCAAAAACAGGACCCTGCACTAACAGAGCATTTAATGTTCTTCTAACTGTCAGCTTAAGGCAGACTTCTAATGTATTAAGTTTCTCTCCAAACAGATTACGGACACATTGTGATATATATGCTACATACAATATGGTTCAAGTTAACCCAATGTAAGAACCAGTCATGCTAATAAAAATCAATTCAGTAAATGAAAATATCATGTTGCCTTTAATATGTGGTTATGGGTCCTCATGCCCAGCTCCGTCAGAAACTTAATGTGTGAGAAATTTTGCTAGTTCCTTGTGAAAGGACTGAGGTCTTCCTCCGTAAATGCTATAGTTATATAACCCAAGGTTAAACTGTATTGAATTCCATTCAAAAACAGAACTATATTTTTACATGTGTATCTTGTTCCTAATATATGGCTGACTGGCGGCCTTGATTTACCATTTCTTTATTTAGACCCTGTATTATAAACAGAATAATTTACAAGTTGAGTTCAAATATGTCAAGTTTGTATTATACAGGAACATGAATCATGCGGAGTAAAGGTGACAATCAGTGTACAAGGTTTATGGCTGGGTTGTATTTGTGAATATATATATATGCTTCGTTGCTCATTGAATTATGTCATGTAAGACAGGTAACTGTAGTTTATGTACCTGAGGCAATCCACTGGACACATTAATGTATAAGTATGTGATTATATATAGATGTTTGTGAAATAAATCCTTCCAATTGTATCAAAGCAGTAAGATATTTGTAACACTATTACCAGATCATATTTGGAATTTTTTACAAAACAGGTATGGTGGTCAATCTAGCAAAGTAAGGCCTATATTAAAATATTGTTTGGTTTAAACATATTTATTAATTTAAATGTATATAATATTATATACACATCAGTTTAGGAATAAATATATATGGATTATTTGATTTGATTATTTGGGGGTGAGAGGGGGATCCCAAAAGACAAAATATTCTTCAAATGAGTACAGAATAAAAGAATTATAACGAAAAAAAAAAGGAATTTAACTACCTACCCCTAAATGGTATGGGTTGGAAGAGGCAAACAAACATTTTCTAGGAGTGGCCTTGTGGGTTAAAATCTGTCCTGTGCCACAATTCATAGCGATTGAAAGCTTAATATAAACATGTGACGTCATTCATACGTTCCCTTAAAACAATTGACCAATCTACATGCTCAAATATGGCTTTCCCAACATTGCTATTTAACCTTTTACTCCAGAGATACCAATCACAGAAGGCTTTTGAAAACAGTGCAGGAAGAGTTCAGATTGCTCGTAACGAGCAATCTGAACACTTCCTGCACTGTTTTCCACTCTGTCAGTTAATATATGCATAATTCACCAAATAATTAAAAAGCCTTCTATATTAGAGGTGTCCAAAGGTATCTATATGAAGTAAAGGGTTAACAGACCCTTACAGGAGAGATGGGTCCGGACTACAGGCTATTTAATACACAAATACCATGCATCAGAAGGAATCAGTACACGTTTCTTTTCACATATAATTATTCATCAGCATAGATGCACAACCTTAATCCTTTACTCCATAGATACGCGTTTTCCCGCACCAATCACAGGAGGCCTTTGAAAACAGTGCAGGAAGAGTTCAGATTTTTCTGATTGTTTTCCACTCTGTAAGTTTATATAAACATAATTCACCTAATAATTCAAAAGCCTTCTATAAAATGTGTTCAAAGGATTACATTAGAGGTGTCCAAAGGCATCTATATTAGAGGTGTGCAAAGGCGTCTATATTAGAGGTGTCCAAAGGCATCTATATTAGAGGTGTCCAAAGGCGTCTACATGAAGAAAAGGGTTAATTATATTCTTTAGGGAACTTCAGAATAACTGCCAGATCTAACTGTTGATAGTGTAGTGCTCCTGATAAACTTTTCGTCAAAAGAGTATTTTACCCCTTAAATTAGCATCAGCAATCCCCAGATGCTTATTTTCAAAATGTTTATTGTAAACTGAACATTCTTATCAAATTGCCATTTAAAACAAACTAATCAACACTGAAATTGAGAATAATCAATGCTTATTTTACATTTTAATTCAGCCTACGAAAAATGGATACAGTCCGATACCCAGTCTATCATATTTTAACTTGACTACAAAAGTTTTCCAATGTATAGCCTTACTATTTCTAGTCCTTTTATACCTAAATGGAACAATCTGCTGTTGGGAGAAATTGACGTAGTTTCTTTGCTGAACAGAATATAATTATGATGAAAAATTTAGAAAATGAAACTTAATGTAAATATTAGGTCTTCTGTCATTTACGGACTAAAAGAATTAGATTCAGTCTATGTAATTTTGGGATGTCTCTAGTCCAAAGGACTATATTCCTGAACAGTTTTTGGCACAGACTGTTAATTTAAATTTCATTGTTTTATTCAGAAATTTCAATGCTTAAATGCCCCCAGATAGTGCTAATCTGGAGCACTGGTAGTGTTACAATTAACACAACTAGTAAATAACTTTTTTATATACATTACAGGCATATTTATAGTCCGGGCTACACACTTGTCAATAAACTTAAGTGTAATACTCTAATACTTAAAAATTTTAATCAAAGATTAAGCATTTAGGTGGCCATGACATTAGACTGGCTCCAGAAAGAAACTGCATATTATATCACTGACAATTAAAGAAAATTGAAGCAAACGGAGTTTTCAACACATTTCATGTTATATAATAATGGCATATCCAGTTTTATTGGTTGAGGAAGACCTCAGAATAAATCCAAGTAGAACCATCATCCTTCTGCAAGTTACAGCTAGCAAACTTTCTCACATGAAGTTTTTGGACAGAGCCAGACTCGAATCTAGGACCTCAGCAGTAAGAGGTTAAGTCACTGTAGCAATATAGCCTGAATTATAGAAAAATTCACAGCCTTGTAGCAATATAGCCTGAATTATAGAAAAATTCACAGCCTTGTAGCAATATAGCTTGAATTATAGAAAAATTCACAGCCTTGTAGCTATATAGCTTGAATTATAGAAAAATTCACAGCCTTGTAGCAATATAGCCTGAATTATAGAAAAATTCACAGCCTTGTAGCAATATAGCCTGAATTATAGAAAAATTCAGTCTTGTAGCAATATAGCCTGAATTATAGAAAAATTCACAGCCTTGTAGCAATATAGCTTGAATTATAGAAAAATTCACAGCCTTGTAGCAATATAGCTTGATTATAGAAAAATTCACAGCCTTGTAGCAATATAGCTTGAATCATAGAAAAATTCACAGCCTTGTAGCAATATAGCTTGAATTATAGAAAAATTCACAGCCTTGTAGCAATATAGCCTGAATTATAGAAAAATTCAGTCTTGTAGCAATATAGCCTGAATTATAGAAAAATTCACAGCCTGACATTTCTTATCAGTTACTTAATTGTAGAGATTGGGGTTGTGCTTGAGTACTGGTTAACCTTCCACGATCCCAGGAAAGAGTCATGGGTGTTCCTAGGCATACTCCTATATGCCTGGGCGTATAACTTAGAGTTTAATGTTGAAATTAAAAAAGGTTAAAATGCAAAAAATGCAATAAAAAATGAAGCCGTATGGGGTAAGGAGTTCATGCTTTAGGAAATAGAAAACCCATATAACTTCAGGCACTTTGTATTACTTCTCAGACCATGTTAAAGTTGTTAAAACTACTCATCAGGCAGTTCTATTAAAGAAATCTCAGGGAAGGACTCCCAACCTCCCGCAAGTAGAAGAAGCACAGCACCAGTATCTCAAGGGAGAAGTGGGTAAGATCAAAGGGAATTGGAAAATAGTTATTCGTGAAACTTAAAAAAAAACAAGAGCTGTCGATAAGACAGCGTGCGATACTATTTGAATATTTGTCACAAATGTACAAATATGATTGAGACTGATGACAAATCCAAGCGAACAAGAGTTCTCTAACTTACTTAATTGAGTAGGTCTTATAACTGCAATACCTTGTATAAAGTTTCAATCCATTACAGGCAGTTATTGAAATTGACTGCTGAGTTATAGAATTTCTAAGTCAAACAAAGGCCATAATTTGCAAAAAATTCTGGCAAGAGTTATCCCACTTGATTCATCTATTTGGTTAGCCATACGTAAAGCTTCAATCAAATGCAATGAGTGGTTGTTGTGATTGTTATGGACTTGATGGTATTTGAACATAAAAATTTTACCCAATATTTGTAAGTCAAACAAAGGCCATGATTTGCATTATTTCATGCAAGAGTTATCTAACTTAGTTACTGTAGTATAAGGTTTGATGACTGGGAAGTCTTGTGTAAAGTTTCAAGTCAATACATGCAATGATAACTGACAAAAGAACTTGCACGCAAAACTTTAATCAAAATGTGACGCTGACGCCCAGGTGAGTAGAATAGCTCTCTTTATTCGAATAGTCGAGCAAAAAATTATTCTAAAATGCCTCAAAGACAAATATTTAATAAGGGTCAAATTGTTATAAATGGTCATTGTATTATCTTATGTATTATTTTCAATGTTTTTGCACTCCTTCACTATATGTGCATAAAGTATACATTTTAGATTCTTGAAAACATTAAGCCGGGCCTGATAAGCTCAGTCAGTTACGCGTCTGACTATCATTCCAGGGGTCATGAGTTTGAATCCCCGCCCGGCAACAGTCTCTATGATGATTGATATACGATATTGTGTCTCATAATCATTTGTCTCTCATCGCTGATTCAAGTGGGAAAGTAATCAGTTACTTGCGGAAATGGAGTGTGCTCGAGTACTGTTTAATCCCAGGAAACAGTGAGTAGGTTAACTGATCGTCTGTTAGCCCTCGATGGCATAAACATGATGCTTAATATTCAATCAATCAATCATTGAAAACAGTATCACATAACCATAAAGGCATTTTGTGTAAGGATGCTTTTTAATAAATGTTGATTCCAAGGTTTGAAATCAATTTCAGTCTCCCTGAGTAAGTTTTATTGAAACTAATTATTATCTGTCACTCAATTCCAATTAAATCCTAATTATGTAAAATGCTCATCAATGCCCACTCTTTAAATATTTCTACTTCCTGAGTTAACAAAAAGGAATAGATGTTTACTATAAATTATCTTATTATATCCTGTTGATATAAAGGGAGATAATTGAAATCACAATGGTTTTCCGATCTCAATATATATTATAAAGTTTTAATGACTCTGAACACTTAACAGATTATGATCAAATTATCAATACTAAGTACCTGGTAGATCTAAGTATCATTTTCCATTAATTAAGACCTTTTATACAATTATAAATCTAAATGTTACTGATATAGCTGTCAATAAGAAATCATTTTTTATTATTATGCTTGCCATTTTGCTGTCTGCTCTGTAAAAATTGAATATTTATATATATATATATATATTGTAGCTAGGCACACTCGCCGTAATCAGGTCTGTATATTTATGTCTTGGTTATTCACAAATAATTATCTCCATATATCCATAAATATATATTTGAAAATCTGCTTCACCTTATATAAGGTTTATCAATTCAAAACCGTTTCTAAATGCAATTACAGCGTTTATGCATGATGGCAAGCAGTTTTATTGCTGTGAGAATATCTCTAAACATCTATGTAGATCCCAAGTTCTTCTACAAGAAACTGACAAACTTTCGCACAAAAAATCATTTAAAAAAAAAATAAAAAAAATAAAAAGACATGTTTTTTTACATATAAAATCAGTTGACTGATTTCATTTTGGTTACACTGGTTTACATATTGCAGGAGTCCGAAGGATGAGGTGTTTGTCAAACAGTATTAAAGTGCTGTTTTATCTTCTAAGAATGGGGATTTCGTTTCAATCTCTTAAGTGTTCTATATCTATATACAGTCAAACCTGTCGTTAGCAGCCAGTCAAGGGAAAGGGCAAAAAAGTGGACTTTTAAAACAGATTTTTGCTTAATACAGGTTAATTATCTCTGAAAGCATAGAAATGGGACATAGAAAATGTGACTGCTTAATACAGCTGGCTGCTTAGTAGAGGTGACCACTGTAACAGGTTTGACTGTTTCCCTAATAAATAAAGTAAAATCTGTGCAAAGCAGTCACCTCTATTAAGCAGCCACCTGTCTTAAGCAACTATATTTTCTATTTCCCATTTCTCTGCTTTCAGAGTATATTAACCTGTAGTAAATAACAACCTGTCTTTAAAAGCCACTTTTGCTCCTTCCTTTGACTGGCTGCTTAAGACAGGTTTGACTGTAGTTGTTATCTCAAACAAAGGACGAGCCTTTAACATAAAAATCATTTCCATCTTCAGAACTCCGGCTAGAGGTCCAGAACTTAAAGGAGAAGTGGGATGGTCTAAGGGAGGAGTGGGGATGGTCTAAGGGAGGAGTGGGGATGGTCTAAGGGAAATGGTGAAATAATTATCATTTGAAATTTTTTAAATGATTGCCACTTTAAACACATTATTTGTGGTCTCTTTTTATTCATTTGTCAATAATATACCAGAAATGGATAAAATGGCACAGAAAATCCATAGCACATAGCCTGGAGTTATTTTGAAAAGGAACATTTTTTCATGTAAAGCATTATAATGTCATATTTATTGAAATAAGCAACATCAATAAAAATTATTATAATATTATAATTATTGTCTGTAAAATTACAGGATTAAGCTATATTATTTCTATATAATGGTATAAAATGACTGTTTCATCAGCTTTTGGAACAAATTTTTTTTTTTTATTATTATCCCTCATATATCTCTAGAAAACAAATTTTCAGAATATAAGTTTACAGGTAGTTTTAAAGCAGCTGAGGATCAAACTCACAACCATTTGATCATGGGTTTGGTGCTCTATCACTGGACCACATGCTCCGCTATGGAGGAAGACCTCAGAATGAAACTGTGTGGAACCATTGTCCTTTCGCAAGTTACTGACAAACATTCTCACATAAAGTTAAGACTCAGCAGGGCTTTGACCCATGACTAAGTGTCAAGAGGTTAGTGGTCACTGGACAACAGCCCCTTAGACCAACCGACCACAGAGCACTCTTGTACTTTTGATAACCAATTAAATGGTGTAATATACAAGGCATTAAAAGATAATAAGATTAATAAATCAAGTAAACATACTGTACTGACTTTGTCATTTCATACTTCACATACTATATATTATTACATCCACATCACAGATTTGTAAGTTGAGAACAGTCAGACAGCAATCTGTTACAAGAGTGAATGCTTATAAAATGCACCTGCAACTACTTAAGTATCAAATTTCAGAACTTTAGTTTACGTTCTCTCCCTTGATAATGTTGTGTTGTTTTATTGAATGGTGTTTAACACTATTTTCAACACATTTCCGGTTATGGCATATCCAGTTTTACAAGTGGATGAAGACCTCAGAATGAGTCAGACTGAGTAGAACGAAAGTAACTGGCAAACATTCTCATATAAAGTTTTTGGAGCGAGCGGGACTTGAACCTATGACCTTACCGATGAGAGGTAAGTGATCTTGAGATGGCGCCTTAGGCCACTCAGCCACGGAGGACCCTCCTTGATAATATAGTGTTTGTAACTGCATGGCTGGTACAGTCAAACCTGTCTCAAGCAGCCAGTCAATAGGAGCAAAAGTGACCTTTTAAGACAGCTTGTCACTTAATAGAGGTAAGTTTGCTCTGAAAGCACTGAATAGGGAAACAGAAAATGCAAGACAAGTATGTGCTTAATAGAGGTTACTGCTTACACAGGTGTGACTATATTGTGAAACTTTTGGGGAGATTTCATTGCGTTATACATGGGCTTGTACATAATCATAAATCCCTAGATTTGTAGGAGTAGCAAGTGCTCAATGAAGTGGAATGAAGCGGAAAACACTTAAACATATATAAAAATACAAATGTACAATCATATACATTTTTAAAATGATTTTACATGTAGTCAATAATTCAGTGTAAATGTTTGCATGAAGTATTTCTACTCAAAATAAAAGTAACTTTAATGTTTAAGTTTTGTATTTCTATAGGCTTAAATTTAAAATAATAAATGGATATTGTAGCACACTTTATCTTTGTACAGATCAGTTGATTGAATTCCAAAAGAAAATTTTTATTGGCAAAATACACAACAATTCTAGTAACACTAATTGGCGTAAGCCTTTATTTTAAGGATTATCATTTTCATGTCTTATATCATAGTGTAATGAAATTTCATAAAAGGTTTCATTATTCCTAAGAAATCTGAAAATATATTTATTTTTGCAATCATTTTGAAATCATATATCTAAACAGGGTTATCATTAGAAGCGGGGGGGGGGGGGGGGGGGGCAGGTAACGGGTTACTGCCCGGTTGTTCTTACTTGAACACCCAGCTATTTTCAGCTGAGTTTCTTCCCTTTTTTTTGGACGAAAAAAAAAATATAAAAAAATAGAATTGTCATTGCAAGATATTCAAAATTCCAACAAGGTGTAAAGTGCATAGATGACGCGGGTTCCTTGTCATCTCCAAACACCCAAGACACTTGAATTGCAACAGTTTTTGATGGGTTAGGCGTGCTGGTAACCTGGAAGTTTCCTGGAAAATGGAAGCACGTAGAACTAATTGAAATTGAAACCTGGATGTGCATATTTTTCAGGGCCCAAGGTATATGTTACATCAAAGTGTAGCCACAATTCAAACAAATCTAGAGTGTTAATTTTTTGTTTCAAAGTTATTTTCACTGCTGACGCAATGTCCTAATTTAAATTGTTTTGTCACAATGGACTTTGCATTTACTTGTTGTTTCTTTTTTAACCTTAAGAAATTAGCGTTTTTCATTGTCTGACAAACGGGGTGAATACATATACAATTATAATTATATGCATGTCGCCGTATGCTGAATCAACAATTTTGCAGAATTTGATATGCACTTTTTTATATTCATATCCATAGCAGAGGATCTGTAAATATATCTGATAAGTCAAATATTGATATATATCATTTGTGAAATTTACTTGAGGAGATAATGTGGCTATGTTGTGAAAGTAACTCGACATAAATGCAAAAAAAAAGTAGGCGGGGTTACGAGTGTAATCTGACTTCTGATTAGCTCGTAATTTGCCATGTTAATAATTTATTCATAGCCCAGAGTATGGTTTTCATTACCTTTTGGGATGTCCCCAGGTAGATAATTATACTTTGATTTAATTAAACAAACCAGTTAAATATTATGGCAGTCACTTAACAAAAAATCAGTCACTTTTGGCTTAAAAACTTAATTGAAGATAATCCCCAACACACAAGCATACCGGTAATGAGTGTCCAACTGCGGTCTCACGTAACTTTACACTTAGTCCAGATGTCTGGAGGTTGTGTATTACAATCTAGACAACACACGTGTCTGTGAACATGTAGGTCACCTCGGACAGTTTGGGTTTGAAGTGCAGTTGTAATGAATAAAACCGTTGCTAGGGATGATACCAGCAGTTCTTAAACCAATCACTTGTTCTCAGAAACACTGTTTCAACACATATTCTATTATCATTCCCATTAAAAGTTTAAAGACTGTTTACCAACTCCATTTTCTACTCGGTGAACCTTTTTATTCAATTGTATGAAAGAGTGTACATATCTTGTTGAAAAATGAAGAAAATATGGACATACTTTTCCATGAATTTACAGATTTTCCTTTCAGGAGAATCCATTTTTATGCACCAGAATTGCAGTGAATCATTTTTACCCTCCTCCACCCGGGACCCCCTGACGCGGGGCTCTGCTGATTTCTCTTAAAATGTGCTTATAAGCACTGTGCCACAGAGGCGGGAACATCTGTGGTCAAATCACACTGGTTTATAAATTTGTGCATGACTGTGCCTTGAATTTTCGATGAAAATATTTTTTTAAAGTTTATCTTAAAATTTGCTTTTAAGCCCTGTTGCGGGGGTATTTGTGGTCAAATCACACAATTTCAAGAACTTGTCCGAGATCTTGTGGTTATATAACTGTTGTGCAAGTTTGTTTAAAATTCAATGACAAATGAAGGTGCTATCGCATTTACAACATTTTCCCCTGTATAACTCTATGTAAAACAGTGACCTCTGTAGAGGCCCTAAATTTTACCCCAGACACTCGACTTCAACAATTTTTTTTAGGGGACCTCCATACAATGCTACATATTAACTATCTAAGATCTAGGTCTTAACTTTCAGAGAAATTATGTTTTTCAAAGTTTCGCTTAAAATTTGCTTAGATAAAAGCCCTGTAGCGAAGGCATTTGTAGTCGTATCATGTTGGTTGAAGAAATCATAAAGTGAGATTTTATGATTATATAAGTCCTGTGTAAATTTGGTTAAGATTCAATGAAAAAAGAAGGTGCTATCGCGTCTACCAAACAAAGGTTAACATACAGACGATGGACAGACGAAGAGTAGGGCTAATAAAACCCCGCCCAAAAAAACACACACATATATAATTATATTATGTCAAACAAACTTGTCTTGAATGTCAATGACTTAATTATATGTCTCTGCTTTTGTAATGCACTTTCAAATTTTATAATGCATTTGCATGCCATGTAATTTAAGTCACCTTTTTTTTTGGAAGTTTTAAATAAAAATTAAATGATAATAAATCATATTCAGTATTTTATCAGCAATTTGTTTACTCAGTTGCTGGTAGTTAAATAACCTGATGGGGATGTCCAAATGTCAATAAAACACCAAAACAAACTCTTGCTATCAAATACCTCTATTCTGTTAAACAAACCTGAAATATGTGGGGGTGTAAATTGATAACACCCAAACAACATCAGAGAGTACTGATATGTATTAACCATACTTATGCTACATGACCGACATTAATTAATATCAACTGTGGTAACTGATTAGGATCTAATTTTTTTGTCTCTTTTATCGTCAGCTGATATGAGAACCATTTGCAACACAGACAGGTACAATATAGCCACAAATATTGTTGGATAAACCGTCCCAGCCCATCAATCCACATACTTGCATATATTACTGCATATATGTGATGTATAGAATATACACCACTGAAGCATAACAAGAGCAAGTATGAATCAGCCCAATATACCTGAATACCTCAAGTTTATCGCAATACTTTGAATACAGATCGAAGTGTCTTACCCATGATGGCAAATCTTCCACTCTTGCTAAAATTGCTTCCTTTTCGTTTCTAGCAGCCTGCTGCGATATTTCAATCTTTTTCTGTTGAATTTTATTATGTTTTTCTTTCCAAACAACTACAACTAGTCCGAGTAAAATCCAGGCGGGGCTGAACCCATTATACCCAAATCCCCATATTGCGATCGCTGCACTCGCATATTTGAAGTATCTTTTGATCACATTAACAAGTAATGTCTCTTCTTTCACTGCCTTCCGTGGGCTTTGAGTAGACGGAGAAGCCGGTTTTTCGTTCGCCATGTTGTGGCCTTGAGAAAATGCACAAATATGAAGATGCTACACACCTGTGTCGTCTGCAATACACATTTCTCGTATACTTGATATGGTTCACTGATTTTTCGTGACCCGAGAAATACACATTTTCCCCGGAAGCTGCTACTTTGTGGTGAATAATAGCAGTGAATAGTTTCAAATAACCTAGGAAATCTGCAATTAGTTTCTACATGTAAGCACACTTATTATTTTTTTCATTATTTTATATTGATTAAAAAAAGTTTGAATGCTTGTCATTTATAGAGAGACCCATATAAAAGAAGTAAAATTACATTTAAGTGTTTGTCAACCTCTGCACTACCAAGAAAAAAGTAGTGGTCCTGTGTCATTCAACTTATTTTTTTTCTGTTCAGTGTGTACACTTGATAAAGTGAAAGCAGACTTCCGAAATCATTTTCTGATTTCCAAGCATTTTGTATATATAAATTCACAATTCAAATGTTGCCAATGGTTTAAAAATGTTCAAAATATATCGATAATGCCATTCAATTAAAAAGACAGCATTTAAATAAAGAAAATTCATTTTTAAAGAAGAAGAAACAATGATTATTCATAACCGCTATTTTGTTTGCAATGGTGGTTATATGCTTTCTAATTAAACATTTTAATCAGAAGACGCTTTAAATTACATGAAGGAACATATTATTTTTTTTAAAAATCACGTGATTCTTTTAATAAGCTACTACGTTTCAATTTTAAGAGGGGAATCGTTTGAAGTATTACCTGGGCGCGAAAGCTAAGTTAGAAGGTCTCTTTTCAATCTATTAGTTAAGAATATTTAAATAGACATCATTATGACAATATGGCATCAATTTAAAATGAAAAATAAATTATTCTGGCAGCAGAATGACAGCATGAAGGTACAAGATTCAACATTTTGTCTATTGTCGTCATGAGGCATATGCACAAAATTTCATTCTGCTAACAAAACGAGAGATCTCTTTTTTCAACGGACTAAAGGGACAGTTGATCTGGTTAAAAATAATAAAATAACCCCCTCCTCCGTGGTTTTCGCATTCCTCGTAAACGTATTTGGTTTTACATAGTCTACAATCCATGATTAGACCTTAGCATCTGGAACCAAGAAGGCAACAACCATGTGTTGTACTGAGAGGCAACCGCGTAACCTTTTTTGGAGGTTGGAGCTCAGATAAAGAAATTTCTATTGATTGTATATCTGTTCACACTAATTGTTACCATGTTAATTTTTTATTATTTAACACAGCAGTTAACCAATCGAGCATAACAATGTATTTATAAAACAAAAGCTGATCTTATCTCACTAACCCTTCGGTGCCCGCAGATTGCTGATAATGATTAGATTAGTGAGTGTATAGGATTCCCTGAAATAGCATTATAAGTATCACAACAAGAGGGCCTGAGGACACTCTACTGACTCATAGTGGCCATAGCACTTTTTGAAATTCTCCTCTGCAATAGAAACATCGGGGCGGGGTCATTTTTAACTCTAGGGACACTATTTGAGCAAATCTAACAAAACTATAGCTGGTCATCATTACTACATAAACATTTTGAAAATCTGTTGGACCGTTCATGAGAAGAAGATTTTTTTAAGTTTTGGACTATTTTTAGTAACGGTGGCCATCTTGAAATTTAGATAGAAAAAAAAACTTTTGTATAGTCTCATATGCAATAGAAACATCCATGTGAAGTTTCAGTTTAATTGGCCTAGTGGTTTAAGAATAAATGAAAAAAAAGAGAATTTTCTGTTTTCCCACAGTATCCCTATGTAAAATTCTAAGTCCCCTTACAGGGCCCCAATATATTTTAGCCCCTAAATTCTTATCTGCAATCAAACCCCTACACATAGGGATAATTTATATCAAATATGTACAAATATGACATACCAGTTCTTCAGAAAATGATTTTACTAATTCCCATTTTGTACCCTTTTGGGGCCCCTCTTGACTTCTTAAGACATAGGAACCCAGTCATTTTACAAATCTGAACCTCCTTCACCTAACAATGCTTTAGTGAAGATAAAGGCATTATCATTTCCATTTAAAAAAAATATATATATATATATATATATATATATTGACATGATTGTGTCCCCTAATTGAACTCTCGGAGCAGGGTCATTTTTAACCCTAGGGACACATTTGAACAAATCTAACAAAACTATAGTTGGTAATCATTACTACATAAACATTTTGAAAATCTGTTGGGACGTTCACGAGAAAAAGATTTCTTAAGTTTTGGACTATTTTAGTAACGGCGGCCATCTTGAATTTCAGATAAAATAAAACAACTTCTGTATAGTCTCCTATGCAATAGAAACATCCATGTGAAGTTTCAGTTTAATTGGCCTAGTGGTTTCAGAGAAAGTGCTGCTAACAGACGACAGACGACGTACAACATGCCATCGCATAAGCACTTCTGGCATTGTGGCCAGTAGAGCTAAAAATGAACGTGTGGGGAAATAAACATGTAGTGTAATAATAATAATGATGATGATGATGATAATAATGGTGGTGGTAATAATAATAATAATAATATATATATATATATGAGATGAATGCTTGTAAGTGATTCGAACCTTCATACAGAAAGGATTCTCCCGAGTTGCTTTCACAAACTTGACCATTCATTTTCATCAAGGACTTGTATAGAAGGATAGGAAACTTGCATCTCCTGACTAAATGTTGATGAAACAGCATACGAAGGATTCATAATTTGCAAATTAATCATTCATAATTCACAGGCAACTGATTTCTTGTATTGCGAGATTTTACGAGAATACGCGAGCGTTCACACAATCTCAACCAGTTGCCTTTCTTTCTCTATGTAGTTCTGTAGCGTGTGCCGAGATTGTGTTAATCTTAATCTGTTAACATGCACGAGCGGTAATGCATAAATGCTCAACTTTATAAAAAGGATAGCTGAACTCAGTGAACTGATTTAATATTTTTTTCTATGGGCTGCCTGCCTGTTGATCAGTTACAAATAATTCTTTAAATGATTCGTTTAAAAACAGTTAATCACTAATGAACAACTCGAATTCCAAGGGCCCTTGAATAGGATATAACATGTAAGATCTAAACATAGGGTCTTAAGTATGCTCCACCTTTGTTCATCGCTGTTCCCTCTTCATTCTGAAGAGGTTGTTGCTATTTGTTTTCCTGATGGAGCTTGAAGCCAAATTAGTCAGACGTGTTTTATCATATTTTTTAAAAAATAAATAAAACAAGAGCTGTCGGACTGTTTCGATGCTGTTTAAAACAACAGCTTTTTCAGGAAATAAGTACCAAATGGAAGACAAGTAAAACTCAGGGGTGGTAAAATTAAACTATAATAATTGCTTATCTATTAAAAATAAATTAGCAAAATAATCCACCAACATTTATTTTCATTATCAACAGTTACGTTTTTTCTGAAAACAGCTAAGTGAATGACTGGCTCATATTGCCTTAATATCAATTAATTCAGCATAACATATAGGCTTATGCACTAACTTCACCTCAGAGGACAGTATATCGGTATCAGTTCATCTAATTGGATCTATAGTTGAAATAAGTTTGTACCAGCATGCACACTGTATCACAGCTGGATACCCTTTCATGAAAATGAAGAAAATAAATCCCTTTGGGCGTGCCAATTTTGCCCCCAGGGTCATGGTTTTGAACAAATTTACGAGAGAACCACAAACTGACTCTGTTTGTCAAACATCTAAGATCAAGGCCTTGTACTACAAACTTTAACCTGCTAAAAACAAAAGTCTAAAAGGGAAATAATTCTGCCAAAATGCAATCAAGAGTTATGATTTTTGTCTCTATGAGTTTCCTAGTGGATGTTGAACACACCAGTGATGTTTCCTTCCTGTCCAATGATAGGATGATGAAATAGGTACCAACTCAAAAACTTTAACCTCTAAAAATCTCTAACCAAATTTTCTAAGTCCAAAAGAGCCATAACTCTGTAAAAATGCAACCTACAGTTATGGTTATTGTGTTTGTGAGTTCCATTGATGATGCTGAACACACATGTGAAGTTTCATTCATATCAAATGAGTGGTTGCATCAATATCTTATTTGATAAAAAAAAACTTTTATGTATACTGGTCATACCTATTACTGCGAGTCTAAGACTTTGTCAACGATGTAAGTAATGGCATCAATAATAAACAGTAATAAAGTTATAAAAAAAACAAACCGAATCAGCTATTTTGAATCTACGTCATTCTATTTTAAGATGGAACCTTGCATATTACGGTTGTTTGTAGTATGGTAGCGGATTTATCTGTTACATAAACTATAAAGTAAACTAGATATCAATATTAAGTGTGTTGTACTACTGTCTGTTCCGATAGCGTAGTGTTAACGGTTTGAATATCATACTACAAACACCAGTAATATGGTAGGTTCCATCTTAAAATAGAATGATGTAATTTCAACGTACTGAGAAATAAACAGTTACCGGTACGAAATGTGAACAAATGCCGCCGCTAACGGAAGTTGGAGCTTTGCGCATGTCATAGATATTGTTATTATACGGGCATTCGCAGTAATAGGTATGTCGCGGTATTAGGTATACAAAGGATATATATAACATTTCAAATGAACATCCAAGATTTGTGTTTATATTTTTGTGCGTTGGGTGGGTGTTGTCGGTCAAAGTTACGATAAAGTAATTGGCTTTTCACATATATATAGATGTTGTGAAAGACTGTATTTATTTCAAATCAAACAGTGCGCTTTACATGCGATTGCACGAGTGACCGGAATATGTTCTGCCGTTGTGTGCACACGTCACATGTCTACTGTAATTCCCACTACTGGTGGTGGTGACCTTACACTGTTTACATGAATATATATACTGTTCTTTCTACGGTTTTGGAACATGCCTCATTTCATTTTTTGTCCAAAAGCACATGTATAAGTTAGAAATTATTTGGCTAGTAGAAAATTCCATGTACATCTAACCGGCTTAGTTGTTGATCTGGAACGATTTCATCGGCTTAGGAAAGAGGTCAACATCTACTGACGGTCATGACATTCTATGTAAAATGGAATGATCTATTTTGAAAAATCTGATCGATTTTATTGACTGAGAAGATAGGACATGTTATCAATGATAGGCGTACATCCAGATCACATCTTCGACAGAAAATATGTCTAGTCCTGCCATTAGTGTCGACTAGAAGCTGTGACCCTGTAGGGAAGAATCCGTGACATTTAAATCATCATCGACACAAACCTGTGACACATGACGCTTTTTTTCAAACGGTATTTCTCACTTAGTATAAGTAAAATGTCAATTAAGTATAACCCTTTTTAAACAAAATTACTTATACAACAGTTGTCAATGGTATTCTGAACTGATTAATGTTTTTATTGACAATTTCACTTCTACTTTCGTTTTACATACATACTCAGTGAGGATTTGTTAATTCGTGTGTTTTAAACCTCTACTAACGCACACATGATCGATTGGAGCTTTGAAAATGCCAATTAATATTAGGTGAAAATCAATCATGTAAAAAAGTTTTAAATTTATAGCTGTGTCCAGTAAATAATTGACTATAGTCATCAAAGTATGACGTGTTTCCCCGCATCAGATCGACATGAATCTGTAACAAACTGTCGACACGAATCACTCCGCTTTGTGACAGAGTTCCCTGACCGTGATAAACCCCAAGGACTTGTGTACAAATACAACAATTCGCCCACGCGAAGTGAAATGTAAAACAACTATTCAAGGGAACTATCCACTGCTATAAACTTATTTGTTTGTCGTAAAATTAGTTTACAATCCTAAATTATGATTTTGATACTTAGTGTTTGACACATTATTTGTGTGTTCAAATCGTTGTTTTATATTATGATGATTCAATATTTCAGATAATTGCAAATCAAATGTCGTAACACGATGTCAGCTACTTTGTGGAAATACCAAAGCTTGAAAATGGCGGCGTTGGAGATGAATTTATGTCAACACAAATAAATACTAGACAAGATTTAGAACAGCGTTGATCAACTATGCCGTCTCAAAGAGTAACTTTACTTACTTTTGTATTCTCTTTTTGTATCCCTTGCAAGCGATGTTTATCTTTGCTTGGATACCTATATATTGAGGCGTTGACGAGATGATTTTGGAGTTGGGTTACTTTTCAGAAAAAAAAAACGAAGAGCAGTTTATGTGAAATATCCAAACATTACTCTATCTTCACACATTTCTAAAATATCTGTTTGAGACATAAAAACCGTTCTTTGTAGGAAAGTGCATTTTAGAGAAAGCTGTAGTGAATGTACATGGGTCACTTACAACAGTCTTGCTGTTAAGCTAGCTTTTACAGCGACATGGTTAAAGTGCTCTGGTTGTATTGGAAGATAAGCAATGGTGTACAGAGTTAGTACTTGGATGGGTGACAAATGTCACTTTAAAGCTTCAGTTCCGTACCTCAGCCAATGTCCTTTAATTTGTTATCAAACTACTCATAAGTTAAAGTAACTTACTGCATGTTTTCTTTTACTTGTTTTATCTTTTGAATTAAACACAATTTTTATGATTATAAGTTTAAATGTATATTGCAATGTTATTAAAAATTATTATCTTGTGGGTTATTGTTCAAAGTGCCAGAAGTCAATAATTAGGGGAAACAACAATTGGTTGTAAATTAGTGATTTATAATGCAAATAATGCATTAGTTTAACCCAATGGCCCCTGTAGGTAATTTTTCACACCTGTATCAAGTGCCAAACAGAGATGACTTTTCACACCTGTATCGATAAACCAATACAGACGACTTTCCCTGCCTCTATCGATAGCCTGATAATAACGAAAATTCATGCCCATGTGTTTCAATCGCAAAAATAACACACATAAACTTAATTTTCTGCTACAGGAAGTTTACATTTGTGTAAAATAGTATTTCCTCAAAGTAAAATTATCCGTTACATCATAGTGTTACTATTTAAAGTTTTTATAAAAGTAGCGTACAATAGCACATAAGGGTCGTGCGTGATCAAGCGAGGACATCGCTGAGTCGCATTTTGTAATGTGCTGGAATTTTTCATGATTTGCGCGGGAATCTAAAAAAAATTGGGGGTCAAATCCAATTTTCTGAAAACGCAAAGTAGTCTATTTGTGTTTTTTTTTTTTTTGAAATGTGCATCCTGTGTGACCTTTGACAGGAGTTATAAAACTATGTTTACATGCAAGCTTTAGGCACACTTTTGAAGTTGCACAAACTGGTGGGTATATCACGGTGTCATACTGACCCAAAACTTCAATAACCCTCATTTGAGCATACAGGAAAATCAACGGAATAAAATAGTGTAAATAGATATGTGACTGATGGTTTACATAATCAGAATTTTTTAAATGAATATCTGCCGTGATGCTCAACATTGAGCTTGTGCAATATAGACAGAATATCAAGCTCATGAGGTTACTTACAGTTTGGACTTAGCCCATAATAAGTAGTACAGAACTATAAGTGTGACATGCTGAAAAGCTTAAAAGCACATAACCGTATGTATGCCTTTTGCATGAAAAGTTTTGTACATCAATGCTGACACTGTTATTCACTTTTTATTTATGTAAATCTTATATAATTGATTGATTGAATGTTTTTGTATTGTTTCAGAAACTTAATTTGCACATTCACTTGTTTCACCTTGTGCAGTTGGTTGTTAAATGGTGCCCATGCTCATAACATTAGAATGTCGAACACATTCAGTAAACTTGAATATGTCTATATCAGGACTTCTAAAATTCCACAATGCAAATCGGTCCAGGTTTTTTACTACCATAAGAATCGCACTTAATTTTAAAAATATCACTATATGATATATGCATACCCCACCCACCATGTCAGCTAAACCATGTATTTTCTCCATTTATTCATTAATAGGGAACTATTTCAAGTTTATTTGTGTATTATTTATAACATACTTTATCACAATGTGTACATTTTAATGACTGACATTATATTTCTGCTTTACTGAATTATTTTCATTATATTAAAAATGCTGGATCAAACCGGAAGTGTTGCAAAAGTACCGGTACCGAAATAATCACCGTGGAAACCAATGTAACGGTTCATTCAACTTTTTATTTTTGATATGTGTTGTGCTGTAGCTATCCACAACATACAATTACCAAAACCAACTCGTATATAATTAAAGATATTTTTTTAAAAAAATGAAACAAACAAGTAACACTGCACGTTTTATCAAATATTTTAATGACGCAAACAATATTCGGTCTGACCATCCCAGCTTTGGCTAGCGATATATCAAAGAAATTAAGGTCGCAAACACAATCTTTTGCTGAACCGACAGAACGCTATGAGTCGCTGATCACATATTGAAGGCGTGCTACATAGCGATAGACTCTTCCGATAAACTCCCCCTAATATCATTAATGGTTAGTCAAAATTGACATCATTTCGCACAGCAAGTTACAAAACAATCAGATTATTTTGTCGCATGGCATATTTCACAGGTCAGTATGGCATGGTAAGAGCAATTTATGAAATTTTATACGACTGATAGAAAATATCTGGATCGATTTTTTAATATCTGGACTGATTTTTTATTAAACTTTGAAAATATCTGGACCAATTTTTTATTAAACTTTGAACCGAAAACCGGTTTTGAACTTCAGAAATCGGTCCAAAAACCGGCAATTTTAGAAGGCTTGATCTATATGTCTAAAAATATTCTTTTGACTGTTATTGTATAGTTTTAACTGTTTAATTTTTTATAACCTTTTTTGAACCCAATGATTAGGAAAACCTTAAAAATTTGTTTGATTGCCATTTTTGACCCCCATGTCCTTTAGGGTTAGGCAGGGACCGTACATGTTTTTTATCAATTTTAAGGACATTATAATACTGACTGAGAAGATTATTTTAAGTGAACATCCAAAAAAAAAAATATAATGTTGTTGTTTTTTTAATTTGGGACCAGGCCCAATTAGCTCAGTCGGTTACACATCTGACTATCAGAACAGGGGTCGTGAGTTTGAATTCTCGCCCGGCAACAGTCTTAGTGATGATTGATATACAACATTGTGTCTCATTAACATTCTTCTCTCACCGCTGATTCAAGTGGGGAAGTTATCAGTTACTTGCAGAGATGAGGTATGCTAGAGTACTGGTTAACCTTTCAGGATCCCAGGAATCAGTGGTTAGGTTAGCTGATCATTTGGTAGCCTTTGATGGCATAAAAATGACGTTAAATATTCAATCAATCAATCAATTAAAATTTGGAAACCCCCAAACAATTTTCTAACCGACGGGATTGTTATTGGTCCACAGTAAGCAGCAAACAAACACTATTTTAATTTAGGCCTTATAGATTTCCTTTGATATCTGCCTTTTAACTTTTGTTCCTTTTATACTAAAGGTATGAATTAACAAATGAATAATCAGTTTTCTATGTTGTAATATCCAGCTCTCGTGTCAAATTTATTTCTGTTTAACTTGATTTTTTTAAACTTCTACCCAATTATCTGTCTATTGTATATTTGCTAGACAACTCGGTCTAAGGAAGACACCTGGACAACAGACGAGTTACGGGGAGCTCTAAATAAGGTGAACATTTAAACCGGTCAAACAAGTCTGTGGAATTATTACAGAATAACTAACATTTTAAGAATCATTAATAATTACGCTTATATAATACTGTAGCTGCGGCAATTCATTGTGTTGATTCTATGTGGTGAAAACAGCATATTTCAGTGGCCCAGATAAGGTCATTTTGGGGGTATTTTACCCTCATGGTTCAGCTAAATACATCTTAGTTTTCAGAAAATGGAGGTAAATTTACCCCCTACTTTTAAAAGTTGGGAGTAAAGTTACTCCTCTTATACAAATTTTCTGAACTGAAATATGAAAAACTTTGTTTAAAATACATGTATAATGATTTCATATCTTGGAGACTTAAATAGAAAATGAAAGTGTTAATTATTTAATCTAAATAATATTATGTAAGTAAGTAAAGTTTTTAACTGAAATAAATGAAAATTCAGAATTTAACATTAAGTAAGACTTTTCAATGTATCTAACGACTGCAAGCTACATTACCCTCACCTCTGAAAATCTGGGTGTTAAATACCCACATCTTTTCAATTTTGGGGGTAAAATACCCTCTTATCAAAAAAGTTATCTGGAGCACTGATATTTGAGTCATTATTGAAAATTGGGTTTTCTATGGACTATTTTGTTGTATAGCAAATTCCAACTTTCATTTTAGATTTAATGTTTGCGAGAGGTACCGGTAATAGCTATTATATATTTTTTAAAGTCTGGATTACAATTCTTAGTTATTGCAAGATGGTCTGGTTAGTTTAGCCGGTGGTGCATCTGGCTATAAATCTAGTGGTCACAAGTTTGAATCGCTGCCCGGCCGCAATCTCCATTATAATTTATATACCACATTGTGTTTCATTGTCATTTGTTTATTGTTTATTGTGGAGATGGGTGTGCTTGAGTAATGGCTAAACTTTCAGGATCCCAGGAAAGAGTAGTGAGGTTTGCTGATTTACTGCTAGCCCCAGATAGCATAAAAATGATGCTTACAATGAATAAATATTGCCATACCGTAATTTAACTGATATTCTGATTCTGTGGATACATAACTTTTTTAGAAGTATACATGTATATGTATATATACGTTTTCGCTTAAACAGATTTTTAAGTTTCATGGCTGGTGTGCTCACATTCTGTCTGTATGCTGTTCTTTTAACTGTCATTGACCACCTCAAACTATTACAGTTGTGAGTTTGGAAACTGGAATTTTAACTAAAAAATATTTAAACAAATCCGGCATAATAAATCTCTTCCTAGATTTTCAGGCATGCTCTCCACATTTTAAATCTTTTGATCTTCATAATGATTTTTTTTTTGCCTAATACAACACTTTGTTTTAAAATCAGAAAAATAAAAATTAAAGTTGTCCCACTTGCCTCTATTTGGAAATCTAGGAATGAATCTATGCAGTGTTGAGCCTTGAAAATAGTGAAACAGTTTCTAGATAAACAACAATATTTTTGTGTCACCATTCTTCCTCAAGTGTACACATACTAACATATTTGGTGATATGTGATTGATCAGTCATTTTATAATATTGAATGCATGTATCCAAAAATGTGATTTGAAACTTTTTGTACCTGTTTATGTTGTTGTATGGTGTTTAGTGACACTTTCAACAATTTTTCAGTCCTAAAATGACGGTGTCTACTTGAGACAGTTTATTGAGCATCAACCAAGGATGCTATTAGTACTATTTTATTGTTGTATGCCCTGGACAGGGATCAAACCAACAACCTTTCACATGTGAGGCAGATGCTCTATCACTAGACCACACTGCAGTGTTGTTTCTTTTTAAAAATGGAAACTAAACAAAAAGTATTGATTTCAAGAGTGACACATCAGTAACTGTATTGACCAATGGTAGCTAAACTAACATGTGTCACAGAACCTACAGTACTATCACAAGCAGATGTTATAATATGACTGAAATATTGTTTATAGAGACCTTATATAAGCACCACACAATACAACACTGTTCTGACACCTTGGTAGTTGGTAATGATACATGTGTAGCTAGTACTAGCAACATTGCCATACGTCACATTCCCCTACTTCTTTAATATCAAGTTGTACTGACACACACGGATGATAGCTTTACTAAGCTTCTGTCATTTCTGGTTTGTTTTCAGACAGGAGAGAGGAGACATCACAGGGACAGAGATGAAGACAGAAAAAAAGAACGAATAAATGGGGAAGATAAACACAGGAGAAGAAAAGAAGAGGATTCTGGTAACAGAAAAAAAATCACGAAAATAAAAATTAAAATTTCATGTAAATGTTCTAATTACCAACAATTCAAGCGCTAAGTGCAAAACTAGGTTAACTCAGTATAGACGATAAAGGTATATATACTTTTTTGGACGAAGCCTTTTGAAATGCCAATATTTCTGTCATAATAAGTAATAACCTTAATACATGTGCCTATGTATATTCATTTCATTGTATAATATTTTCCCCTTCTGAGTGCTGGTAAGAACATTTAAAATTGGAAAATAATTAAACATGATATTGATTTCTCAAAATCATCTTCATCTCCAATATTTCATTATTTGTTCTTATATACTGTGATTGCTTTGCAAAACCAAAAATTGTTCAAACCAAACAATTCAGTAATTTTACAATCATAGTGGATGTATTCTACATGTTGTAGATCGACACCAACGCCGTGATGACGAAGACAAAAGAAGAAGACACAAGGATGAGGACAGGAGGTCATCCAGGCACCGTGATGAGGTACTTTAGATAATTCCTGTGAAGATTACTCACAGTCACTGAATACTGTCTTGTATTGCACTTTTAATTTGTTGTTTTCACAATTATGTAACGGTTCAAAGGATATAATCATCCAGTTTATACTAATTTATTTTAACTCTATTGTGAAGAAAGCTCATATCATATAATGTGCCACGTTCAAATCCGTTTCATATTTAGAACCAGTATTGAGTGTAGTTTTTATAGAGGTATTGGATAAAGCTGAGGATTGAACCTGCAACCCATGGCATGAGAAACTTACACTACAACTACACATATTTGCCCCCATGATATCTACATGCATCTCTGATTTATAAAGATGGTACATAACTCTTGCCTTTACTCTAGCAGGCCTCTGTAATTAAATATTTTTTCTCTAGTGACTCTTTAAATCTCTATTGTCGGGAAAGTTCATATCATATGTGTGCCACTTTCAAATCCATTTCCTATTTGAAACCAATACTGAGTGTAGATTTTATAGAGGCTTTGGATCAAGCTGTGGATTGAACTTGCAACCCCTGGCGTGAATAGCCAACACTGTGACTACACTTATATTTTCCCATCATATCTACATCACTGATTTATAAAGATGATACATAACTCTTGCCTTTACTGTAACAGGCCTCTGTTTCAACATGATTTGCTGAATATGTTTTATTTAAAAGCTGAAACAGTACTTGACTGGTAACTTCATTGTTCTATAAATTGTGTGTAATGGTAGTTGATACATTCTTAGATCATAAGATTATGATCATCCAGGTGCTTTTCACTAAGCAATCCATTTTTTACAAGTTAAATATGTGTACTCTGTAGGGTACTAAAATATGTTTCCTCTAGTGACTCTTTAAATCGGCACATTCAGGGCTTGAAATTTCTTATAAAAGCTACTCGTTTTCCTATTCCAGCATTTTTTATTGAATGTTTAAAATCAAAGAAATGTTATCAACAGGTTCTTAAATATTACACATCCTGGCCAAATATTCAATCGTTATGGCAAGCGGACGAGTGTAATTTTCTAGCCCTGCACATTTCTTCTGAGGCCATCCTTAAGAAATGTTCATTTGCTGTGCTCCAACCCAATACTTTTCATGTAAACTTTTCAGATTTTAATTTTGCATAGTAATTTTAAATAAAAATGATAGAAATCATTGAAAAAATTATTCAACACTTTAAATGTCAATCAATGTTTGATTTGCAGCAAGTTTGAATGAGTAGGTAGGAGCACTGCAAACAATTTTTATAAGAACTGCCTGATTAATGTGGCTGTAAACACATTTCGAGAGAAATACTGTTTCGGTGACAGTATTGCTTGAACTACTCCGGTACATTTATTTGCATAGATACATTTTGATATATAACAGTATAAAAATTTACAAGCCTACCATGAAAACTTGTAGCATGTTTACTGTATACGTCCATTAAGTCCGTGAGCATGCAGTTTTTTATCTGTTACTGTATAATGGTTATAATACACAGATGGAAGAGAAACTTGTTTACTTTCTTAACAATATTATTGTATGTAGTTTTTCCTACCATACTTCCGTTTCTTGCATACCAGACATGTGTTTACACACATTTTAGGACGAATATGGATTTTTCATCCTAAACCTCATTCATGTGCTTATCCTACACCACCTTTATGTTAATTGTTGATGTTTGAACCATTTATGATGTGATGAACAGCAATATATGACAAAAATAATAAAATTTTACGTCTTAACCTTTTACTCCATAGATACGCGTTTTCCCACACCAATCACAGGAGGCCTTTGAAAACAGTGCAGGAAGTGTTCAGATTGCTTGTAACGAGCAATCTGAACACTTCCTGCACTGTTTTCCACTCCGTCATTTAATATAAACATAATTCACCCAATAATTCAAAAGCCTTCAATATTAAAGGTATCCAAAGGCGTCTACATTAGGTGTCCAAAGGCGTCTATATGAAGTAAAGGGTTAAACAATTGTTGTTAAATATAATGATGAATTGTTATTAAACAATAAATTGTTAAATTTTAATGTGTTTGGTATGCAAGAAAAAGACTAATGTATTGCTTTCTTGACAGAACAATTATCCCTCGGAAAGATTTTTTTATTCAAACCTCACATCCATTGAAAAGACTGTGACGCATACTAATTTAGCCAAACAGAGACTGGGGCTATTTCCGATTTCCCTTCATTTTTTTGCTAAATTTAATGTGCTTGTCACTGATGTCACAAAGTGTTGTTGGCTTGATCCTGCAAAATCTTTCATTGTACTTTTATTTAATCTTTAAATTTCTGTTTTTTCTTTGATGAGCAAATAGAGTAACATTCACATTGGTTTATCTTTTGCTCAAAATGTCACCAAAGCTGTCAGAAATCAAATTGTTTGTTTATGGTAATGTAAACAGCATTTCCTTCCAGCTGTGTATACAAATTTGTTCTCCCCTTCCCCCCTCTGTTGTGTATGTAATATGTAGAATTCTATTGTTAATATAATATATTATAACTTAATGCATCCACTTAAGTTATATTTTAGTTATAAAACCAATTAAGTATTTTCAGCATACAAGACATATAGATTTAGGGCATGGTTTCGCGAAAATACTTCACAATATACATGTATTTATGTCTGTATTTTACTTATAACCAAATAGTGAGCTCAATTTCATACGAGCACACTGCAGTCAAACCTTTGTAAGCGGTCACCTCTGTTAAGCAGCCATATTTCCTATTTCCCATTTCTTTGCTTTTAGAGTATATTAATCTGTATTAAACAACAACCTATCTTAAAAGACCATATTTGCTTTTTCTTTTGACTGGCTGCTTAAGACAGGTTTGACTGTATTTGAGTGAGGTAAAGTAAAGTACTGAAGTATTTTTGTGTAACCAGCCCAGGATTTTTCGTCAGGTCTAATTCCAAGTTAACAGAATCTTTGGAATCCATCTAGAGTTGCAAGTGTAAGATAAACAAAAACTTTTGGAGAATATTTTAGCTTGATTTGAATTGTCATAGTGAGATGCAGACAGTGGGAAATGTCCCTCATTTATTGATTTTAGCTTCTGGGCTCAGTTATATCAGTTGGTAGCATGTCTGATTTTCAATACAAGAATCCTGAGTTTGAATCACTGTCTTGCTAGTCTCTGTAATGATATATACATGTATATTGCATCTCATTGTCATTCATCTCTCACCACTTGTTCAAGTGGCAATATAATTAGTTACTTACAGAGATGGTGTTCTTGAGTACTGGCTAGACTTTAAGGTCACAGGAAAGAGTGGTTAGGTTAACTGGTTGTCTGTTAGCCCTCGCTGGCCAAAAAATGATGCTAAATATTCAAACAGGCAAATCTATTTTGGCAGTGCCACTGTTTGTTAGTATTTCATTTGGCAGCCCTAGCACATTCTTGACATTTTTATTGAAATGTACCTGTTCACTGTTATCAGTAAACTCAGGTTTGGGTACCGGTGAACTGGCACATAAGGCAACTGAAGAATTAACTTTAAATTCATATCAGGAAGAATTTTGGGAAAACTATTTGAAAAAAATAGTAATAAGTTTCATCTAAATGTATTTGGAAATTGGAAAAAAACAGTGTGATTGAGGGGAATTTGGGATGTTTTTAAGGCTTTAGCAAACTGGAAAATAAAGCATTATGTTCACTGTTAAGATCATGTTCTAACCAATAATTATCAGATATTATAATAATACTTCATATCCAGTTGGATAATGTAAGAATTTTTTTTTCCATTTTGGGAATTTTTTTCCTTGACAATTGGGAAAAAAAAACACAAATAATTTAAAAAGCCCTGAAGGGGCTTAAAACATTTTAAGAATAAAACATTTGTTTTTGTTTGTTATAACTTTGAGAGAAGTCAAGAAATCAAGGGTGAAATTTTCACAAAAATTGCACTCTAGCTTGGTCCCAGAACTCTTAAATATATTCGTTTATGAATTGTATGAATATTGGCATAGTGCTAATTGACTACACACTTTTTTGACTTGTACAAAGACTGTGGCGTGTTTTAGTGGTAGAGCGTCCGCCTCGATGCAGAAGGTCGTGGGTTCAATCCCCGGCCAGGTCATACCAAAATGGTACTAGAAGCTTCCTCGCTTGACGCTCAGCATTAAGAGGAGAGTTCTAGGTCTGGTCGGCCCGGTGTCTGTATAATGTGACTGAGTGGGGTATCATACCATGTGTCTGCGGCATGATACTCCAGTGTGACAGCGCTTAGAATACTGTCTCAAGTAGACACCGTCACGATATGACTGAAAAATTGTTGAAAGGGACACTAAACACCATACAACAACAACGACTTGTTAAATAGATTACTTTTCACCCTTTTATAAATATATAGAAGTATATGTATATCTTTCTATATTCTGATGTTAATTTTTACAGGAGGAATCTGGGAGGCGACTGACAGAGGTAATGCCTCATTATGTTTGCATATATACAGTTATGTAAATGGGAAAGTTAGTTTTTAACGTGCAACAAAAACATTGATAAAATGATGATTATATATATATATCGCTAAATATTTTCAATTAAATACATAAGACATAGTTTTGTTCATCATTTTAATCGCCATTAAGTTTCACAGACAAGCACAAGTCACCAAATTTTGCTCAGTAGATATTGACGGCATTTACGTACAGCGGAATAAAAGATCACTTTTGTGACTCATTGATCTGTTCATTTATACGAATTTATTTAAGCTGTCGATTGCCAGCTTAAAATCATGAACTGATCTGAAGTCGGCATCCTGGGTAGAACCAGTACTGAGTGTTGATTTTTGAGAAGTCTTCAGGTCAAGCTGGGGTTAGAACCTATATCATGGTGGGCCCAACATTATTCTCTGCACTACTGCTCTTCTTTGTCTGATCTATTATTAAAAGTTCACCTTATCAGTAAGTTAATAAAATGTTATGTACATGCATAAAATTATATAATTATAATTATAGAGTCTTATAAAAATAAGTGTATTTGAATAGAAAACATGTATTAATAAAATGCAGCCAGTTATCATTTTTACTTTTGTTTTTTAGTGAGTGTTTTTTTTTCTTTTCAAAAATTAACTATATACTTACCATATTTTAATCTTTGATTTGATAAAATTATTTTAAATGAAAAAAAAAATAAATCGTCATAGTGACATATTTATTACAGCAAAATGTTATTGTACCATTATTATAATGATTACAATTATTCTCTTTTTCCTCTTTTATATTTATTGCATGCTGCTTTTCCAAATTTCCTTTCCCATAGTTTTTGTTGACTGTTTGATATTGTATTGCATGATGTATTGATTCCCCATCCCCATAACAAATGTATACTATGTTTGTCATCATTATAAATGTATTAAAATGGCTTAAACAAATGAAAATATTCATACATTCATATATAGAAATGCTTTTAAGTGGTTTTAAGGTGATACAAATGTATATACTAGGAGCCTTGATCTGCCACTGCAATGCATGGCTAGTCAGACATCCGTCACATGTCTATTCACCATTCATTGGATAGCCATGTGTGTAGCCGTTTGTTTCACATAATTATAATCTTTTTGTCAAACTGTTGTAAAAAAAGGATACAGTAGGATGTAAGTTGTGCAAAGAAAGTTTATGATTGTTTTGCATGATTATTGGTTCAAGGTCAAATTAAGTCAAGGTCACTTCCAAGATTATTGATTCAAGGTTGAATTAAGTCAGGGTCACTTCCATGATTGTTAATTCAAAGTCAGGTTAAGTCAAAGTCACTTCCATGATTATTGATTCAAGGTCAAGCTAAGTCAAGGTCACTTTCATGACGATTGATTGAAGGTCAAGTTAAGTGAAGGTCAGTTCCAAGACAATTGATTCTAGGTAAAATTAAGTCAGGGTCACTGTATCTAGTTTATTAATTGAAAATGTGTTAACTGTTCAAAAGTGATAACTTTGATGGAAGATTGGCCATAGCTTATAGCAGGTGATTCTACATGTTTTAGTCATACGGTGACAGATCAGCATATACAAATTGACATTGTGTATCATTGTGATTTATCTCTCATAAAGGTGGGAAAGTTATCAGTTACTTGTGGGCAGAGATGAAGGTGCTCAACTACTACTGGTTAACCTTCCAGGAAAGAGTGGTTAGATAAACTGATCATCTGTAAGCCCTTGATGGCTTAAAAATTATGCTAAATATTCAAACAAATTCCAACAAAATCAGTATATACCTGTAGTCTGTTGAGAATATCATAATCTCCAGGATCATTTATTTATTACCTTGTTAGGGTCATACCGTATATGTGTACTTTGTGCAGAATTAAACTTTGTATTTTTGAAGCATTATTTTAGCAATATTTCCGCTTTGTTATTTATTTGTTTCTCTTTTAAAGGAGGAAAGAGAGAAGCAGAGACAGGAAAGGAGAGATAAAAGAGAGGGTAAAAGTAAAGACAAAGGTGGAAAAGGAGAAATCAGTTTTGTAAGTTATATTATAAGAATGTTTAATGGGTTTGTGGTTCAGATAGAAAATTCTGTTTTGGTTGGGAAAATGCTGTCAATTTGCATGGAAAGAGTTTTCTCAAGGAACAGAATTCTCTTTCTAAATTGAATGAGTCATGAATGATTCTTTTTCTTGCATTTGTTCACGTAGGGTATAAATGATCCCTATGAAAAGGAGTTTCAAGTTTATTCAAATAAAGGAGCTAGGATCTATTGGGGCTCAAAAAAAATATAACTTTGATTTTTTCATAGAATTACTTATTTTAGGTATTATTTCAATTATCTTAATGTCTGCAACATTGTTTAGTTAACAGTTGAGACAAGGTCCTTTGGAGGGGATTTAATATAATTAGAACTGATAAAATTGTGAAATTCCAAAAATCTTTTTAAAAACTAATGTGCTGATTTTGTTCATATTTGGCTTAAATACTCCCTAAGAATAGGGATTTCAATTTTCTACAAATAAAGGGGTTAGGAAATATTGGTGTATGGTAAGGGAACTTATTATTATGTAAGAATTCTATGAGAAAAAGGTAATTCTGTTGTTGTTTTTTTTCAACTATATTATCTCACATTTTAATGTGACAAAGTTTTCCAATTCATTCTGAAATTTCCCCCTATCAATATAAACTGGATATGTCATATATAACCTATCATGTGTTGAAATAAGCACGAAACCCCATTAAAACATATTTTGATATTACTTTAAATTACAGTCAAACCTGTCTTAAGCAGCCAGTCAAGGGAGGGAGCACAAGTGACCATATAAGAAAGGTTGTTGCTTAATACAGGGTAATTTGCTATGACAGAAAAGAAATGGGAAATAGCAAATGTGGCTGCTTAAAACAGGTGGCAGCTGAATAGAGGCAACAACTTCCACAGGTTTGACTGTATGTTTATTTGCACCTGTATTTGTAGAGGGCTAAAGGAGATGACAAAGAAATAGAGCTTGCTGATCTACAAGAGACGAGTCAGAGACGCCATCATAGCGACAGAGAGCGACGTCATAAAGATGATCGTGACCGTGACAGGCACCACAGAAATGGTGAGGACGACAGAGATAAACGACGAAGACATCGTGAGGAAGAACAGAACGAAGAGGTATAATAACATGTAAATTTATAAGAGATAATAATAGATCAGTTAATATGCATATAATAATGTGTACTGTATTACTAGTACAGCAAGTCAGTAAACTGCTGGGCTTGATACAATTGATTGGTGCATAAAGTTTTGGAAGAATGACACTTAGCATGTGAACAACACAGTACAGTACCTCAAATGGAGTATATCAGGATAAAATGCTATCAGTGTCTTAGAAATAAAATTATTTTTAAAGTGAATAAAAAGCATCCCATTAATAAATAAAATCTGAATTGTTTGGTAGGTCACATTCACTGTAACATGATAAAAATCAATATTTAAATTGGATTGGTAAACTTAAAACAAAGTCCCCATTCTAAAATAGACCACACTTAAATACTGCTTGACAACCTATACATCATCATTCAGACTCTTAAAATAAAATGATGTTACTTCTTGTAAACCTGTATTTATAACAGATCAAACTAAATTCAAATTGAAACCATGTGACTCAAGTATGTCACAAGATATGTTGAAATTTTAAGCAGAAAATCTATTTTAGTTTAACCTAGGGGCATACCGGTAGCCCAAGTTTGGAAATCCCTTCTCATTGTATTATTTCGGCATGTTTGAATAGATATCCTTTTGGCAATACTGGGTCAATGAGTATATATAGGCATGATATATTGGGAAAAACATTTTTTAGCCAATTTTGAAATTTTTTAAAAATCGTGATATATTCCCTTTAACAGGAGTTTTCAAAAAGCATATTTTGTATGAAAGAACTACAGTGTGCGTGAAAAATAACTAATTTCAAGAGGTGAAATTACGAATTTGAAAATGTAATTAGCTTTCAAATAATTCTATATTTTTTTATGCATGTAATATTTGAAGAAATTCTATTACGCGCATGACTTAGTCTTTTATAAATATTCTTTTCTAACAAGTTCTTGAAAGTGTCTTCATTTCTGATTATATTATTTTATTAAGGATGAGAAGGAGAAAAGAAGACAAGAGAGAAGACGAGAAAGAGAATCAAAAGAGGTTTGATATTTACTTATATACATCATTTATAAGTAACTTGAAATATGAAATGTTGCATGATTTACTTTCATTCAAGTTGAATCAGTGTTTGCTTGTTTATTATCTTTTTCTACAGGGCCCGATTAGCTCAGTCGGTAACATGTTTGACTATCAAAGCAGGGGTCATGAATTTGAATCCCCGTCCAGCAACAGTCTCCATGATGATTGATATATGACATTGTGACTCATTATCATTTGTCTCTCACTACTGATGCAAGTTGGAAAGTTATCAGTTACTTGCAGAGATGGGGTGTGCTAGATTATTGGTTAACCTTTCAGGATCCCAGGAAATAGTGGTTAGGTAAACTGATCATCTGTATTGAATTGTAACCTCAGGATTGATAGTCAGAAGCGCTACTGATTCAGTATTTAACAGCCCATATACATGTATAAACTGTTATGTGTTGAAAATTGTATTGAATGGCCTGTAACCCTTTACATCATAGATACGTGTTTTCCTGCACCAATCCCAGACGGCCTTTGAAAACAGTGCAGGAAGAGTTCAGATTGCTTGTAACGAGCAATCTAAATACTTCCTGCACTGTTTTCCACTCTGTCAGTTAATATAAACATAATTCACCCAATAATTCAAAGGCCTTCTATATTAGAGGTGTCCAAAGGCGTTTATATTAGAGGTGTCCCAAGGCGTCTATATTAGAGGTGTCCAAAGGCGTCTATATTGGAGGTGTCAAAAGGCGTCCATATTTGAGGTGTCCAAAGGCGTCCATATTAGAGGTGTCCAAAGGCATCCATATTAGAGGTGTCCAAAGGTGTCTATATTAGAGGTGTCCAAAGGCGTCTATATGAAGTAAAGGGTTAACTAGAGCTTCAGTGTTACCATCCAGCTGGATATAAGATTTTATGTAAACTAGATAGGCATTAGCTTCAGTTGTATCAATCTGATGAAATGATTGAATGTTTTGTTGTTGGTGATTATTTAAAATATCTTTTTAATATATAAAGTTTCTGTTTATTACTTATACATTTTTTTATGGCTATGTGGTAAAGAATAATATACTTGACATGGTATTTAGGATGAGGAAAGACGAAGACGTCACGAGGAGAAAAAAGAAAGGAGAAAAAAGGAAGACGAAGATAGAGAACGTCGTCATGAAGAGAAAAAAGAAAGGAGAAGAGAGGATGACAGAGATAGAAGAAAAGAAGACCGTTCAGATAGACACAAGTAAAATGAAATGCATTGGTTGTTTTTTCATAGTAATACATGTAATTTAATTCTTGAGTGCTATTGTCCAACTTTGTCAATAAGTATATAAATAGGAGGAAGAGTATTTAAATTACTGACTTGAAGTTTTCAATGTATGCAGAGAATGTTCTGATGGTTCAGTTATTTTTTTTCCCAAAAAAATACCGAGATATTAGATTGGATAATTATTGAACTACATTTCATTCAATGTTTTAATATATCCCTTGAATAGAGTAATTTTAAGTGTATTAATGTTATCAAGGGCAAGATAGATTTCGCAATGAATGTTTGTGTTATAGTTAGTGTTCATTAAATGAAACTTCAACAATTAAGAAACCCACAGGGAGCGACCGGGGTTTCTTAATTGTTGATTTTTTACTTAATGGAAACTAACTGACTTAGTGTTCAATGTCATTTGACTGACAGTTTATGTAACTGTGGGTGGAGCTATGATGACAGTTGAGATGATTGATGTTTGAAAATCTGTGCATTGCGAAGTCCGTTTCTCAGCATTGATTGTGTGGCTTTGTAGTTTGTACATGACTTGTTCATAATTGAATCAAGGGCATAGTTTGTGCAATGTCATTCATGCATGCGCAGTGATGACAAATTTCTTAATGATTAAAAACGAATTTAATGATTAAATTGTTTTATAGGCTGTTTTAACGAATAAGAGTGACAAAATTTTGAAAATTGAAGTGATTTGATTGGTTGTCAAATGCGGTTAAACACTTAAAAGAAAATAGACTGGCATGACTGGTACTCATTTGTTTGTTTTTTAAAACATTATCTAAATTCTATTGTGTGGGTCCTCTGTTGCTGAATGGTCCAAGGTTCAATCTCAACACCACTTGCTTACACGGCTGGGGTTAAATATGTGAGCCAAGCTTGGTCAAAACACTTTATGCCTGTTACTTGCAGCAATGTGTTGTTCAATATAACTTCATGTATATGCATCTGAGGTGCCCCCCCCCACCCCCAACCCCAACAAATTGGATGCCACAAATAATCTTAAAATCTCCATTTGAAAAAAATCTTTCAAGAATTATGTGCTGTGATTTTTTTTCAAGCTTATGATCTCCTTTAATTATTATGATCTTTCAATGAACTTGTTGTTTTTTTACAGAAGAGACAAAGAGAGAGAAAGTGAAAGAGAAAAGGAAGAAAGAAGAGAGAGGGAACGAGAAGAAAGAAGACGAGAAAAAGAAGAAAAAGAAAGAGAGAGGCATGGAAAGAAATCGAAGAGTAGTCATCAGGAAGCGGAAGTAAAACAGGTAAGCATCTGACAAATGTTCCTTATAACTCATTTATTTTCACATTTTTATGTATAAATAAGTTAAATTTTGCCATGGGGATGGCCTATATTAAAGTATTGCTTATTTGTCCTTTACCTACCCATCATTTTCATCTTCGATAACTACATAAAGGTAGGTAAATTATATTTTAACAGCCATTAATACCTCTTTTACAATTGAATAAATCGTATTTTAACTTTTATATTTACAAATCAGTAATTCTAATTTGCAAATTAGCTGCTTCGCTGATGGAAATAATTGTAAAATTACTGATTAAATCATATATACTCAGGGCAATTCCATCATCCATCAGTATTAGAATAGTTGCTAAATATTTATAAAGATATAAATGCATACATGGGCAAAATGTTTTTGGTGGAACCTAATTTTATGGATACCAGAATGTTGGTGTTACCAAGAAAATTAACAAAAAAATATAATTCTTGTCATGGGATTCAAACTCGGATTGCTCAAGTGGCTATATGCAGATTTAACAGAAAGGTCCAATGATAAACAATAAGAATAATTATTATTTTGGTAATGCAATTTAACAATTAGAGTAGAGGTAATATTGTTGGGTATATGTTGGTAACAGACAACATTTTATTTTAGGCCTAATTTATAATACGACCAGGAGAAGAACATGCTTTCATTCTTATCGCTTTTCTATTATTGTTCACCAATGTTTCGTTTACAAATTGTATATATATATATTCAGAAATAAAGAATGTTTAAACTAAATTTCCTTATTCAGTGACAATCAAGTTTGTCTCTGAAATAAACATTTTCATAATCAAAGGGAAGTAATGCATATTGTAAGGCTTTTTACCCTTGAATCTGTTTTTCGCCTTTATAACAGTAACTATGATAAGCGCACCTAGTTATTGTTCCTCGGATCACTAAGTGGTCAGCCAGACACACCTTTATTGTGCAAGTCACTGACTACTTCCCCACATATTAAGAGGTGGAAGATGGGTGGTCGTTAAAGAAAAACGATCACAGAGACTGTCTGGGAGAGGATTCAAACTCGCACAAACTGGATTTAAAATCAGATGCATTACTGACTGAGCCAGCCAGACTCCGCTAAAATAAGAAATATGTTTAAAAAAAACTCCTGTAGTGTAAAGAGTATTTTAAGAACTTAATTTCAGAGATTGTCATTTAAGACAATTTTAATCTCACTTAAAGAAAACAGGAACTAGTTTTTTTCTGAGATAATCATGTAATGTTACTTTCTAAGTTACCAGTAAATTATGTCTTCCCCTCTCAGTGAAATATATTGTTTTTGTGCATACTGTCTGTCTGTCAGTACACATGAATGGGTATTTAATAGTTTAGCATTTAGGGTTAGTAATTGGTTTGGACACTTGGAAAATATGTGGCTGTTTCTAGAAACTTAAAAATGCTTTTATGCGGGTGAAATCTGTGCCTAAAATTGAGCTGGAAGCAAAGGAGTTGGTTAGAGTGTTTGTCTTGTCACAAAATTTTGTTTGATGATTTTTGACGGAGTTACAGTGTCCAAAATTATTTCCAAAATTTTAAGTGTTGTTTGGAGAACTTTTCCATTTTTGTGGTCAGATTTAGCCAAAAATATTTGGGAAGGACTAATGTGAGGTCTACTTGTGCCTATCCCTTTTTTTGTTCTGTTTTGATAATTTTTGACTGAGTTACAGTATTAAAAATCTTGTATGACAATCTTGGAAGAAGACATAGTTTTTCCCTGAAAAACCATAATCTAGTTCTGTTGGAACTGCTCTGGAAAAGAAATATGTTGGTTTGAATTATATTTTCAGGAAGAAAAGGAGGAAGAAGATGATTATGGGGCATATGATGATGATTTTGAGGTAAATATTTATATACAATTTACATTTATTTCCCCCTTGGTGCAATAAGGTACCAAGTGCCTTATTTCATATACACTTGGTACCTTATTGCATCAATGGGGCGAATTTATTTATTATTTTATAATAGCGCAATTGCAGGAAGTATATCAAGCTGACATTGTAGATCTGGTTTGATGATATATGTTAAGATTTCATTCATTTATACTAAATATATTTCACCTCCAATTTAAAGTATGCATATGAACCACTTTAAAGTCAGTTTCCTTGACAGAGTTAGTAGGAAGTATTGGGTGTTGTTTTTGGGAACCTAAAAATTAATTTTGGCGCGTTTTAAGCTCTACTGGCCAAAGGCTGTCAACTGTTAGCAGCACTTTCTCTGAAACCACTAGGCCAATTAAACTGAAACTTCACATGGGTGTTTCTATTGCATAGGAGACTATACAGAAGATTTTTTTTTTTTTCGATCTGAAATTCAAGATGGCCACCGTTACTAAAAATAATCCAAAACTTAAAAAATCTTCTTCTTAGAACGGCCCAACAGATTTTCAAAATGTTTATGTAGTAATGATGACCAACTATAGTTTTGTTAGATTTGTTCAAATGGTGTCCCTAGGGTTAAATATAACACCGCCCCGAGGGTTCAATTAGGGGACACATGTCATTATAATATTTTATTTATTTTTTTTTAAAATGGAAATGATTTTGCCTATATCTTCACAGAAGCATTGTTTGGTGAAGGAGGTTCAGATTTGTAAAAATGACTGGGTTCCACTGTCTTAAGGGGTCAGGAGGGGCCCCAAAAGGGTAAAAATTGGGAATTACTAAATTCATTTTCTTAATAACTGGTATGTCAGATTGTTCATATTTGGCATAAATTATCCCTATGTGTAGGGGTTTGATTGCAGATAAGAATTTAGGGGCTAAAATTTATAGGGGCCCTGTAAGGGGACTTTAACAGAAAATTCTCTTTTTCTTTCATCTGTTCTGAAACCACTAGGCCAATTAAACTGAAATTTCACATGGATGTTTCTATTGCATAGGAGACTATACAGAAGATTTTTTTTTTCGATTTGAAATTCACGATGGCCACAGTTACTAAAAATAGTCCAAAACTTAAAAAATCTTCTTCTCATGAATGACCCAACAGATTTTCAAAATGTTTATGCAGTAATGGTGACCAACTATAGTTTTGTTAGATTTGTTCAAATGGTGTCCCTAGAGTTAAAAATGACCCCGCCCCGATGTTTCTATTGCATAGTAGAATTTCAAAAAGTGCTATGGTCACTATGAGTCAGTAGAGCGTCCTCAGGCCCTCTTGGGCCTCTTGTTTTATTACAGATTGATTTAATACCAATTTTCTTTCAATATTTTTTACGTAATATTTTTTCACCGTAGGACTACGATGATGATTTTGAAGATGATGATGATGATGGTGGTGATGACGGGACAAATATAAAGGTTGGTAATCGTACATGTAGATGGCTTACAGTTTCGATGATGCTTTGTTTTGCTTTGATTTATAATTTACGGTTTTAGCTTGATTGCGAAAAAGACCAAAGCTTATATGGACCGTTCTCGGATCTGCTTCTTGGAAAGAACCAGTTCTGAGTGTTGTTTTATGTGAGACATTGGGTCATCCTGGAGATCAAGTTTGCAACCTTTGGCGTGAATGTTTTGCCATGGTGCTACTTCTCTGTAGGTGTCTGTAGACGTGAGATTTAGAAAATGAAATATGTTTTGAAATGAATAATGTGTGTCCAAAGTCAGCTGTATTAGATGGAAACATGTATTTAACATCGGATTATTCTACATATGACAAAAATCATACAAGGGAGACAATTTTTCCTATGGAAAACCTAATATAATGCGACTGATATGATGGGACTAATCTATTAAATGTGTAAGGGTAATCGGTACATATACTTGATAATATGTTCAGTTATTATAAGGAGCTAATTTAAATTTTTCTTAAAAAAAAAAATGCTTTTAAAGCTTAGATGTGTCACAAATCAATAATTTGCTTTGTTGGCCCATAAAATAAACCATCTTTGAGCATGATAAATGGTTTGCATGAAAATAAAATGACTTGTATTCTTGACTCTTTGTATTAGATTTAAAAGCTATAAATTTATAAGTGTAGCATCATTATTATACCCCCGACAAACGAAGTTTTGAGGGGGTATATTGGAGTCACCCTGAGGTCGGTCTGTCTGTCGGTCTGTCCATTGCAATTTTCCTTGTCCGGAGCATCACTTGAAAAGTACTGGATGGAATTTCATCAAACGTCATACAATGGTAGAATATAATGAGAGGAAGTGCAGTGTACAAGAAACATTACTCTATTCTTGCTAATTACAGAGTTATTGCCCTTTGATATTTTTTCTTGTCCGTAGCATAACTTGAAAAGTACCAGATGGAATTTCATCAAGCTTCATACAATGGTAGAATATAATGAGAGGAAGTGCAGTGTACAGGAAACATAACTCTATTCTTGCTAATTACAGAGTTATTGCCCTTTGATATATTTCCCTTTGATATTTTTTCTTGTCCGGAGTATAACTTGAAAAGTACCAGATGGAATTTCATCAAGCTTCATACAATGGTAGAATATAATGACAGGAAGTGCAGTGTACAGGAAACATAACTCTATTCTTGCTAATTACAGAGTTATTGCCCTTTGATATATTTCCCTTGTCTGGAGCATTACTTTTAAAGTACTGGATGGAATTTCATCAAACTTCATACAATGGTAGAATATAATGAGAGGAAGTGCAGTGTACAAGAAATATAACTCTATTATTGCTAATTACAGAGTTATTGCCCTTTGATATTTTTTCTTGTCCGGAGCATAACTTGAATAGTACCTGATGGAATTTCATCAAGCTTCATACAATGGTAGAATATAATGAGAGGAAGTGCAGTGTACAAGAAACATAACTCTATTCTTGCTAATTACAGAGTTACTGCCCTTTGATATATTTCCCTTGTCCGGAGCATTACTTTTAAAGTACTGGATGGAATTTCATCAAACTTCATACAATGGTAGAATATAATGACAGGAAGTGCAGTGTACAGGAAACATAACTCTATTCTTGCTAATTACAGAGTTATTGTCCTTTGATATATTTCCCTTGTCCGGAGCATAACTTGAAAAGTACTGGATGGAATTTCATCAAACTTCATACAATGGTAGAATATAATGACAGGAAGTGCAGTGTACAAGAAACATAACTCTATTCTTGCTAATTACTGCCCTTTGATATATTTCCCTTGTCTGGTGCAGTACTTTTAAAGTACTTTTAAAGCCATCAGTGATAACAGTTTAATAAAGTTCATGAAAGAACCAAGTTGATGAATACCTGGAGTTCGAGCAAAGCAGGTTCGATATTGTATTCCTAGTGCTCTTGTTTGTTTCTTATCCATAAAATTGTTGTCCCTCAACATACCTCGAAAAAGTATAACATTTATTGATTGCCATGAAAGCTTGTACACTGCACAATAATTAAAAAGACCGTTTTTAATTTTAACAAAACCATAAAAAAATTAATAATACAAAAAACTCAATCCATAACATTCTCTTTTATTAAGAATTTTTTTTGTCTGGAGCATAACTTTAAAACTATTGGATATAATTTAATAAAACTTCATACAATGGTTAACCATTTTCTGTCATGGCGGTGTTCGGGGTATTCATCACCTTCAGTGATAGGTCTAGTTTTATTTGATTTTTTTGTTAGTGTACAGTCAACCCTGCGCAAATGGTCACCTGTTAAGCAGCCATCTGTCTTAAGCAATCATATTTCCCATGTTTATGCTTTCAGAGTAAATTCACCTGTATTAAGCAACAAACTGTCTTAAAAGACCATGTCTACTCCTTCCACTGATTGGCTGCTTAAGACAGGTTTGACTGTATATATTTTAGAAAGTCTGTTTAAAGACGCTTAACAGATTTGAATACCTATATATATGCTTCAGTTGATTGATTTGTATATTCGTGTAGTTGCTTTGTCGAGTCTGTCACCAAATAGCGAAGGTGAGATAAGTTCTGTTTGTTTTCAGTTTTAGTTAAGTTTGTTATTCTCATATTGAGTATGAGCTATAGCTTTGGCTAAAAATCGATTCATGTTTATTTCTGAAGACTCCCTCTACTGGTAATATTTACCATCATACAGGACCTTTAATGTGTTGCAAAGTAAAATGTCAAAACTATACATTTGAAGGCACAGTGTCTATATAAGGTTGTGTGATTTACAAATTGCGCATATTTCCAAAACCGGGGCATGCCAATTCGCATGTGTAAATGGCCAAGATTCATCCCTAAAATTGTAGATTTTTTTAATTTTTTTTGAAAAAAAACTCGAGTTCTACCTGTTCCAGGATTCAAAACAAACACTGGTACAATCACAAAATGCATGCTGATTTGAGAAAAAAATCTTAGTTGAAATGAGTACATGAAAAAGGAAAATCTATAAAAAAAAAAACGAAATCATTTTTGAAATTGTTGTGATATTTATTTGTTCTATCTTTCAAAAGCTGAACATTTATATCACTTTGAAAAGAATTGATTTCTCATATCCAATTACCCCCCTTTTGAAAAATGCTTCACCTCAAGGCTATTTATTTGGGAGAATGCAGTATGTACATCCTAGAAGGTATACGGGGCACTTGATTTTGTGTCTGCTTTGGTATTTTTCAAAAGAGGGATCTTAATTTGGATACCAAAAAGATTTTTGTTAATTATTGTTACACAAGCAATTATATTTTGCATTTAAGTTTCTTTTTACAGATAAGATTCTTTTAAAATAGAAAAAAAATACAGACCAAAATTGTTGGGGGTGGGGGGTGATTATTAAAGGGGGAATGTCGTATTTCAATTATGAGAAATTATGTTTAAGATATACTCTGTAATGAAATGTTTTCATCAGCTCACATGGATCAGTAAAGCAGGAAAAAAAACAAGTAATTTCAATTTGAATTTTTTGATAAGATTTCTTTACGTTTGTTCTGAAAACATGCCACCACTATTTTTTATCAAAACTGCGGGTACCATTAGTTGTATAAGAAAAGTTGTTGAATATGTCTTAAATACTTTTATACTGTAATCCCCTGAATAAACACCTAGAGGGATGCATTTTTCAAAAAGGGAGGGGGTGTTTATTTGAAGCCATGAATTTTTATTTTTTTTATTTTTTAGATTTGTTACAAACAATACATCAAATAAGAACTTTTCACAAACAATTACACATTATAATTACCTTAAAGTTTGACAGTTTACAGGTTGCTCTATACTGATTTCATTTAAAAAATGTTTTAAGGCTTTAAGGGGAAACGTTTATGTGAGAGAGGATGTTTAAGGTAATAATACTTCATGTCTTGCGAAATTAATGGTCTCTTTATGGTCATATGTTTGAATGTTACAGTAGTATCTATATTTTATTTGATGAACGAACAGAGGGTAAAATTAATCTCAACATTGTTGTGTGTCCCATTAATAGACAGTTTACATTCCCTTTTATATAGGGTTCAATTCATAAAGAAAGACGACCTGGGACGAAGCTTGAATATTCTGTAAATATAATTTAAATATTGTTCTGCTTGTGTGATCCCTTATTTATTGTTTTTAGTTTTGTCAGTTATTACATAAAAAAGTTAGAACTAAAATCTATAGAAGTCAGTACATACACTATTGCAACATTGCACATCTCTCTGGAACCTTTCGATGACTTTATTTGGCATTTCCTGGAACAGCACTTCGAGTTTCTAAATAATAAAAAAGCTGTCTATCCAAACCTTGTTTGATCAGGTTATACATACACTAGATTTCATTTTCCTAAATATCCTTTCTTAAAATAAAAAAAAAAGTTATGGATGTACTGTTTTCCATGAGTACACATTAACTTATGGTAGAAAACAATGATTGTGCGATGCTCTAAGGTTAAAGGTTAAAAGAGGAATATTGGCATCTTAGCATTTAAACAATACTGTCAACACCATATCTGATTCAGTACAAGTTACCAAGAAGTAAATGTAAATTGGTTATTTATCTTTTCAAAGGGTTTCAGATGTTTACCGTCACCGTGGGTACATGTTTCTTTTCCTTGTATGTTATTTCTGTGAAGGTCCTCCGCGGCCGAGTGGTCTAAGGTGCCGTCTCAAGTTCACTTACCTTTCACTGCTAAGGTCGTAGGTTTAAGTCACGCTCACTTCAAAAACTTAATGTGAGGAGGTTTCCAGTTACTTGTGGAAGGATGGTGGTTCTACTCAGTCTGAGGTCTTCCTCCGCCAGTAAAACTGGATTTGCCATATATAACCTGAAATGTGTTGAAAATGACATTGAACCCCATTAAAAAAAAAAAGAAAAGAAAAATGTTATTGCCATGCTTCAGTAACTGTTGTTATGGTGACAAACATGAGACCAGCTACATGTAGATAGACAGAAGTGCCAACATTTACTCAACCCTCTTATATTGTTATACGATTGTACACGAACCTTGTACATGAACCAGGAATACCAGTATTTTACTTGCTTGATTTCATTTCACTTTGAATTTGCATGTATTTTTTGTTTTTTCCCCTCATATCTTAATGACATTGTTTAGGAGACTAGTATGAAGATTGTTTAGGAGACTAGTATGAAGGGTTACTGGTAGACAAAATTATCAGTATTCTCTCTTTAATAATTTCCGTTATGATTTTGCAAGAAGGCCAAGTATCAATAGTTTGCATGTTTGATTTCATTTCTGTTTGAACTTGCATGCATTCTGCATGGCCAAAGCACTTCTCAGCAAAATTAAGCAACAACATAAATAATGTTTTTTTATCACCCGATGAAAACTCAAAATTGTACTTATATTTACATTATATTTTCTTTTTTAGATTTTTTGTGGTTTTGCCATTTTGATATTAAAGCACAGGTTATATGCATTAAACCGCAAGGTCAATGTCATGATTGGAGTAATAACATCATGGACACGCCTGTAAAACAAGAGCGTGCAACCAATGAAAAGCAAACTGGTTCCATTTAGCTCCACCTATCTACAAATGTTTTTCATTTGGGAAATTCTATATAGTTCATTTACACCAGTTGCTGCAGAAATGTAAATAATTATACATTTTTAAATGTTGAAACAGAGCTGCAATGTCTCTGTAGTAAGTTTATGTTACTTTTTGAAATTAAACTGGTGTTGTTTTACATTATGTGTTCTACGTTATTTGGGAGGAATGCATTATTAAATATTGTTCGTTGCATGAAGGTCATTTGAACTTGAATTTAGACAGAGTCCCAGGATTTCCTTACCTATATCCATTTTTGTTGTATTGGCAAAAAAAAAAAAATTGTTGAACTCAGTCACCAACTATTTCTTAAATTATGAAAAATATAAATCCGTAAAGTGAGTTCCCATCCAGGCCTTTTTACCAGGCTCCCTTTCAATTTCAGTATGCATTCAAGCTTTTTAAAACTTTTCCATTAAAACACTTAATGAGTAGTATTTGATTTTTAGCTCACCGGGACGAAGTCCAAGGAGAGCTATTGTCATGACCCCGGCGTTGGCGGCGTTGTCTGTAGACACCCAGTTTAAACTTTTGCTTTTAAGTTTAAGTTATCTATGCAACCACTCATTGGATGTGAATGAAACTTTGCATGTGTGTTCACCATCATCTATGGAACACACACAGACAAGAACGCAAGAACCATAACTCTTGGTTGCATTTTGGCACAGTTATGGCCCTTTTTGGACACCCAGAGGCGAGCTTTGTTGGTCTTCTGACAACTCTTGTTTAAAATGTTCTTAGAGCAAAGCTGATGCACTGCCTTGTAATAGTTTACAGTGGTATTAAAACTGCTCAGAAATAACAACGTGGGTCCTCCGTGGTTGTAAGGCGCCATCTCAAGATCACTTACTGCTAAGGATGTAGGTTCTAGTCCCGATCGTTCCTAAAACTTTAAGTGAGAAAGTTTCTACGTTTGAGGTCTTCCTCCACCGATAAAACTGGATATGACATGTATATAAACTGATGTTTATATTAAAACTTTACCCACGTTTCATGGAGAAATTTTCACCGATGGAACTAAACATTGTCCACCAACGAAAGATTGACAATGATAATATTGTGTATTTTATAAGTTTAAACATTTGTGTTGAGGGCAGTGTGCGAATTAAAAAAGAGTATGATTATAGTGGGTTTTAGGCTCTGATTAACCCCGAGTTGATTTGGGACAATTTTGTAAGAAAGTCTACAGAAATATCATGCAGATTACAGAAAATCTTGCCGACTTAAGAATTTGGACACAGCACTATTTTGTTTGAATGATTACCAGCACTATCTTACCAATGTAATGGAAATTACTTTTTAAATTCATTTTCAGTGAGTGAGGCTCATGTCTCGATACATGTGGCATTGTTAGTTATCCGATCAGTTAGTGTTTTCATGATTTTGGATGATGTCAATTTCAGGACTCTGAGGTAAATGATGTATTACTGGCCCTTGACGCTGAAAATGAAAGACTGCTGAATGAATCTCGTAGCCCACAAGTTGATGTAAGTGTAAATACCCCAGAGGTGTATTCACCAACCATTCTTGACAATATTCACTGACTTGAGCTTGAAAATCCACATTTCAACATTAGATACTAGTATTTAAATTATATTTTTGTATTATTAGCTCCTGACATAGCAAGGGCCATGGGTTCGAATTCCGAATTAGATATGTAGTTTTCCATGACAGACAGAATAATTTTGAGACCTTTATATTGGGTGTCACAACATGCATACAAATTTTGGCTTCAAAAAGTGGCATCTAAGCGTGCTTCCAGAATTCATACTTGAGCTCAAGTCTAAGAATATTCTTAAGAATGGTTGGTGAATATGACCCCAGGTTTATTGACCTCCGATGAAAAAGCAGGTAATTCTATGCCAATTCCACGGCTCATGGCTATTAAATGCTTACCATACTGTGATGTCATTCAACTGATCAATCAAGGTGCAACTGACCAATCTCATTACTATGTAATGGACCCTAGCAGGAGAGCTGGGTCTGTTCTACTGACCAATATAGCAAAGATAAATTTATACCTTTTATCTCAAGTTTTCAAAGAATAAAGATAGCTATTGTAGCAACAAGTATGTGTTTATAATCATTGGGTACAGTTTTTAACAAAATCTTATATCCGTGTCACTTACTAACAAACTTCTTAAGTTAGAAGTGACAGTAAAAGTCTCACAATTCTTTTATTGTTTCTCTACCATCATCATACTTGTGTTAAAACTAACCAAAATTTGGTGTTACTAAAATGCCTGTAAGTATCTGTTTTGAAATCAATTTTAAAACAAGCTCAAAGCAGGTAGTCTTTTTGCTCCCCTTAGTCTTGGGGTAGCATGTACTGAAGTTTCTGTTTTATCTATCATTCCATCGGGTATATAACCTGCATACAGGAACCAGATGGAACAATTATTTTCATCTAAAGAAACTGAAGGAAAAACGTAAAAAAGTAATTATTGGGATGAGATTTTAATTTTCTCCCTTTTATTAAACAGAGATTGGGATCAAATAAATGTTATATTGAAAAGACATGTAGGGGTTTAATTGTGCAGGATACAAGGATGATTAAAATTCCATAAACAAAAATAAAAATGTACTGTAATTAAAAATACCTGTTTCAGTATGGTCGAGGACGAGGTTCCAGAGATTCTGACGAGGATGAAGACAGTGATGATAAATATGAGAAGACGTACCAGTCACGTTCAGAAAGACCGAAAACTGCCATCAACTTTGTCTCGGCAAAGCAGCGAGCTATGAACCGCAAGACTGCCAGCAAGACTATGCAGCGAGGTCAGGACCTGTTAAAGATGTTGGAGCTGGACTTTGCAAGTTTCGATATTCTCGACATGCCTCCTGTCAATGAGTACGATCTTTATATCCGAGCATTCGGCACCTCCAATACCACACAGGTGATAACCTACTTCAGTTTTTTTTTAGATAGAAAACTAGTTTAAAATGTGAACAAACTGGAGATGACTCTTTTGTTCTTATGTATGGTAAGTACCAAATGGCTAACAGACAGTTAAATAGAAACTAATATTTTGAAGTTATCTTTAAGAAAACAGTTTTAGCATATATACCTCTTGTTTTTGCTCCCCTTAGTCTTGGGGTAGCATGTACTGAAGTTTCTGTTTTATCTATCATTCCATCGGGTATATAACCTGCATACAGGAACCAGTCTGTGTATCTTGACTGGGACTCCTGCTGCAATGTAACCTGCATACAGGAACCAGTCTATGTATCTTGACTGGGACTCCTGCTTCAGTTGGCGTCCATTTCCATTGTGGGGTTGGGAAAAATATTTGATGCACATATTAATCTTTCAGCACGTTTTTAAAAAAGTTTTAATGTTTATTTAAAAAAATGCTTATAATGCTCTCCAAAATAAAAAGAGAAAATCCAAAAGTGTGTTTTACCCCTACAAATCAGCTGAATTGGACTTAAAGTACGAATGAGACCAAAAAAGTGATATTTTTTCATGATATACGCTGTTGTAATACATATTTTACAAGAGAAATTTTCTCTTCTAGAAATATTGTTAAAACTACACTCGTTTGAAAGAAAGATTCTTTCAAAACCATCAAGTAGAAAGGAAATGTCTGTTCAGTAGTGTATGTTAAAGCAATGCCCTTCCAGAAGAGAAAATTTCTCTTCTGGGAATGTCTCGTTGTAATCGGAGAAGTATGCAGAACAAGACCAATATCTTGTTTGCATAAGTAAAGAAGAAATTTCTCGCTGACAAGATGAGAGACAGTTTCTTTTCTACCAGCAATATTTTACAAGAGAAATTTTCTCTTCTAGAAATAATTTTCAAATGCACGCGTTTGAAAGAACACATCTTTCAAAAGTGTCAAGTAGATAAGAAGCATTGTATGCAAAAGCAAGGCCCTCCAAGAAGAGAAAATTTCTCTTCTGGATTATCTCGTTGTAATCAAAGTTACAGGACAAGAGAAATATCTCGCTCGCATAAGAAGAGAAGAAATTTCTCGCTAGCAACATAAGAGAAATTTCTTTTCTGCACTGTATTCGATACGTGCGTTGAATACGACCTTTTTCTAGAGAAGAAATTTTCTCGTCCAGAATATTACCTCTGAAATTGCTATTATAGAAGTATGTTTTCTATCGAAATTATCTTCAGATAAAGATATCGAAAATAACATCAGTAGAAAAAAAAACACATTTCCTTCGAGTCTGACAATCATAATTCATATACATGTATAATCAATAATACTTTTCCATCATAAATATGACCATATTATGAACAAAGTAAATTATTTCTGGGACTTAAAATTAAAAATGAAAAGATAATATAAAGACAATTATATTTTTATACTTCTTTAAATATGTACAAAATTAATGATAAAACGATATACAAACATACAATGAGAACATGTTCTGTAAGGAGAACCCATTATCTAAACACGTCAGACTGGATAATTTTTTAAACAGAATATTTATTTCTTATGGGAGAGATTTAAATGTTTAAACCACTTCCAAAACACATACTTAAACTTAAAAATTAGCACGAAACACTTGCGATACTGTGATATGTACAACACATTTTTAGAAAGAATTTAAAATGCCTTTGATTATATCCATTTATCGGAATAAATATATCTCATATCTTGATAAACTGCAATTAACTCTTTTCAAATCATAATGAAGTATCGTAAAAAGTAAGTTTGTTTATAAAAGATACACTTCTTAGATTGTTTACTGCGACAGTTTTAGAATGTTTTCATCTATTTTAGATGTTTTCATTAATGACTGAATAAAGTCTCTTCTGGACTGTATTATTAATCTAATTATCGTATTTAAACTCGTGTCCTTCCTTTTGAAAATGTACGCTAAAATTATACCATACTATAGAAAACACATTCTATTTCAGCGAAAAAAAAGAAATAAAGATGTTGATTCGATGTTAGAGACTTTTTAAAACCAAACACTGATAGTTTTTAAAATAAATTGTAAATGAAAGTTTGTTCTCCAATTCGAGAGTGTTAAACCAACTTCTTAATCACATGCTTAACCTGGCGAATTGGCAGAGGAAAACAATGGAGAAACATATTAATTAATACAAAATTGAAAATAAGTATGTTTTGCATCCAAAAAAATACTTTATTAATAAGTATTAATATTAATATTTATCGAAGTGTGTCCATAATGTTTATATGCAACCTTAATTAAGAAAAAAATATTACATATACAATGTATATACTTTATACAGCCATGTAGATACATTTTATACCATTAAACACGTACAATATGCGCAACAGGTGCCGACGTAATCTTAATATCCTGATATCCTGCATCGATGCAATGCTGCGTAATTGAATTATGATGTTGGAATTATAACACAATGATACCAATTGTATCGTTTGAAATGCATATACACATTATACAACAGCACATTCAAAACACATCTACCGTCATCGAAATAATAACCTACTTTATATAAAATATATTTATTCCACTGCCACGGAAGGCAAATTTATCAATGTTGTTAATTGTGCACTTTCACAACGTTATATAGGGCATTATCCAAACAAGTTTACTAAACAAATAATACAAATATGAAAGAATAAATAATATGAATTCGAAACAGTTAAATTATTAAAGGTCAATGACTGAGTTAAACAACTAAGACTTAATCATGTGTTTAATATCGTTCACGGAACCGAGCCAAAATATCTAGATAATATGTTCCGTAAAGTATTAACTATTGATACCTGAACCAGAATTAGTGGAATAAACGTCATTGTCTCTAACTGCATGAATTAATTGCCTTATTTTACAAATAATAAACAGTATAAGTATATGAAAATAATTTCAATATTACATAACATCATGACGACAATGATTACCTTTATACAATGGGAACGACTAAATCATGATATTTTTATCAAACAATAATGCATTTAAACAATTAACATAATTGAAACAAGACATTGTTGTCTAAATGGCTTCTTAATATACATATATCTTACCAAAACAAAATGCAAGATATCGCGTTTATTAACAATGACTTTCATGTTTGATTGTTTTACATAATATTGTTTTAATATATATATACATGTATGCACGCGTGCATGCAAGCCACTCCCCCCTCCTCCCGCACACACACAGCATATGACTCAAGATCATTCAAGCACGAACATACACATGTACACAAACACACACACACACACAATGCAGTACTACAAACATTATCTATTTAGTACAACGCACAGTATGGAACTTATTTTATAACAACCTAGTTTCTGCCTTTGATATTTTTTTTATTTTATCACAAAAAAACAAAACAAAAGTAAATTGTTTTAAGTCGGCAGTTTTTATTGCAGTGATATTCAAGACTTGAACAATTAGCTTATATATAATATTATATATATATATATAATATACTACTTAATTCAATAAGTCTAAAGTACGTTTAAAATCATGTATTTTTTTTACATATGCATAACTTATGAGTTTTTGGGTGACGGCATTATGCCATACATCAAGACGTATTTGATTTTCATAAGAGTCATTATATTTTTAGATAATTCTTATGTCTTATAAATGTCTTCATGTGATATTATGTATACTATGTGATATTATTTCGATGTGATGATTTTTGTGTGATAACTTCAGATATTTACATTTTAAAGACTATATGATTTTCGTTTTAGTATTGGAATTATATTTTAGTATAGGAAAGAAGTGCATTTATGTTGCTTTAACGTGTTATCCAAGGTTGTGAGATCACTCATTTTTTTCTTGATTGTTATCATTATTTTGCTCCCTTCCACCATTTATGATATATAATTAGTATGGTATACGTTATTTTTAAATTCAGTATAGAATTATTGCTACCTATACATCGATAAATCGATATATTCCTGTGAAATAGGTTTTGACAACTAATTTTGTAAAGTACTAATTAATTCACTCACATGATAAACAATATATGTTTACATAGATGCAGCATTTTAAAAATAAAGATATATGAAATGACAAATATAGATGAATCCAAGTTTAAAATATTTCAATGCCTTGGGTAACTCAACTATAATGACTACGGTGTTATTAAGACAATTAATGAAAATATTAGAAGAAAAAATATTGTATTTGTTATATGTTATCTTATAAATTTGTAGACACACAGTGTTAACAATCATGTGCCTTTTATATGCGATATAAAACAGGGCAACGTTTGTGATATTAAATGTTTATAAAATTACAGCATAATATTACTTGGGATCAATACACATATCAATAACCTTTGTTACCTTAAATTCACATTAAACGATCAGCTAAACTAAATGAAACCGATCCTGAGTGAAAGTGATTGGAAACACAAATCATATTAATTTTAAAATGTTTCATATTTTGCTGACCGTAACTGTCAGAAGTAACTTTTTCAAAGTTTCTATTTAGATTGAACCATTACGTTGTAGCGTGTATAAAATCGTGTTCCAAATCTAAATGGCAACCCTCCAAAACGTTTTCCACCAGATTGAGCCGTGACGTTGGGTATGTAACAGTGATATTCCAAGTCCTTATGGTACATCTCAGGAGTAAGGAAACCTGCAACATTCATAAAAACAAACAAGTATCTTTTCAAAATTATACTAATAAGCATACCAAGACAACTCGGCAGAGGTTAAGGGATCAAAATACCAACAGCGTGTATTACGAGTTTCAAATGTCAAACGCTTTATATTATGTTTGACTTAATAATACTCCAGATCTTCAAATGATTAACATTTCTAAAATAATTACTAAAAAGAGGATTTCATTAAATTATGATATAATGTTCCATTGATATAAGGTTGGTGATTACTGAACAATATCAGCATGCCTTAAACTTTTAACAGAATGTGTACGTTTTAAAGGGCCATAATTTCGGCATAAAATCAAAATGAAAATATTCCAATTAGCCCCATTCAGACCATTTACGGTAGTTAATATTCACATGAAGTTATATTGAAATATGAGTTGTTGTTACTGAAATATATGAGCATGCTTTAAATCGTTAACAAAAAGGCCAGAACAAGTTCAACAGCTCTCACCTTTTTATAAAAAATCGATCTAAACGTTAGCGTTTTGTTAAGAAGGAAGGGAGGGTTTGGTTGAGGATAATCAAATGGGTTTTGAGCTTTTTTATTATTTTGTTTAAGTAATGAAAATTATATATATAACACTGATAACTCACCAACTGGATTGTTTTCCCTCCAGTACATCTCACTAAGGTAATACAACTTGTCAAAATAAGCAAGCACAATACGATATTCCAGTTCATTTTTATAAATCACAATGTATTTAAAATGTATCTTCTATTTAATATTCAGTTAATATAACACAAACTTTACAGAAGATTAACAGGAATAAATGCATCGTTGTTCAAGCTATGCAAACGATCGCGAATTGACCTCTATCGATAGAGTTCGTAAACGTGTGTGTGTTCACACGTGACCGCATCTTGGCTACGCATAACCTGCATGTAAATGTAAAGGTTTTTCTGTAAAGAGAAATATGAGGGGCATCATTTCGAATAGTAGCTGTGTCTTGCAACAATATTGAACTGCGACGTTTTTATTTACAAAAAGTTATTTCCTCAAAATAGCAGTAAAGGGGATTTTATTTTTACAAAAACGTCCGCTTTTTACAATTATTATTGCGGTTTGAAATCAACTAGTCACAGTGACCATCTGGTTAACCATCAATAATCATTTGCAAATAAAAGTATCATATTAACAATATGTAGTTATGTTGCGATATAATGATACAAACGTACAACGAGAATAACCACTATTTTTATGTATATGTGATTTAAATGTTCACATCAATTAAAAAAAGTAATTGGGGGTTTCTGCATTAGTTCCATATTATGTTAAACACCGTAATAATGGGTGTTTACAATGTTCAGAAATAATCGGCTATATGGATATCTGTGGTGAGCACTTGATTCGGTTAAGTATTCCCCAGGTTATTGTTAGCACTGATTCAATTGAAAAATTGACGTAGGACTTTCTGCTTTTTCGTATTTTGTTTAATCCAACACTGCTCAGTAAGTCAGATTCAATTTTGCACCGGGGTTAAATAACGAACGTCTTTTTCCATAGCAAACTGTCTCCTATACATAAGATCCTTTTCTTACCAAGAAAAAAAAGAGGGGGCTTTCGTGCGAGTTTGTTTAGAAAATATAAAAAAGTGGTAGGAGTATAGACATTGTTTTTTTTCTAAAACTTCAAAAGTTAACATAAGTATTTGAATGCTAATTATATATAATTATAAAAAAATGATATCTTAATGGCCTCATATTTGTTAAAAGTACTAAATCACACATTTGACGTAAGTTTTGCCTTAAAATTAAACAACACTAAAACAAGTACATGTATCTGGAAATTTTACGGGTTAACTAGGCCATAAATCGAGACTCTATCTTCTATCAAGATCAGAGGTCATTAACTTGTCAGTTTTAGTACATTCCAATGGTAATTATGGAGGTTGCTTTCTCCAGCCACACACTTAACCGTCCATATGATCAACCAGATATGAGTTCCACATTTAATCCAAGTATCTGAACACCTGAACACAATTTGTTTCTCAATATTGAAGAAAATATAATTTTGAAAACGATTAAAGATGTATAAGAAGATGAATTTGCGAAGATATCGACAATCCATTGAAATATTTTGAAATAATATAATCGTATATAGGCCGGTAGTGCAATGAATCGAGTGCTGACCGCTCAAGACATAGGCTGCTGGGTTCGATTCCAGATTTGGGCCCCATGGTCTCTCAAACACACCATTCGGTATTGGTTATACTCAGAAAACAGATACGAGAGCGATTCGTGTCCACATGATATTTATTATTTCAACATTTATTATTGCAATACTAAGAAACATGTTAGCCATATTTGTTGAAATGTAAATATTAATCTTTACTTTCTATATCATAAGTTATAGAGAAGCACATAAAACGTTTATTAGTTTAATTTGTGCCTTAAGGACAATCAAACCAAAATCAAATAATTGCAATGACAAAAAATTAAACAGTTTCCTGTAATTATATCCTGAAGAGGTGTATATATATATATAGAATGGTCTCGTAGTTCAGATATATACACTTTTCGGGATATATATATTATTGCAGGTAAGCAAAAGGTTTTATTTCAAATATTCTATTTAAATTAAATTACTCTTTCTCAAACTTCTGGTTAAAATATTGAGTTAAAACTGTCCCGATGTAAAGATTTTAACTTAAGAAATTATGTTTAAAAATATATTGTTCACCGAACAATTATGATCATTATGTTATTAAGAAATTAAGAATTACATTTAGTAACTAGACTATTATTACTTTAAGTCGCTTTACCTCATACCTTTCACAATTTCTCACATTAGCGAGTAATTCCCCAGCTATTAAAATTATGTAGTAATGTTTATTGATAAGTGATTCTGTTTTACAACATATGTTAATATGTTTTTGAATTCTGTTTAACAACATCTATTTGATTTTCTGTTATAACATATATGTATAAAATATTGATATTTCATTTTATATGTAATTGATTTCTGTATGTTAATGTACATAATATATAAAGTTCAAATATACACACTCTGCGGGATATATATATTATTGCAGTAATCGTTTGCTCCCTAACAACTACAACAACAACAACGACGATAACAACAACAAATCCAGTTCAAAACAACATAAGTTCAGAACGAGGTAAAAACCGACCTGTCGGAAAAATGTCTGTCTACTTTGTAATTGAGATAAATTTATGTGTATATAAACCTAATTGTATTGGATTTGATGGCAAGCTAGCGTCCTTGAACATTAATTCAATATATAAGAACATGTGTCGATGTTTTGTCACATTGCCTGTTCATGAATTATACTATATCGACTCATGTCGGCTAAGGTGGTATTGATGCTTATCTAAATTAAATGGAAATATGTCAAACTATTAAACAAACACCATATTCATTATTTAATAAACAATGAATTAATTTATGTTATATCCAATTAACTGTTAATAACATATCAATTATTATTATTTATTTGTTTTATCAGTTATCATAATTTATATATAGATATGTGTTACAAGACTTAAGATTTGCTAATATCAAACAGTCTCTGTTTATACCGTATTTTCTTCAAGTTTTCGAAAAGTCAAAACATTTTTCCATGTGTGTTCAGTGTCATGTATATGTCACAGACAATAACTTAAGTTACACAAGCACACCATTGCTTTTAGCTATGAAGGCTGAAATGCAGGAGTGTCCATACTAATTAACATATCGCATAGCAACAATGAAAATAGTCCTTGAAGCAAATGTAATAATAGCTTTCTGCCTGTCGTCAATCATGGTTGATTTCGAAATGATATAAGATTCAGAAATGTTAAACATTATTACAGAAAAGTTCTAATGTGTAATAGGCCCTACGTCGTATAGATTCAAATTCAGATCAGGTTTTATTTAAAAGTACAGAATAAAGTCGTGGAGTAGACTGGAAGATCGACTCTTTCGTTGAACTATTTTTTATCGAAGTGTATTAGTGAAGGCACTTTTTACAAGAAAGCAAAACATTGCAATCGTAAAGGGGTTTTACCAGCATCTAACTTTATCAAATAGGATAAAATCACAACTTGAAACAGTTTATTTTGTAAAATAACTGTAGAATATATTGAACCAAAAACTACGAAACTACTCTGATGTCGCTAAACTTTGAGAAACCCGGTCTAAAAGTCTTAGGTTTTAAGACTTAACTATCAATGTCTACTTTATTGAAATTTATATTTATTTTGAAATACACAGATATTTAATAAAAATATTCCTAATTACAGAATCAAACATTAAAAATACAAACTTATCAGTTGTATTAACTTTAAAATATGACAAGTCCATTGAAAATACTCCTTTACTAATTTTTATGGCAACACTATTTTAATATAGAATAGAAACAAAAAACTTGAAATGCACTTTTTATGCATCGTCGGATACCCTCAGGTGTCAATTTTATACATCGTGCACAATGTATAAAATTGACACCCAGGGATATAATGAACTCGGACCTTAAAACTTTTTTAAACACAGAATGGCATATCCATCCCGTACCCACCCAATCTCATTTGTTGTTACATATGTTTCGTTGATAAACACTGAAATGTATATAATATGGTTTTTATTTGAATGAGATTCGATTTTCTAACAAGAATTGCTTCATAATGGTCGAAACCAGTATATCCCCCTGTAGTGAGCGTATTACTATCAATCCTATCCGGCCATAGTCTTTGTGATTGATAGACATTACGTCTCCGTGTCACGTCTCTCATCGCTAATTCTAGTGGGAAATTTATTCGTTACTTACTGAGACGGGTGTACTCGAGTACTGGTTAACCTTCCAGGATCTCAGGAAAGAGAAGTTAACTTATCGTCTTTTAACCTTAGATTGTATAGCAATGACTCTCAATATTCACACAAACACATAAATGACCCCTATCAGGACCTTGAGTATTTTGCTTGATTTTTTACAACTTGCATTGTCAAATAATTTTGAAGATGGAATACAAATATTTATCTCTTTTTAATTACATATAATAGACAATTGTATGCATTCAGTCTTCCGAATAAGTGTACGTTTTAGTCTCAAAACTACTGTATATGTCAATCACTCTAAATTTCAACATGACTACCAAATTGTAATCAGTGCTCAAGCACATTCATCTCTGCAAGTGATTTATAACTTTCTCACTTGAATCAGCGGTGAGAGACGAATGATAATGAGACGCAATGTTATATCTTAATCATAACGAGGATTGGTCGGACGGGGATTTGACCCCTGGATTGATAGTGAGACGTGGTACCGACTGGGATTACCGGGCCTGGTTATATTATTTAATCATCGCCATTTTCATTATTCTCTCTTTAAAAAAAATGCATTAATCTATCACGTTTATTCCAAGTACCATTTACACTAAATTTATCTCTCTGACCATGACAAGAGTCGTGTTATATGCTTACTTTGCATGAAGCTTTGTATTGGATGTATTCGGTTTGCAATTAACTTAATTGTGCATGCAGATAAGATGGCCATTCAGAGACTGTACAATTTACTTGCAATAGGAAAGGTTTTCAGTGCTGGTAGTCGGCAGATCATAATAAAAAACGGTTGTAAATACTACACTGTCGCGTCGGACTGCTTGAGATAAGCCACACCCACGATTTGATGAACACATTCCTTTTCCTTGTTATTTTAAGTCGATAATAGTGGTGATGTCCAAGTGTTTAATATACACTTTATCCACCTCTCCCTCTCTCTCTCTCTCACTCTCTCTCTCTCTCTCTCTCTCTCTCTCTCTCTCCGCCTGTGTATCTTAAAAACGAAAGTAACACTGAATTAATATGCTTTTAATAAAGCATACAAAAATAATCAAACAGCAGCAATACAAACAAATAGGGCGACAAATTTAAATAAACATCATACAACTTTATTATATACGATATCATAAAAGACTTAATATATTGGAGTTTCAGGCTTTGTTCGACTGTATAAATATATATATGAACATACACACAAGTTTATAAAGATAATAAAACTATGACAAAATTTATATTATTATATTTAACATAAAAGTCGTCCAATACGAACAACTAGGTAAAATCTATATCCATTTGATAAAGTCCGATTTCGAAACATACATAACAAGATCAGACAATGGTACATTAACTATATCCATGTAGTTGATTTTGTCGCTATAGAGATCACCCATAAACCTTTTTTACATGGATAGTAAACAGGATAATATGACCCGTATTTTCATATGGGTGCACTCTTAGTTAAATACTATATTGTTTTTCTAGTTTTAACATTTAGAGTTTAACATTTCAAATTTGCCATCTTGTAAAACTAATTTAACATAATACGTTTAATACGTTTTAACATTTAGTTTTTAGTTTTTAAAATTCATCTTACAGATTTGAAACATTAAGCGTTGTTACAATCGCATACGGAATTACTATATATTTTGTCAATAATACTTCCTAAATAGCAAGCACGTGATCAGATATGATATCAGCTTCTTACTTTCTAAATGTTTGAGACATGTTATCCAGTGACCATCTAATCACTGACTCTGACACACGGCACTGTTGTTACAGAGTTTGTTTGCACGTTTGGTATTCGACATTTAATTGGCACTTGTGTCACTTTAACACATAATATATAACATGTAATGTGTTGGAATTGTCGTTAGGCACCACTCCCTTAATTCCCTTAATTGCTAAACAAAATTTGACACTTGCACTCCTCCTGATTAATGTTTAATTAAACTTTATGACCGCATACTAACAATATCTTGAAATAGCTGTAAAATTCGAGTAAGCGTTTTCTATAGTAGATCGAATCGTTATAGGTATAAAATAGTATCATACTTATGCTTTATTTAACATAAAATCAGTTGTGGCCTAAATATATGTACATTTAATATAAAAAAAACAATAACACGTTTTAGAAGAGCACTGATGACTTTTAAGAATACGATAAAACCATACATATTTTGAAAGGTAGCACTTTGTACTTGAAAATTGAACATATTTCCTGAACTAAAACCGACTCCACTGCTTTTGTCTTCTTTAAGTTGGTTTCAGCTCTTGATCAGATAAAACTGCCTGTAAATTAAACAATCTTATGGACTGTGTGCTGTCATGTTACAATGGCGTCTAACGAGGGACTGTGTGATTTACATATATTTCAAGAAATATTCATTCACATGTTGCTATGCTCTCTTTAGAATTTCGGGGACGAATTCCAACTTAATGGTGAATATGTCACAGTGTGTTTGAAAATGCATATCAGTCCAGCTAGTTATTTTATAGAGCATTCGCCCTGTCAGTGATACATCCCGGGTTTGAGTCTCGGGTTGCATCCTTTTCTCGTCATGTTACTAGTTTTGTGTAATGTTACATTACGCCGTTTATTCCATAATTATCATACCATCGGATGCTACTGATAAATCTGCATATAGTCGCATCGGCTAGTTAGGAGAAATACCACCATTGGTATGTGTTTATAGTTAAAATCTAAAAATGAATCTGAAGTGGTACAATATATGTTACATAGTCAGCTTGATTTTATCTATAAAACAAAATCATCTAGTCTTAATCGAAACTCAAATTTATTTGCTTGAAACTCATTTTTTAAATTCATAACACACTTTTTTAACTCAAAACTCGCTCTTTCACTAGAAATTTTTTTTTTTTACTATAAACCTGTGTTGATTGTTGATTATTCGACATTTAAGCTAAATTAAGAGAAATTGATATTAAACGAAGCAATACAGTAAATGTTTTCAAAAAGCATTAAAATATACATCATTGCAATACCTTCCCAAATAACTGGCTTATACGAAGAATAAATTAATAGATTTAATAATGACTTTGAAATACAGGTATAACATACAGATACCTCTTTAAAATAGCAAATATTCATCAAATTAGACCAAAATAGTGGTCAACTTCTCATCAGGGTTTCAGAACAATCCTTAAATGGATTATGTCAGTTGGTTTCTCTTTTTAGTTCATGTAAATCTCAGAAAGTTAAAAATGAAATTGGATTCATGGAATTTTAACAACTGTTCAGGGACTAATCTTCTTAAAATTAGGATAATTCCAAGGACCAACACTATATTTTTGCAGCCATGTAACTTTTTTTATAAAATAAATATAGTTAACTTAATAACTGGGACTCGAATCTCGCTTTTGCTACTCGAAACTCACTTTTCTTACTCGAAACTCACTTTACCTACTCGAAACTCGATACTCGACAAAAAGAAACCCTTATTCTCTTTACACTTAAATGATTGTTACCCTCCTCTATTATTGTATGATGTTTAGCTATTTTTGTCATTTATTTTTCATTTTATAGCGCTGATATGTTTTATAATATGTGTTAATATGTTGTTGTTTTTTAATATGATTTTCCTTCATATTTTCATTTCATAGATTCAAATTCTTTATTCAGTAAATATTCAAAAATAAATTCATAAAAAATCTGGTTGTTGGAGATGAAATGTTCATGCCAGGCTAATAAATCTTTGTCACTTGCTCGAAAACTGCTAGAGAAAACTTAAATCAATTTAGTCGTCCATTCCAATGACAATTCCGCTCTCACTGGAAGCATTAATAGCAATTAAGGGCCACAGACACAGTAGATTCTCTGGTCACCTTTATAATTTGCACGGAGTTGTAGTAAGGTATGCTGTCTTGTGTAAGTCATTAACTTGTAATTTTGTAATTATATGCAAAAAAATCATGTTGATACAAAATGTAAAACAATGGAATTGATTGGCGGGAGTTCTGGTATCAATAGGAACCAGTTTGAGGAACCAAATCCAGGAACTAAATAATCATCTGCAACCAATATTGAATTGTCTATATAATAGGCAGGTTGGAATAATAACATTACCATAAAACATTGTGTTCTCAGGTTCTCTATAACGTCCTGAAGTATGATGAAAGAGTGGTCAGCCCCCTTACCTCGCCGAGCGAGTAAATTCCCCATAAAAAGAGCCTGATCACATGATCTTCATGATTTTATAGCACACAGCGGTGCAGTAAATTAAATGAGTATACGCATAATGATTTTGTACTCGTTTTCTAGACTGTATATTATGTTATATGCGGTTGATAGTGTGTTAGTCAGCAGTGAAAGTGCGTTCGAAATATATATCGAGATTTTTGCAGCATATTGAAATCAATCGTAATTACATCAAAACTAAAATCTTATGTTCGCAAAAGGTATGCAAGACGATAATCAGTTTACTTTTAAGGGGACACTCTGGCAACAGTCTCAGAATATGAATATTTTGGCATTTTATTTAGCAGAAATAGTTTATGTTATAATGCATATGCTCATAATGCAAAAACAAGGTGCGAGAGCGCTTTATAAATTGTTTGTTTTTAATATAAAACGTATCCTTACCAATAGATATCCAAATATATATTTCAGATAGAACTGTTAAACCTTTATTCTTTGTGTTTTTAGCTCGACTATTCGGATAATAAAGAGAGCTATTCTACTCACCCTTGCGTCGGCGTCACACCTTGGTTAAAGTTTTGCATGCAAGTCCCTATCCCAGTAACCACTTGAAACTTTACACAAACCTCCAAAGTCAACAACCCTACTACAATAACTAAGTTAGGCAACAACCACTCAATGTATTCGATTGAAATTTTACACAATTCTTTCCGGTCATAAATTCTACTATACTAACAAAGTTAGATAACTCTTGCATGAATATAATGCAACTTATTACCCGTGTTTGTCTTAGAAAATTCTGATTGAAGTTTTGAGTGCTAGTACTATCAAGTCAATATCTCACCAACCACTCAATGTATTCGATTGAAATTTTACACAATCCTTCCCGGTCATCAATTCTACTATACTAACAAAGTTAGATAACTCTTGCATGAATATAATGCAACTTATTTCCTTTGTTTGACCTAGAAATTCCGGTTAACGCTTTGCGTGCAAGTACCACCAAGTCCATATCTCACAAACCACTCAATGTATTTGATTGAAGCTTCACAAAAACCTTCCCAGTCACCAGCCCTTCTACAAAAACTAAGTGAAGTGACTCCTGCATGAATATAATTCAAATTATTGCCCTTGTTTCACTTAGAAATTCTGGTTAAAGTTTTGTGTGCAAGTGAAAAGGTGCAAAATGGAAAGGTGTCTGAAAATGGGAAGAAAAACGGACATTTTGATTACAAAAAAAATGATATTGTGGAACAAAACTTATTAAACATAACATATTTAGATAAAATTTCAATATCAGAATGATATGGCAGTAACACAAGCAAACAATTCAAGCTATTTTCATGCTAAAAGTACTCCATTACACTGTCTACACATCAATTCCAATATAAGAAGGGCAACACAGGCCCAATATATAATGCATACATGACATTCAATGTAAAATTCTGCATATCTATAGCATTTTCTATAAAAATGGAGTACAAGCAAAAACTTCGCCAAATTCAATGATTCGACGCAGAATTTAATGCGACGACAACCGAAAACAAACGAAGTTAACCGAAAACTGGCCTCTTGGCAAGATTGCAACTACTGCCTTTTCATAATTAAACAATGAAAATTAGTACATACTCCCAGTCCACTGAAAATATGCAATTTATTTCATTTTGCAAACAATTCTATTTTTGTATGCAGAAATAAGTGGGTGGGGTAATAAATTAATGTAAAAAACAGCTTAAAATTCACAATCTGAGCAATAAGCATGTCCATTGGAATTCAGTGTGATCTTGCAGATACTTCAACCTGAATTAAGGGTTGGTAGCTCTACAGAAATATGGCAAAACCACACATGATGGAGAGAGTGTCACAAATGGGATCTGTCAGAGGACAGGTGTTCATGAAATATGAGACTGGACACTGCTCATAAACCTAAACTTATGGCAAGGAAACACCAAAATGACCATCTACAGAGTAAACCAGCATTCTGCCATACATTAAACATGATGTATCTCTCTTTTTGTTTCCACATTTAACAGAATACAAAATCATACATGGATAATATGAATATCAAGAAATTGACATATACAAAGTTTGGTCAATGTGTGTAATCTCTATCATAAATGCATGAAAAAAAATGCAAATCTACACCATTAGTTATATTGAAATGTTTAAAAACTCTGCTTGTGTTCAACTATTTATAACATGTCCAAATTATAGTTTAATACCTTCTATTTAAAGAAATCAGCATCCCTCAACACTGCAACATGCAGATCTGTCAGTTTCTGTTATTGTCTCACACCACTATTACATTTCCCATAGGGCTCCATTGTAACATTTATGTCCAAAACAGAGTGAAAAATTAAATTCTGCAGCATGTGTCTGGGCTCAAATTCTTCACTGGTTCAAGATATGCAATTATATAGAAAAAAAAGTATACCTTGACCAGGTTTTTTTTTTAATTCAATGCTTTTGTGAGACCTATCAATCTCCAGAGTAATAATATGTCAACTATTCGCCCTAGATGCCGTTCGAACCAACAATTCTGAAATGACACAGAATTGTCCAGAAAGCTGGTATCAGCATCAAATTTTCAGTGGTGATTTCTAAAATACTGACCATTTAACTCATGCCAGCAAAAAACAAAACATTGCAGTACAAAGCCCTGCAAAAAGAAGAAAAAGAGAACTAAAGTTTTATTTCTACCTCCTTCACCTGTAGGTCCGGAGTACTCAAGGGAGATAATAGTGGTGTGAGTCCTTTTGTGGCAAATATTCGAATAGTCGAGCGCGCTGTCCCTCCGACAGCTATTGTTGCAATCTTGGGTTTCGGAAATGTAGACAGTATAGAAAGAGAACACTTATTTTATATCCCCCAACATTTTTTTGGGATGGCATATAATAATCGCAGCGTCCGTCCGTCCTTCCGTCCGGTATTTCGTGACCGGCCTGTAACTTTGTCAGGCATAGATGGATTTTAATGATACTTGCTACAAATGATCAACATAACATGACGACGTATCGCCAGTAAGAACCACACCCGTAACTCAAAGGTCAAAGTCACTATTTGAGTTTGTTTGACAACACTTCGAGTTTGTGTGAGATTTCGTGTCCGACCTTTAACTTTGTCATGCATAAATGGATTTTATAAATACTTGCAACAAATGATCAAATAACATGACGACGTTTCGCGAGTAGACCCACACCTGTACCTCAAAGGTCAAGGTCACAATTTGAGTTTGTTTAACAACACTTTGAGTCTGTGAGATTTGTTGTCCGGCCTGTTACTTTGTCATGCATAGATGGATTTTAATGATATTTGCTACAATTGATCAACATAACATGACGATGTGTCGCGAGTAAGACACACTTTGAGTCTGTGTGAGATTACGTGTCCGGCCTGCAACTTTGTCATGTAAAGATGGATTTTTATAAATACTTGTTATAAATGATCAACAATACATGACAACGTGTTGCACTTAATACCCAAACTCCTACTTCAAAGGTCAAGATCACAACTTAACTTTGTTTGACAACACTTTCAGTCATTTTGACATTTCTTGTCCGGTCTGTCATCTATGGATAAATTTTAAAAACACTTGGCTCTGTTGATCAACATGACATAATTAAGTGTTGATTAACTTTTATATAGACGTAAAATATCTAGATTAATATACTAACAATGTAAAAACTGTAAATAACTGACTTTCACATATTATGTGAATGTCTGATATACTTAAAATGTGCTAAATAGTAACAATATAACCGTTTTGTAGATCATAGAAATACACACCGAGGCACCAAACAATACCAAGGTTATTTTCCTGCCACCTCGCTAGGTTATACATGTACCTTGGAAGGTAAGGGAAACCAGTATGTTTGTGTCCAAAAAAAAACAAATACAGTTGAAAAATAAATCACTGTGAAATCGCGCAAATAATTAGTTTTGAAAATAGAATTAAATCTCGCACACACAAATATACATTCATACAGCAGTGTTCGAGTGCTGAAATTAAATGAGGATGACAACGTTCAACTATTTGTCAAAGACAATCTAATAGATAAAGCACATTTTATATATTTTGCTAGGTTAAAAAGAGTATTTCTATTATCTGACTGTAATAATTCTATGAATCGAGACATATTAGGTCACTGAAAAAAATAGTTGCTTATATAGTGTTGTCTTCCATCTAAATAGCAGGGACATATCAAAACAAAATTGAATTCATCATCTAGATCCTGCGAATTACAATATAGACAGAAGCGTTCATTTCTAGGAGTTCTATTTCTCGCATAACGTCCTGTTTGTATTCTAAATGAATGTGACAATAATAAAATGTTCAAATCGTGTCTTATCTGTAACTCTGTATTTAACTTGGCTGATCAAGATGACATTACCATGTGTCACACGTAAGACCCGTACCTCAAACGTCAATGTCACACTTTGAGTTTGTTCAACAACAAATCTGTTTGAGATTTCATGTCGTGTCTGTAAGTTTATCATACCAGGATGGATTTCAAAAATTATTGGCTCAATTTATCAATTGATCAACATGATATGAAAAAGTGTCGCACTTTTAGTTTGTTTCATATCTGGTTTGTAATTTTGTTTTACAAGGAGGGATTTTTAAATAGCTTGACACAAGTGATCAACATGTCATGATGATGCGTCACCTGCATTAACATATATAAATACTCAGGCCTTTACATGAGATGTCAAGGTCAAGGTTATATAAAGGTAAAGGTCATACTTTAAATTAAAAACAAACAACATGAAATTGAGTGTCTAGTCGGAAACGTCAGTCCATGACTTTTGATAGCCATGAATACATCGCTACCTTTTATAAAATTTCGATATTTTCACAGACCATTTGGACATGCGACACTTACCAGTGACATTTCGTATTTTATATATACTTGCTACAAATAATCAACATGATAACGTGTCGCGCGTAACACTCATTCTCACACTTCAAATGTCAAGGTTACAATTTAACTTTGTTCGACGACACTGAGTCTGCTTGAGTTTTCGTTACTGGTTTCTCACTTTGACACTTATGGATAAATTTAAAAAAACACTCTGCTCAATTCACCATCATGACATGACGACGTGTTGCGCGTAAGACCCACATCCGTACCTTAAAGGTCAAGGTCACATTTTGAGTTTGTTTGACAACACTTTTAGTGTATGTGAAATTTCGTTTCCGGCCTGTTTCTTTGTCATGCTTAGATTGATTTTATAAATACTTGCTTAAAATGATCAACATAATATGGTGACCTGTGCATGTAACATCCAGACTACCAATTCAAAGGTCAAGGTCACAACTTAACCTGGTTTGACAACACTTTAAATCTGTTTGAGATTTCATGTTCGGTCTGTTACTGTGTCACCTGTTGATAAATTTCAAAAACACTTTGCTGGGTTGATCAACATGACATGATGAAGTGTAGCGTGTAAGCCCCAGAACATTTACTTAAAGGTCAAGGTCACACTTTCAATTTGTTTGATATTTGTGTCTGGTCTGTAACTTTGTCTTCAACTTGGCTCAATTGATCAAGATGACATGACGATGTGACGTACGTAAGACCCAGACCCGTACCTCAAAGGCCATGGTAACACTTTGAGTGTGTTCAACAAAAAAGTAAAAAAAGTTATTCGATAAGAAAACATTCGACCACACGCGACTGTTAATAAAATGCTATCATTTTTAACTTAAACATGTAAATAATATAACGAGTGTCTAGTTTATTTACGCTTATTTTGCTACTGATGAAAATAGTTTTCGAATACGTATCCACAACTTACGAGTGTTACTTTATATTAGATTTACATCGATTCCGAAAGTTAATATTGGTATGATAGATAGACTTGCAATGGAAATTCGACTTTTTTTTTGGCAGAAAATGCACACGACAATATTGTCACAATTATCAATAAATATCATTCACAGCGATATTATACGTCTCATTATTTTTTAATATTTGGCACGTTCATGATACAAAACGTACCTTTTCTTGTTTTATCGTATGGTGAGCTCATTATCTTGTACATTCCTACATACAGGGGTAGTGAAACCGATCAGTACTGAGCAGCTTTTGATCTCAGTATGAAGTGCCTAACACTAATGTGTTAATGAGTGTTACTGTTTAGTTCTATCGCCCTGCAATAAAAATGATTATGTTGAACCAAGCAACAATGTTTATACATGACAGGACTGTAAAATAAGCACTACATAGAGTACATTTCTGGAGTTTTATTTTCAGGATTTTGTATCAGTTGATGAATGCTGTTGCAGAGAAATGTTAGTGCATAAATTAATTAAAAATATTTTGTTTGTTTGATCTTAGCCTTAATTAAAATAGGACGTTTCATAAATCAGAACTTTCCTAATTGCGCGGTTTATTTATTTGACAAACATTATAAAGAATGGTGTTTTAAAATGATAAATACATTTTGTAAATAAAGTGTTTTTAAAAAGAATGTTTACTTTTTATATTTCTAATTGTGTGCATTTTTCTCCTGCTTTTCGATGTTAAGACTCAACTGGCAGAAATTAACTGACGTGTGACATATGTCTCTATCACTATTGCAGCAATAATAAATGATATTTGCAGAGCGAATAATGTATTTTATCAAATTGAATCTGTGCAGCCCTTATGTACTTAATGTAAGCAATGATTTATATATTGTTATTATGGCTCTGATGTAAGAATATTTATTTTTTATTACAATATGTTGAAAGTGTACTGCATACATCTATATAATGTAATGAAATAAGAATAATAACTTCAAAGCCCCAAATAGATAATTTCTCATTATAAGATAGTATCAGTTTGGAAATTTAATGTGTGTTCACGGTTTATTTAGAATAATATTGATTAAAAGAAATTAAAAAAAGCACTTAATAAAATCATTTGGCTGAAGAAATATTTAAACATAAGATTGTCTTAATATCAGATACATTTTCATAGCAAAAAAAAAACACACATAATTTAAAATGCTATTTCAAATGATATGTCTTAATTTCTATACCCGTTCATACTTGAACACGGATAATTATCATAATCACTCATTTAATGACATTTTATATTTCATTCATTGCTTTTGAATACATTATTTTGTTTCTCCCTGTAGTTGTATAGATATGGTAATGTAATCAGAATGCAATCATATTTATAAACATGCAAATAGTCTTTATTGTTATAAATTTGACTCTAGTTAAACAAGTTTATTTTGTTATGTGTGTACTTGAGATTTATGATATTAAATATATAGTTTTCAAAAGTTATTGTATGCATTTGTTAAACGTAAAAAATAAATGTTAACAAACTACACTCTATCAATGATAATATTACATATAATATAACAGGTTGCCTACAGATAAATATTCTCCAGATAAACACAGCTGGACAATAACTCAAGTAATTTTATCGTATTAATTATCACAGTCGGTAGTTATCACCCTCCCTGCTGAGAATGAAAATCTCTCTCACCTCTGTATGCAGGGCAGTGTGGTCGGTTTATGGATACTAAATGAAGCTTAACACACACCAGATAAGATTTGTCCACATTGATTTGAGGATAATCGTAGTGTTAACCGCTAACAGAAAGTATGGCCAATTACTGCTACTGATTGGCACGCAGATATTTGAACAGCTGGAACGCGGGTCATCGGTGGTTATTTCGAGTTTGGTCATGTGTTATGTATATACCTATAGGTAAAACGATACCATAATGGTATGTCATTGATATTTTAAATGTTTCTAAATATGATATCACCATTACTGCATAGCTATACGATTTGAGTAACAAAAAACTCGAGACGTAGAGTTTAAATGATACAGCTTCCAAAGCAACGAAAACACGATTAATGTTTGGAACAGTAACATAAGTACAATACATACACCGACTAGTGACAATTGGACGGTCAGTAGCCAAAGACGACTTGGGACTTTAAAACTCGTTCTTCTCTCTGTTGTCCTATGCCAATAAAAGTATAATTTCATTACATGCGGAGCTCTGTTGTTCGTGTAAAAAGTATAACATATGAAAAAATTCGTTGATGCCCATTGTCAAATTGAAATAACCTCTTTCGACAAGTTTGGGATACACTAGTCTGATTTGGTAACAACCGTAGAACAAAAGTAATAATATATTCACTTTATGAAATCGCCCGATTGTAACATACTCGTTAAACTACAAATACACTCGAATTGTTGAATAAAGAGTTTAAAAAACATATTTATGTAAATTATAAAATCACATTAACAGAAAGATAAAGTTAAATATTTTTCCGTTTGCTTTTCTTATTTTCTTTTATATTTAGCTTATGCCTCTGAACTCTAAAAAGTTAATTTATGCAGAGTTTAAAGCTTATTGAAATATAACCATCCTATAAATGATCTTGTTGCGCAAACATGTTATAATGGAAAGCAGATTTTATATGATTAAACAATTGTTAAAATTCGCAAATTAAATGAATCCAAATTATTGACATCGGCTTCATAAATATTGTAGCCTATAATAAAATCGTCCTCGAAGCGGTCAAGATGTGCTCGTATAAATAACACCTGCTGGGAAATGCCAGTTCTCCTAATCGTTATGATCATTCAAGTTGGTAAATCATGTCACACTGCAATGCAACTTACAAAACTTAAACTGTAGTAAAACAGGTATGAGACAATCTTACATCGGCTGGGGGTTCGAATAGAAAATTTCCTCCCGAGAGATAACTTGTTTTAGCAGGGACAAGGCTCAGTTATGTAAGATTATTTTTCTTGCATACCAAACACACTTAATATTAATTTTTATTTCAATTATTGTTAAATTCTACCACGATGGCATTTAATTAAACGTATTACGTCATATGTTTTGAATATGTCACGTCATAAATTGTTACGTTACAACAAGGAAGGATGAGCGCATGGAGGGAATGTAGGGTGAAAATTCCGTATCCGGTAGAAATACGCAAAAATCCCTGTCCGGTATGCAAGAAAGATATTCCAACTCTTTGTGTGCCTGGATAACAATTCAAGAATGTTACCGCAAAAATCATATTATGATAATGCTTAATTTATAACTTAACAACTTGTATCATGACGTAAGCCTTTATACAGTGGTAACTTAAGAAATGCATAGTTTTAGGCCCGGAACAATTATCTGTGTCTGTAACTTTACATTTCAATTTAATCCAAGCAATTTAAAAAAAACACACACAATAAAACACTCTAAAGATAGTACTAAGACAATTATTATATAACTGTAAGATCGAAATAATTGTGACTTTCAACTTATAACATATTATATAATGGCTTATAATGGCAAGTTTTAGTGGTGGAGGAACATCCTTGAGACGGTCACGTGGAGTGCATGATTTGGAAAGACATCGAATACTTTATAATATGATTCACTCTGCCATTTTGATAAAACATGGGAGGAGTTTAGCTGCTACAGTCTGCGTTCTTTTCGTAACGTCTTCATAAAGTGAGCATTATTTTGTTTCTGGAGGGACAATTAATTCTATCACTTAAATAAATCATTATAAGATTATACATACACTTGCGGAAATGTCGAAAGCATGGAGCATTTCAGAAGAGGGACAGCTTGTCATAGGTGATAAAAGTCAAATTATACAAAACATTCACGCGGGAAGTCAGTTTTACCATGTGAACGTAAGTTAACATTTTTGATAGTTGATCGTTGTCTAATAACCTATCTATGAGAGTACATGTACCATATATTGAATCGACAAAGTAAATCTGACAGAATAATTAAAGCCATAAAACTAAAACTATGCAGTTATATTAATGTTCAAAATCTGTCAAGCTAATTACTATGTTTAAAAAATTTTAATGCCAATATTAAAAAAAATAAAACATTCATTTAATATCAGAATTTGATTAATTTTAATGTAATATTCTTTTTAAGATTACTACAAAGTGTGGTGAAAGTCATGCGCTGAATTTGAAATACTTTCGTGCAACAGGTGACATCATTACTGATAAAAGCATTTTAAAATAAAGAACAGCATTCATGGCATGGACGAAAATTTGATGGTAAGCTTGAATTTAATATCACATTACAAATACGGTATATGCATGATGTAGTCGTTGATGTAAACTTTTGCTTATAAAATTTTATAGCTTTTTAGTATACTTATATTTATACGTAAATGCTATTTTTATTTATTGTTTTATTCGCTGGTAAATGAATACCGCGATATTGTTAATAGTTCTAGTATGTTTTTAAATAGGAATATGTATTGAAACACGCAACTGTGACAAAATTTTATATAAATCAGAATAATATATGTGTATCAGTATTACTAAATTAACCTGCATACCGCGATTGTTTGGTAAACATATTTTCTACCATTGCCATGTTTTAAATAGGTATAATATATTGTTAAATAGCAATATGTGTTTAAATCCGAAACTGTGTCGAATTTTATTATATCAAAATCATATGTATGTATCATTAAATGAATCGATTTTATATGGTGTGTTTTGAGTTCTACTTTTTAAGATGTCTTGCACAAAAGAGATAGATAAACATGATCTAAATAAGTTGATGGTCTTAGTCTATTTATTCAGAATACTAATTGATGAAAACAGTATCATTTATGCAAAATAGGCATACACATGCGTCCCTTCGTATCCAGTTAATTGTTATGCTTAAAATCTAAAACGAGAAGGTCCTCCGAGTGATCTAAGACGCAGTCCTAAGATCATTTCACCGCTAAGGTGGTAGGTTCGAGTCTCGCTCAGTCCAAAATATCATGTGAATGAGTTTGCCAGTTACTTGCGGAGAGACGTTGGTTCTTCTCAGATTTATTCTGAAGTCTTCCTCCACAAATAAAAATGAATATGACATATACAGTCTATGTTTTCTGTCAAAAGGCCAGAAGAGCTTATACGATGGTGCGTAGAACTTCGTCTGTCTTCGTTCGTTGGCAAAATGTATTAATGTAAACATTTTCATAATCAGATTAATATAAGTTCGAACACTAAATATATTCATATTTATAGTTTTAATGTTTGATAGAAAAAATCTTTAAATTGCCTGAATGAAAACAAGCCAAATACTTATAGTTTCGTTACTGAGAGATAAAAATATGAACGTTTGATTGTTTTTTCAAATATATTTATTACATTCTAATATACAAACACGTATACTAACAATTATTAGTGTATGGTATTTTATTTGTACAGAACATTTGTACTATCTAAGTTTCATCTATATAACTGCAAGCAATTCACATTTATGAAAAATTTAAACAAAAAACTTTAACTCAGCTGGGATGTCGACATCGGGGCGAGTACACCTCTCTGACCCAATTCATAGAATAGTTGAGTTAATCGTTTAGTAGCACTAAGGCGAGCAGTAAAGCTTCCATAACAATGAGATCAATATTGATTTATCAGTATTATAATTTGTTAAAGTAGATATTCGGTGCTTGAATGTAGGAAATATAAACTGTTATAACTATTATATCTTAATTCCTACTTATTTAGACAAAGAAATACAATAGGTGTTTTATTTTACCACTTATGTATGTTTTTTTCTACATCAGAAATATATGCAACAAATTCAAACAACTGGTGAAGAGAGTGTGGATCAGATGACAGAACATTGCCTCCTGCTCCAAAAGCAAAGTCAGTGACGACAACATCCAAAGTAAGATATATGTGTTATTGAGTTTTACGTTTGTAAAAATAAAATTCAGGACTTCTATTTATATCTTAGGGCTTTTCCAGAATTAAATGGGTGTGTGTGTGTGGGGGGGGGGGGGGGAGGTGGGGGGGGGGGGGGAGGTGGGGGGGGGGGGGGGGGAGGTGGGGTCCGACGGCAGTATAATATTAAAATTTTATACTATGCCTGGTTGGTGTTTTCATTAAAAAATGATGCCTAGTGGGGTAAAGGTTTATTAAAATTTATACCCTGTCAGAACTTCCGTCTCTGAACCGATTTTTTTCTTCAAGACCGTTGTTCTTCTAGAAATTGTATACATTTTCTGTCCAAAAATTTCCAACCGATCGTAAACAAAACATAAATTGTTCTTCCCCATGTACTGCAGCGCCTTGATTTCCAAAGTCAATATCCCGCAGCGTCTAGATTTCGGCGAGCGTCTTATCTGTATCGCAGCAGAAACAGCAGGTCTTTTAAATTTATCTTGATTTGACCTACATGTTTGCCGCTAACACGCGTGTTGGAACGATTGAAATACACAACCTCAAGCCATCAGGACCAAGTGTAACGTTACACGCGACTGCACAGTTGGACACTCGATAGACTGGTGTTGTTTATGTTAGGGATTATTTTCAATTAATTTTTTTCATCTCGAACTGATTAATCTTATTTATTATGACCGCTATAATATAATTACAACATCCGACAACAACATATGATTGAATTGGTTTGTAAAGTATTATTATCTACCTGCGGACTTCCCGAAAGGTGACAAAAACATATTCTTGGTCGTGAATAAATTATTAACACGGAAATGTATTAGAATGATGAGTGACCCATGTGTTTGGTCAGTAATTTCTTTGATACACAAGCCTTGATACCACACAGACACAAGTGCATTGCATACTCGCCGTAACCAAAATATACTCATAGCATTTGAAATTAAAATAAAATTTCTATAACGGTATATTATCGTCGACTTAACTTTAATCCATTATTTTGATATATTTCCTACGAAGTCTGACAAGTGTTTAAAATTGTCAAAAGATGTCTGACACTTACAAAGAACTTATGCACATTACACCGATGTAATTCCTTTTGTATCCATCAAAAATTTCCAAGATACCCACTTAGCGAAATAACATGTGTCATAATAATGTTTGTTTTACTGTCAGAGTGACGTCATCGGGCATTGGCACAAGGTGTAAGTGAAAGGGACAGCGTGATCATTCTATACATTACTTTAGGCAAGTGTAGTTATAAAGACTCTTTACATTTTGTATCAATTTCATAGTAATTCGTTTTTTTTTAAGAAATTAGTATACTGAAAATAAACACTTTAGAATACAACTAGTTACAAACAAACACCAACCTTTAGTTATTATTATTATTATGTTGTTGTTGTTTTTCGTTTGTTATCTGTAGTGCCCCTTTATTTAATTTTCGACCTGTGGTAAATTGTGATGTAAACACTTGCATATCGGCATTAGATCAAAAGTGTTATGTCGAATTTATTTCAGAAAACAAACGTCTAAACATGGAAGGTGAAAGAGAAGTGTCAATTGCAGTAAGTTCATTATCATTAAAAATGTTATAACGGAATGAATAAGATAAAACAATAATATATTTCAGAAAAGCAAAACCTCTAAGGATTGAAGAGGCGGTCACCAAGGATCATTCTGAAAAAACGGTATATCTATTTGAATGTCTTATGATTCTGATTTTTGTAAACACTGTTATTCAATGGATTTCGTTATGTGTACAAATTATATTTTTAATCTATGTCTTTAAAATGATTTTTTCATTTTCATTTTGAACATGCAAATTACATGTATAATAACCAGCAATCAAGTATCTTCAACTAAACGAGATGTGCTGAAAAATCATCTTGAATAGGATTTATTGCAGATGTATTTTTCATTTTTAAAAGCAATCAGAAATGATTATTTAGATGGTTATGTTTAATTTGTTCTATTGATTTTCAAATGCATCCGTATAATATTTGTAAGAGTTTTACATGTTTAACAAAGTTTCAATATTTATAATGAAGGAAACTTTGAATTGTTGAATTAGGTATCTTATGAAGTTGTGATTATTACTTTCAGAAAAATAGAAGCAATGGGCGACAACACGCAACAGTCGTATCAGATGAAACAATTGAAGTAAGTATTCATTTATAACATTTTTAATTTTTACATCAATAATCATTTAAAATGTTAAATTAAACTGCATGCGTGTTTAATGTATGTGTGAATGCTCTATCATTTTGGAAAAGAAGACATATCTCACCTGAACAAAGTTATTTTGGTCGTCCTGTATCTATTATCCGTCATACACACTCACATATGAGGTTGTGTGCATTATAGCGCCTTAATTTGTCATTCAATATATATAATCTTAGAATGACCTTATCAAACATCTTTATTAAAGTTATGACGCTTGAATTGTCTTTCCAAGACTTAAAAGGTAATAACAATCTCGAACACGGTTTTGATGTGGTCAAATCGTATAATTAATGTTAGAATTATGTCCGTTCTCTTCAATTATCAAATAATGCTCTAAATCCTCTTGTGTATACTCTTGCACATGTAACATTTATTTAATCTTTACCAAATGTACTAGACGTACACAGTAGTTATACAATAACAATACCCAAAACAAAATATTGAACTGTCAACATCAGATTATTATTGCTAGAGTTATAACCATTGACACATCAAATATTGCACCATGTGACTTTGTGTGCGGTCTTGTACCTTCAATATCATTGATCTTTATCAAACATACAACTAGAAATTTTTGTAACCATAATGATCCAAATATCACTTTGACACGGTCTCCCATGCAATAGATGTATGATTTAGGGACATCGTGAAGATTGTTACTATATACTTTTGCAACAAAATGTTGACAATTAATACAGTTTTAATGATTACATTATTTATATTGCAGGTTAAAATCGGAGTTGTTGAATACAACAACAAAACGATATACCTTGGGATACTTGAGAATAAAAGATGACCTTTGCTAAAATACCCTGTGGAAAAATGAATAGCACAGCATTTTAATTCACAGATGGTTCAACCACATTAAATTTTAACGACACTATGGATATAGATGACGATTATATTAATGTTTCGGGGTATAAAAATAAACAACCAACTGATTATCTCAGACACTCATTCAAAATTAATTATAAAAGCTGTAGACACATATGGAAAGAAGAATCTGAAGAAGTGTTACTTAGTATGCTGTCAGATTTATTATATATTTGAATACAAATTGTAAGCTGGTCCAAAAATTCCAGTTTGTGTATTAAAACATGTTTCGTTTTGATTTGATATGATTTTTTTATGTTTTATGTCTTTATAGTGTATGATGTTGTAATATTTCATTATAGTAAGAAATTTAGGACACACTATGCGACATTAATATGTTACTATGTGTAATTAAAAAAATGACAAATATAAATAATATTGATAATTAATAATTGCATTTTCTATGGCATATAAAATAAAGAAAAATATTTATTGAAACATATTTCAATCACATTCAAATTAAATATGTGAACATGTTACCGTTTTGATATTACATGTTACAGTTTTACACATTTTTGAACAAATAACATTTTGTCTTTTTAAATATATTATGTTTCAGCGCTATTTTAAGAAACATGATAAGTACATGTACACGTATCAAGATTGCACCATTTCAGAGTTATATATCTATAGTCTTTGACAATTAAGTTCCCTTGTATGATATGGTTTTACATTTTTGGCTGTTTAACTTATTCATGGATTGATGAAAATATTAAAAATATGTTATATCTCCTTTACTTCATCTTACCTTTTTAGTTGTTAATAGACTGCTTGAAAATATATATTTTTCGTGGAGATGTGATTATTTGATTACATGATACATTGAAAGCAAAGAAACAAAAACTAGTATGTTTGACTAAGTTTGTATTATTATGAGGGGTCATAAATACATTACTGCTCTCACACGCGATCTCATGCCAACACAATCAACATACGGCGTGAAACTTTACAATCACTTCACAGCACTAAAAGCTCCTTTTGGAAAAGTCAATTAGCTAAACTAAGTATCACATTAATTATTTTAGGTTTGATAAAACATTTGCCATTGAATAAACATAATTGTTATTGAAAGGAAATTGAAACGAAACATGTGTATGCATGATTGAAACATAATTTTTCGTTTCAATTTCAGTATGGAATGTATTTTAATTGTTTGTTTTTTTGTAAATCTCGAGTCACGAAGAAAAAATTTATATATGCATATCTAATTTAAGATAACACCGTTTGATTCAGTTTCCCGAAAAACTAAGTTTCACTATAAGCAACAAAAATAATCAACTACTGTCTTATGCTTTTATCATGAACTTTAATAGCAGAAAACGGTAAAAAAGAACTTCTTCTCATTTGCTTTTATTTCTTAATCCTTGGAACCGGTCGCAATTCCCTGCAATGTGTGTATAAAATGTTGAAATATTTCCGATTACCAAATCTATATATTATCGATTTAACAACGAAAAACCTTAAGACGTTTGGAAATGTCTTTCAAGAAAATATATCTCATTATAATATAGACATGCTCAAACGTACACATTTAAGATAATAAGCACGGGGAATATCTCTTCTTATGTATAGTTTTTCATTAGAATGAGTAATTACAAGAAGAGAAAAGTTATGTTATTTTCAAGTGCAAAAGCTTGAATCAGCGTTCACCTTTATGATAGTCCAGAGGAGATATACATTTCTCCTGTGGTAAACGTATCGGTACTTATGGCAATTTCAGAAGTTATATTCTAGACGAGAAAATTTCTTCTCTAGAAAGTTGTCGTGTTCAATCGCACGTATCGAATACAGTGCAGAAAAGAAAACTTCTCGTATGTTGCTAGCGAGAAATTTCTTCTCTTCTTATGCGAGCGAGATATTTCTCTTGTCCTGTAACTTTGATTACAACGAGATAATCCCAGAAGAGAAATTTTCTCTTCTGGGAGGGCCTTGCTTTTGCATACAATACTGAGGAAATGCTTCTTTTCTACTTGACACTTTTGAAAGATGCGTTCTTTCAAACGCGTGCATTTGAACATTATTTCTAGAAGAGAAAATTTCTCTTGTAAAATATTGCCGGTAGAAAAGAAACCGTCTCTCGTGTTGTTCTGCATACTTTCCGAGAAGAGAAATTTTCTCGTCTGGAAGGGCATTGCTTTTACATACACTACTGAACAGACATTTCCTTTCTACTTGATGGTTTTGAAAGTATTTCTTTCAAACGAGTGCAGTATTAAGCAATATTTCTAGAAGAGAAAATTTCTCTTGTAAAATATTGCATTACGGCAGCGTATATCTCGAAAATATATCACTTTATTGGTCTCATTCGTACTTTAAGTCCAATTCAGCTGATTTGTAGGGGTAAAACACACTTTTGGATTTTCTCTTTTTATTTTGGAGAGCATTTTATATAAAAGATATTGGGGCCGGAAATTCAGCCCGTATGATTTTCGTTGATTTCAATTAAGCATTCAAGATTAGCCTTGCGAAAACATTTTCTATGCATAAATAAACATTCAAGCCTGAACAAGCATTATGACACCATACAGATATGTAAATAATGTTAAATTCGGATTCTGCCAGAATGAGACTGAGCGTAAGTGGCTTCGTTTATTGTTGATAATCAATCAGAATCCCTCTATAATGTTCATAGATTTTCATTGCATTTTGGGCTGCACATTATACATGGCATTCAATGTAATATTAACATGGAGCTGGCAACCTGGAATCCATAACAATATAAAAAAAAGGTTGTCAAATGCAGGAGTGTTCATTTTCTTCGAACCTGATGCAGAGTGAACCAGTCTGTGGAGTTTGTCCGTTAAATTGCCTGAAGCATAACTTTTGGAAGATATTTAGTTGGAACTTTGTACACTTGTAAAGAACAATAAGGCATTGTACAATGCCGAAGGGTATTACTCTGGGATTTTATAAAATAATTATTCTTCCCTGTTTTGTTTTGTAATATTTAAAACTTGTTCATATAACTTGTCAGTGCATAATCTGAAAACCATGTATGATTAGTTTTTTTAATATTGATAAGTACATTTTGTAATTATGAATGTAATGGCGTATGTCTGGGTTGTTTTTAGGACAGAATTTCCTTTTTTTTAAAATTATCTGAACTTTGTTCCTTTGTAAAATGACTATCCTTTGGACAGAAGATGTACATGGAATATATAAAATATACATATTAATATCTTTATTTGAAGTTTATTGTTTATTGACTGAAATGTAGCAGGTATCAGCGACTCGGTGTGGGGCATATTGAAGTCGGTAATAAGACTTGAGTTTTACATTCACCAGCATGGTCCTCTGTGACTGAGTGGTCCAGGGCACCAGCTCAAGATCACTTACCTCTCACTGCTAAGGTAGTTGGTATAAGACCCACTCACTCCAACATTTTATGTAAGAAAGTTTGTCAGTTACTTGTGGATGAACAGTGGTTCTACTCAGATTCATTCTGAGGTCTTCCTCCACCAATAAAACTGGATATGCCATATATAACCTGAAAAAAAGCCCACAACATTCAACACAACTTTAGTTGTAGCATAGTAAGTCAACACCAATCAGTAGTAGATAAAAACAATGTTTAAGTTCTCCCATTTCGTATACTGAATGTACTGTAAATGTGTTTCCAGTCTTATGTCCAAACAAATGATGACAATATAGAGAGAGATGTACAGACAGAAGAGATGGATATGAGACAGAAATGGACACAACATCCACCAGAAGATTTCGCTGGTTGTGGACGTAAGTCAATTATATATACATATATCATGTAGAGCCTAAATTCATCTAGAATTTAAATCTAAAAAAAAAGTATGAAATATGTGTTAAAAACAATTAAACAAAAAATTATTTACTAATTATACTTTCACTTTAACAGAATGTATAAGAAATTTGCATTTGTTACCTAGATATTCCTATTAAGGCTGAGTTTAAGGTTTCTTCATGAATTTCTCGGAAAGTAGTTTCTCTGACATCTGTGTACTGGGACACGGACGTGGAGAAAATGTCAAGTGCCTGCAAGCATGAAAGCGCTAACCCTAATTAAAATAAAAATTAAAAAATCAATATGATCATACAATCTTTTATAACCCTTTACTTCATATAGACACCTTTGGACACCTAATATAGATGCCTTTGGACACCTAATATAGACGCCTTTGAACACCTAATATAGAAGGCTTTTGAATTATTGGGTGAATTATGTTTATATTAACTGACAGAGTGGAAAACAAGGCAGTAAGTGTCCTCTGTGCTCTGAGGCACTGTCTCAATTTCACGGATGATTTTGTGGGTTTGGGCAACCTCAGGCAAAATATATGACGTGAGGCAGTTTACCAGTGCCTTGCAGATCTTTTTCTATCAATAAACTTAATGTCCAATCATCTGTTATCTGTTAAAAATGACACTAAATCATTTTAAAAGATATAAATATATGATTATTATGTGTATGTGTACATCATCTTTACAACACAAAAGGAGAATAAAGTTTATATGTGACATAACTGTAAAAAGTGAAATTTAATTTTCCATAAAATTTGCGGAAATATTTCAGCTATGACAGCAAGTATTTGCCCCCATACATTTGTATGTCTACAGCAAACATTTGCCACTACGCTGGCCAAAATTTGCTTATTCAAAGGTCCCCATCATTACTGACAGGTGTAAACGACACAAAGCTGGTCTAACATGAACACGTCATAGCCACTATCACTCGTAGTGAGTGCTTTTTTTTTTATATATGAAATTTTATTTATTTTAATTTTACTTAATAATGTCTTCAGTTGGCCTTAAAATCCAATATAGACATTTTACAAAACAGTATTTTGTTACTCAAGGCTTACCGAGATTGCATTGCTAGCATAAGGCCAAATGAAAAAATAATTTTGTTTCATGTGGCCTAACCGAGAGCAATATTTTAACCTCCAAGTAAAAAAAAAGTTTCTTTTGTTTTTTGTACCATTTTAATCCAAGAACCATGAAGAAAAATCATTAGAAGTCCTACCTACAGAACCAATTGATTTCCAGCATGTCACAGGAAAAAAAAAATAGCTTTTCATTTTGTCTAATTATGATGTCATTATGAAGAGCAAGATGAAAGTCGAGTTAAGGTGTATACACATACAATCACACATACATGTATGTAACCCATGTTGTAGGTGGTCTAGTATTAGGTATACACAATCACACAAATGTAACCCATGTTGTAGGTGGTCTAGTATTAGGTATACACAATCACACATATGTAACCTTTGTTGTAGGTGGTGATGGGGAGAAAGATGTGGAAGAGGAGGAGGAATCTCTGCAGAAACACAACAAGGAACAAGATATGGGACGTCTCAACAAGTTCCTAGAGAAGGCAGGACAGGTAGGGTAGTTGGAACACTCAGTAGGAGCACATGATATCTATGTTTCTTATTTCTGGCAAAAATACTCATGTAGCACTACTTGTAGAATGGAGTTCTAACAGTAGGATTTAGTTGATTAAAGCTTTGCAGTGGTTTTTTTGTTTCCCAATGGCAAATAGTATCTTTTTTCGCAATTGAGTGGTAAAAATTACCAATTAAAAGCTTCAATAATTGTAAATTGAAACTTTTTATAATTCCATGATAAAATAAACAAAATTTTCCTCATATTGAATTGAGTATGACATTGATTCTTTAATTAGATAAGCAAGTGTACACATTTTTATGAAGTTGAACAAATATATTTAATGCAAAAGTTTTCCCAAGTTAATGAAAACACCGCTAAAACTCCCAATTCCAAGGGTATGGGTCAACTTCCCAAAATGGTTGGAAAAAAAACACTGCTTTGAAATAATGCTTTATAAATGTCAATAGATGATATCACAAAACTGGTCTGACCAAGTTATTCTAGTCTAAGTGTAGTTGTAGGTACAAACATGGTATATTAGGTTACAGTGTTGCTTTCTGAAAACTACATGTGCAGAAAATATTTTTTTTGTCCATGTTGACCTCTGTTGAAACTGTTATTGTAGAATTGTGTTCATACCAACATCTGATTATTTGTAAAACCAAATGTGACTCATTCCAGAGTAGGTCTACAAGATGGTATTTGTAATTGGTTTAACCTTATTTGTTTTACTTCAGTTGTGAACAAGTTCTTACAATTTAGACAAATCACGCTTGAGGTCTTCCTGAGTAGAACCAGTACTTAGCAAATGCGGAAAAAATGTCTTTCTCAAGAACACAACCCATAGCCTTGTCGGAGGATTGAACCAATGACTCTGATTATGGATTCAATGCTCTACCACTTGACCATGCTCTCTACATTTATGATTGGATTTTCGTCAAGTTTACAGAGTAGTTCCCCTAATACCATAAGATCTCAGATAATGTTAATTTTACTCCAGTACCGTAAATTTTGTGATAATAGATGTTATGGCATGAAAAGCCAATAAGCTACTTTTAAGTTGAAATCTGCCCTATTTTCAGGTGATAGCCATACTGCTGGAGGAGGGTAAGGAGGAGGAAGGAGGTGACAGAGGGAAGAGTCAGTCACATATCAACATTAGTGATGGATACACACAGCTGGATCTGCTGCCCATTTTACAGGGTAACATTTAACATTCATGACTCGGCTCTTATAGATAATGTCAAATCTTGGTCTAACGGCTGAACATGTTCATTTTAATAATTGACCTGACCACTGGACACGTGGTGTTGTTTGTCCAAGGAAATTGAATGTAATATATACTGAGACTGTCAGCTTGTCTAAGGAAAATGGTGTTGTTCAAACCGATATTGATTGCTGATGGATTATCGATTTGTTTGATAGATTGTCTGCATCGAATCAATTTAAACATCTGAGTCTTTTGCACTAATCACTGCTATAGATAAAAATATTTTAAAGGGACACGGTTATTTCCAAATTTTGAAGTTACAGTTAAAAAATACTTACGGTCTGAGATCAACAAATAGTTATACTTTCGTAGGTTTAGAGCTTGATTTGATGTTTGAACATGTGAAGGACTTAGAGCAAAACTAGTCTGTACACCTTTCTTGTCTATATTGAGTTAGACCATTGCACTTGTAAAATTAACTTTGAAGAGAATGCTCAATATTGATTTTATTAATTGATAGAATAACTAAATTGATCACCAAAATGATCACTCATGCTACATATATATTAGTAATATTATGCTTATTACTAAGCATTACTATAAGTTATTTGATATATAATATACATGTACTTATTACTTTAAGTTATTAGGTACATAAAGTTTAAATTTATAAATATATGTATGTTACAGGTCGCCATGTCATCCACTCACACTTCTCTCCTGTGCAGCCCAACCTCCTGTTGACTGCGTACAGTCCGGCACCAGAGGTAATGTTTCACTTGTTTCTTGTATGTTGAGTGTAAGGACTACTCGTATCTGTGGCACTTGTGTGGAATATACTCTCAACAACGCTACAAAAGTCTTACCTTCTTGTCATCCACTCACATTTCTCTCCTGTGCAGCCCAACCTCCTGTTGACTGCGTATAGTCCGGCAACAGAGGTAATGTGGAACTTGTGTGGAATATTCTCTCAACATTGTATGTTGAGTGTAAGGACTACTCGTATCTGTGGCACTTGTGTGGAATATACTCTCAACATTGTATGTTGAGTGTAAGGACTACTCGTATCTGTGGCACTTGTGTGGAATATACTCTCAACAACGCTACAAAAGTCTTACCTTCTTGTCATCCACTCACATTTCTCTCCTGTGCAGCCCAACCTCCTGTTGACTGCGTATAGTCCGGCAACAGAGGTAATGTGGAACTTGTGTGGAATATACTCTCAACATTGTATGTTGAGTGTAAGGACTACTTGACGTATCTGTGGCACTTGTGTGGAAATACTCTCAACATTGCTACAAAAGTCTTACCTTCTTGCTGTATTATATATTTCTACACTGTGTGATTATGATTACACAAGGTATAGGATGGCTATGTCATGAGATCTCAGTATTGAAACTGTGCGACATATTTTATATCAAACAAACTCGTGTCAAGTGATAATATTTTAAATGAGGTCAGTGTCTGTTCTGTAAACTTATATATTACACAGTTCCAACGTGAGTACAGTCAAACCTGTCTTAAGCAGCCTGTCTAGGGAAGGCGCAAAAATGACCTTTTAAGACAGGTTGTTGCTTAATACAGGTTAATTTGCTCTGAAAGTATAGAAATGGGAAATAGCAAATGTGACTGGTTAAGAAATGTGGCTGCTTAATAGAGGTGACCGCTTTCATTGATTTGACTGTATATGGAATATTGTATCTTTTAAAATATATACATGTACATTTCCAACAGGGTTTCAATGTCAGTCCTTTATATAGCATATGAATAGTTGAAGATAAAGCTATCGGTTCATGTATGTAAATTGTCCATCCAGTCCAGATGTGTTGCATGTCAAACCATAGTATATAAGTTATGGTTAACACCAAATCTATTGGTTTGATAGATGCCTTGATATTGTATCTATGGTTTGCATTGTAGCTAGACGCTCTCACCGTAATCTGGACTGTATATTTATGTCTGTTGTTCACAATAATTATCGCCATGTAAATCCTCCTTGTGGTTAAAGGTGCTGTCGTCTAATGATAATGAACACTTCTCAACTTTGAAGGTCATGGGTTCAAGTCCAGCTCAGTTTGAAATATTTATGTGAGAATGTTTGTCAGTTACTTGCAAAAGGACAATGGTTCTACTCAGATTCATTCTGAGGTCTTCCTCCACCAATAAAGCTGGATTTGCCATATTGAAAGGTGAAATTGAACCCCATTAAAAAAAATATTGCGATTATTGCAATAGCAATGACACATATTTATTTTCGTAAGCATATGCTTGTAGTTAGTTTGAAATCTGCCAAATACGAAAACAAATAAAAAAATATTGGTCTTTTATTTAAAAATATTTAGTGTATTACAAACATTTAGAAAAAGTGAAACTGCCCTTCAGTCATTGGTCAGTCACTGCTAAACACAAATGTGCATTTGATTCTTCATGATAATGACATTCAACATTGACACTTGTAAAATTGTCTTTTTATACTTCAGGTAACGCCTGACAACCCAGTTTCTAAAAGGGGCATCATCTGTGTATGGAACACTAACGAACCAAACTATCCTCAGAAGTAATATTAATATTTATCTTTTTATGCCCCCACCCTCCGCCATTCGGAGAAGCCTTAAGTATTGCCCCTGTCTGTTTTTTAATCCAAAGTATTGATTGATTGATTGAATATTTAGCGTCATTTTTATACCAGGGGACTAACAGACAATCAGTTACCTAACTGTTTCCTGGGATCCTGGAAGGTTAACCAGTTCTAGAGCACACCCCATCTCCGCAAGTAACTGATAACTTTCCCACTTGAATCAGCAGTGAGAGATGAATGGTAATGAGATGTAATTTTGTATATCAATCATCACGGAGATTGTGGCCGGGCAGGGATTCAAAGTCGCACCCCCTGGATTGATAGTCAGACACGCTAACGACTGAGCTATTCAGAGTCTGAAGTAAAAAATTGGTTTCTGATCCATGTATTTAATTAAAAAAAAATTGCGTAATTATAAAATACAAGTCAAACTCAATATTTGTCAACCTCAGCCAAATTTTACAGAAACAATGGCCCCTTAAATTTTGGAAAAAATAAAAGAGGTTACTGTCATCAGCAATACATAGACCTCTTTTACTAAATATATATCATGTATGATAATTTGTCTGTCCAAACTGAATTTTAATTTCTATATATAATAAATATTCTATTGCAATTTAGGTAAGCTGTCCAATTTTATGTTTAATTCTTCAACCAATTGGTGTCAGAACAAAGACAAAAATATGCCATGATTGTTGATATTCAACAGTTCTTTCCATACATGTATACATGTATGCATAAAACCATATGTGTTCAAAACAACTTTTATATTATGTAAAATATTTCTTTTACAGGATACTGGCATGTAGCAGTCAGCCCCAGTGTTGCTGTTTTAGTCCAGTGAAGCCATCACTTGTGTTTGCTGGCATGATGGACGGATCTATAGCCATGTGGGATCTTCGTGAACCCTCCGCGTTACATCGGTCCACAGTGGTTAACGATGAGGAGTATTCGCTCAGATATCCAACATATGATACAGGTAAGTGTGGAGTATCATGAAGGAACAGAACATAATCGTCTTATTGGTGCACCAATGGGGCGAATTGTTAACATGTACATGTACAGTTAAACCTGCTTTAAGCAGCCAGTCATGTGAAGGAGCAAAAGTGGAGTTTAAAGACAGGCTGTTGCTTATTCAGGTTAATTTGTTTTGAAAACATAGAAATAGCACATTTGGCTGCTTAAGACAAGTGGCTGCTCAGTAGAGGTGACCACCCACACAGGTTTGACTGCGTATCAATTCATTTATTTGTACTTGAGATGGAGTGGAAAAAGATCCTTTGCTAGTCCTAAATCTATTGATAGGAAATTTTCAGTGTATTTGATGGTCATGAGCAATATATATGATGATCAATTTGAATTTAGAATTTATGGTAAAATGCAATCTGTGACGGGTGCTTGTTTATGGCTATAAATTGAAGTAGACCCATTGTGCCGTTGCAAGTACAGTTAAACAAGTACAGTTAAACATGTGTAAGTGGTCACCTCTATTAAGCAGCCACTTGTCTTAAACAACAGCATTTGATTATACCATTTCTATGATTTCAGAGCAAATAAATCTGTATTAAGCAACAACCAGTCTTTAAGGGCCATTTTTGCTCCTTCCCTTGACTGGCTGCTTATGACAGGTTTTTCTGTAACTAACAAATTATGTGTTGGGAAGCATCTGAGATCAGCTTTTCAGGCTTTGCCAGTGACACATTTATTCAGAGTTGTTGATAAAAATTAAATAATTTTTTGGAGACTTTCAATATTTTTGATGAGACATGTTATTAATAATATTGTGATTTGCAAGAAAAGTTTGAAACTTTGTAAAACTTTTGATTTTGGAGTGATTTGTATTGGAACTGATTTTATACTTTCCTTTCAATTCTGTTTTTCAGATTTATACTAAATTTGATATGGTATAATTACATGTATGTACCCAATACATGTATATATAGTTTTGTATTCCAGCTGGAGTTCTGAATGAAGAAAACCACCACAGTCCTGTCTCATGTATTGCCCCTATATATTCCTATTTAAATAAGTAAGTACCCAGTTATGGTTTATGTTAATAAATCATTTTTAAAGGGACACACAGCGATATTGAAATCATGCTCACACCTCAAATCAACTTTACAAAAATAAATATTCAACCATAATCAACTTTACACAAATGAATATTCAACCATAATCAACTTTACACAAAAAAATATTCAACGATAAGCAACTTTACACAAATAAATATTCAACCATAATCAACTTTACACAAATAAATATTCAACCATAATCAACTTTACACAAATGAATATTCAACCATAATCAACTTAACACAAATGAATATTCAACCATAAGCAACTTTACACAAGTAAATATTCAACAATAAGCAACTTTACACAAATAAATATTCAACCATAATCAACTTTAGACAAAAAAATATTCAACAATAAGCAGATTTACACAAGTAAATATTCAACAATAAGCAAATTTACACAAGTAAATATTCAACCATACTTTACACAAAAAATATTGAACCATAATCAACTTTACACAAATGAATATTCAACCATAATCAACTTAACACAAATGAATATTCAACCATAAGCAGCTTTACACAAGTTAATATTCAACAATAAGCAACTTTACACAAATAAATATTCAACCATAATCAACTTTACACAAATGAATATTCAACCATAATCAACTTTACACAAAAAAATATTCAACGATAAGCAACTTTACACAAATAAATATTCAACCATAATCAGCTTTACACAAATGAATATTCAACCATAATCAACTTAACACAAATGAATATTCAACCATAAGCAACTTTACACAAGTAAATATTCAACAATAAGCAACTTTACACAAATAAATATTCAACCATAATCAACTTTAGACAAAAAAATATTCAACAATAAGCAGATTTACACAAGTAAATATTCAACAATAAGCAACTTTACACAAGTAAATATTCAACCATACTTTATACAAAAAATATTCAACCATAATCAACTTTACACAAATGAATATTCAACCATAATCAACTTAACACAAATGAATATTCAACACTTAACACAAATGAATATTCAACCATAAGCAGCTTTACACAAGTTAATATTCAACAATAAGCAACTTTACACAAATAAATATTCAACCATAATCAACTTTACACAAATGAATATTCAACCATAATCAACTTTACACAAATGAATATTCAACCATAATCAACTTAACACAAATGAATATTCAACCATAAGCAACTTTACACAAATAAATATTCAACCATAATCAACTTTAGACAAAAAAATATTCAACAATAAGCAATTTTACACAAGTAAATATTCAACCATAATCAACTTTACACAAATAAATATTCAACCATAATCAACTTTACACAAATGAATATTCAACCATAAGCAGCTTTACACAAGTTAATATTCAACAATAAGCAACTTTACACAAATAAATATTCAACCATAATCAACTTTACACAAATGAATATTCAACCATAATCAACTTTACACAAATGAATATTCAACCATAATCAACTTAACACAAATGAATATTCAACAATAAGCAACTTTACACAAATAAATATTCAACCATAATCAACTTTACACAAATGAATATTCAACCATAATCAACTTAACACAAATGAATATTCAACCATAAGCAGCTTTACACAAGTTAATATTCAACAATAAGCAACTTTACACAAATAAATATTCAACCATAATCAACTTTACACAAATGAATATTCAACCATAATCAACTTTACACAAATGAATATTCAACCATAATCAACTTAACACAAATGAATATTCAACCATAAGCAACTTTACACAAATAAATATTCAACCATAATCAACTTTAGACAAAAAAATATTCAACAATAAGCAATTTTACACAAGTAAATATTCAACCATAATCAACTTTACACAAAAAATATTCAACCATAATCAACTTTACACAAATAAATATTCAACCATACTTTACACAAAAAATATTCAACCATAATCAACTTTACACAAATAAATATTTACAACTTTGATAACTCACACTCAAAGTCGCGTATAAAATGTCTTGCTCAAGGGTACTATACATAGTAATGGTAGAGGATCGTACCCATGACCCCAATGATCATGGGTCCGATGTTCTACCACTGGACTGCATGCTTTTTAGTCCAAGGAGAGCTATTGCCATGACCTCTGTAGACACCCAGGTTAAACTTTTGCGTTTAAGTTAAAGATATCTATACAACCACTCATTGGATGTGAATGAAACTTTGCATGTATGTTCACCATCATCAATGGAACAAACACAGACAAGAACCATAACTCTGGATTGCATTTTGGCACAGTTATGGCCCTTTTTGGACTTAGACACCCAGGTGCGAGCTTTGTTGTCTTCTGACAATTCTTGTTTAAAAAAATGATGTCTAGTAGGGTGTTTATCCTGTGAACACATACTTGTCGTTAACTGGAACAAGAAAAGTAAATGGCTTTGGGAATTTTATATGGATATTTCCCTTCCAAATAGGTAAATTCTGAATTACATGTACTTAATTAGCTGAAAAATAGTATTTCTATTCGTATGTCAATGAATTTTGCTCTCTTTCTTTTTTTTAATTGTATATTAGCAAACAAAGTACATCTACTTTTTATCAAACCTTTGCATTTTTAGCTCGCCGGGACAAAGTCCAAGGAGAGCTATTGTCATGACCCCGGCAGCGGCATCATCATCTGTAGACACCCAGGTTAAACTTTTGCGTTTAAGTTTCAGATATCTATGCAACCACTCATTGGATGTGAATGAAACTTTGCATGTGTGTTCACCATCATCAATGGAACACACACAGACAAGAACCATAACTCTGGATTGATTTTTTGCACAGTTATGGCCCTTTTTGAACTAAGACACCCAGAGGCGAGCTTTGTTGGTCTTCTGACAACTCTTGTTTTAGAAAAGCAGTGACCATTTATATTAAAACTCTTACTTGATATGCAAGACTAATTAGATTTCTTGAGTAAATGCTATTTACTTGAAATGTTATCTGTACCTTGCTGTATGTTTTTTTTATTATTTCAGTACCAGATCTGATAATTCACAGTCCCAGGCATCTGAAGGTAGGTTGAAAATGTCATACATTATGGAGTTGGAATAATTGTAACTATTCTTTAAAAGATTTTATGTATTAGTATTTACTTCTCTAGAGTTAGTAGAGTTGGAAGATTCCACTCGTCCACTCGTCCACTCGTCCACTCGCCATGACGAATAAACATTTGTCCTGGACAAGTAAGATTTAAGCAACTTCCCTTAATATTTAATCAATTTTAAGCATTCAAAGAAAAACTAATTAGTGAAGGGAGGATGAGAAGCCTTGATAACAAATTTCAAGCCATGGTTTCATGCTTGATTTCATATATTACATAAATTAGTTTTCATCAAACAATATAACTTGCTTCCAGCGAAGTAGCTGCCTTTACGCTAAAATGCCCGGGTGTACACATTTTCTCGCAAATGTATTATGATTGTCTTACAGAAATACCCGCAAATCACAGGAAATGCATTCTAAAAATCATGGAGCACGACCCCCATACCCCCTCCCTATAGAACATGGTGGGCTTGCAAATCATTTTAGGTCAGCTATGCCACTGTCTTCCATGTATTAACTAAATTAAATGTATTGGAAAACGTAATAAAATAAAGAGTATGACATAATTAAACACATATAGATTACTCTATGCTATTCATGAAGTCCATTTTGTACACTTTGTCTCTTCTGTGGTGGTTGTCAATCGTAGAAACAATATTTATACTTTATGAAGAAACTTCAAATTTCATGAAATTGCAAATAATGACACTTGAGCTAAATCTTGTAAAATTCAATATAGAAATAATTTTTGACAATCCAATATTTCCATGTTACAGACACCAGTTCAGGGATGTCATTCCAGTTAGTGTCTACAGAGGAAAGTGCAGTTCTCCATTTCTGGGTATGATATCATTTTATTTTTTAATAAATCTTTCCATTTGTTATTTATTTATTTTACCTGGATTGTGAAACAAGTTATTACATTTTAGACAAATCATGGTCACGGTCTTCCTGGGTAGAACCAGTATTAAGGATATGTGGATAAAGTGTCTTGCTCAAGGACACAACACATGACCATGACAGAGGATTGAACCAACGGTCCTCCAATCCTGGGCTTGATGCTCTAAGACTGGACTACATGCTCCACAATCTTTGTTATGATTAGAAAAGAGTGTTTCTTAAATAGGTATCATGATTGAAAGGCAATTTTTAGCTCAGAATAACCTATTTCTCACTATTGACATTCTAGCTCAGTGTTTTATTTGAGAAGTTGTGTCAATTACATCTAGGAAAGGTGGTCATCTACTCAGATTGATTTTGTGATCTTCCTCAAACCAAAAATGCAATTGCTACATGTAGTATTGTCCTTTTAACCCTTTGCTTCATATAGATGCCTTTGGATACCTCTTATAGAGACACCTTTGGACACCTAATATAGACGCCTTTGGACACCTCTGATATAGAAGGCTTTTGAATAATTGGGTGAATTATGTTTATATTAACTGACAGAGTGGAAAACAATGCAGGAAGTGTTCAGATTGCTCAAAGGCCTTCTGTGATTGGTGCGGGAAAACGCGTATCTATGGAGTAAAGGGTTAAGTTCCGCAATTGGATGAAGTTGACATTCTAATTCATTGTAAGGAATTTCATAGCGCAAAATGGATATGGTTTGTTGCGGGAAAAAACTGAAAAACGTGAGGGTAAAATTCACTTGTGCAATTTATTGTCCAATAATGCCACCACTGTACCAAATCATTCATAATGCAGGGATGGCTAAAGGTCTCACTTAAGAATTACCTCCCTTACATGACGGTAGAAAGATTCTTACCTTACAACCAAGAAATTAGAGCCGTGTAAAGCAGTTGGGCAATTTTTTTGTTAAAAAAGCATGAAATGTCATATTTCTTCGTTTGTGCATATGGGAACATTGTTACATTTACATGATTACTGCCAAGTCTGGATGACATTGGGAACTGTTTGATGAAACTATAACAGTTTAAAGATGCATAGTGATACACTGCAACACATAAGCAGAATTGTCAAAAATGAATGGGTGCCATCAAACCATCGAAATTATGAAAAAGCAACCTGGTCAACCCCATGTTTTTTTCTGCATAATTGGACCAACAGAGAACTATCTATGGGAATAAGGCACTTTTAGAACCATTGATAATGTATCTAGTGTTCCAGACGTGCATGTCTCTATATATAGAACAGTACAAAATTAATTGTTGTGTGAGACGTAAAGCATTGACTAATTTAACAAACATGTCATATAATTAGAAAGCATGTCGCGCTAACTACATTTGATTATTGCAGGTTGTGGCAGATATAGGGTCTGCTGATATATCTGGGTCACAGAACGACTTTGGTCTGGCACCAGGGGGCAGTGTGAAACTTCTCAAGAGTTCATCGCTCACACTTGAAAACCCTAGCAAGTAGGTATCATTACGAATGTCCACGTCCCCCACATATGATTGTTGAACATGTATTACTAGTTGTTAAATATTGTATGTTTTGTTTAGGCCATAATAAATTAATTGCTAGATTATCATCCCCACATGTTCCCTAATTTTCATGCCGCCCCAACCCTTTTTATTTTCATAAAAAAAAAATAATATAAAAAAAAAGTTTAATTTTTTTTTATTGAAAAAACATAAATTTTAAAAATAAAAAATAAAGTCCTCCCACCCTACCCGTTTTTAAGAAAAAATTGGATGATAATCTAGCAATTAATTTATAATGGCCTTAATGTTTGTATTTTGTAAATTGAACTGTCAATCAGATGTAAGTGTTTCTCTAATGATTGTTCCCTCAGGTACATGTGATGTACCTGAAGTAACATGAAGTGATAATAATGTTTTAGTGTCTCGAAGGTCGAAATAAACGGCCGGATATAGAAGTTTTAATGTACATATACTTGAACTTACTTTGATGTAACTTTTATATGTGACACTCTAATAAACTATTAAAGTCTAGTAACTTTCTTGATAGGTTTAATCACTAGGTCCAGTTTCACTACCCATAATGAGTCTTTAACACTTATACAAACACTGCAAACACAGGTGTGTTACTGCAGTTGTGCACATTTTAATATGAATTTTATTTTTGAGCATTACGACTCTTTAGGAATGGTGTTTATTAAACACTTGATGAACTTTAATATTGTAACATGTATCTCCTGCAAAGGGTTCTCTGTGACTGAGTGGTCTTAAGACGCCATCTCAAGATCATTTACCTGTAGGTTCAAGTCCTGCATGGTCCAAATACTTTGTAATTCTGAAATCTTCCCCAGCCAGTAAAACTGGATATAATGGTCACTGACCTCTCTCAGTTGAGGTTGTAGGTTCAAGTCCCACTCAGTCAAAAAACTTTTATGTGAGAAAGTTTGCCAGTAACTTGCTGAAGGATGGTGGTTCTACTCAGATTAATTCTGAGGTCTTCCACCACCAATAAAACTAGATATGCCATACATGTATATAGCCTGAAATTTGATGAAAATGGCATTAAAGCCCATTTAGAGAAAACCAAAAATCTAAATAAAATCACAAATGTTAGTAATTTATTTCAGACTTCTATGACCTGTAAAATATCATAAAATAGAATCCACTCCACTGAACTTTCTCCCGTGTAATTATAACAAAGTTGGTCCATCTTAACATGCTTGGCCTGCTTAGCTCAGTTGGTTACGCATCTATCAATTCATGGGTTGTGAGTTCGAATCCCCACCCGGCAACAGTCTCCGTGATGATTGATATACAACATTGCGTCTCATCATTCGTCTCTCATCGCTGATTCAAGCGGGAATGTTATCAGTTACTAATTGAGATGTTTTGTGCTCGAGTACCTTAACCTTTCAGGATCCCAGGAAAGAGTGGTTAGGTTAACTGATCGTCTGTTAGCCCTCGATGGCATAAAAATAATGCTAAATATTTGATCAATCAATCAACCATCTTAACATCTATTTTAAGATATTTGTTTGAAATGATGTTACTTCTATCTCATGTATACAACATTATAAACATAGCACTACAGATGAGGAGTAAGTTTGAATGTTGTTTCTTACACTTATGTACAGAATGTTTATAACAAGCTTTTTAATTTCACTGCCATATCAAAACTGTTTTATCTTTATTATAAACTGTTTGCTTGCACATTTTTACATTTTATTTTAATTTTTTTCAATAAAAAACAAAATTGCAATTATTTTGAAGTCTTAAAGCAACGCAATATTTTGAATTTTCTGTTACGTGCACTTTTTTTCTTCTCTTTATCTGTTAAAGAAATACAAATGGTTTTAATAATGATAGAAAATATGTTATTAAAATACATACAATGTACATGTAGATTGAATTAAAGAGAAAAATTATTAAAACCACGGTATTATTATTATTTCATCATAATCGCATAAATGCATATTTGTAGAATTATGATATTTTGTAGATTTTATCCAAAACTATAGAAAATAAATGAGTATAAGTCATCTAAGTTAGTACCCATTTAAGAAAGTTTGCTGCAGAGTTACTGATTCTATAATGATGCTATTATAATTACAAACTCATATAATTGTATGGTGTTGCAGAGACAGCCGACTACAGACGAGCCTGCGTGCCCTTGATATGAAGCTGTTACCTTCGGACCCAAACCAGTTTTATGTCAGCACGGACTCGGTAACTTTTAATTTCTTCATTACTTGCATTCATTATGTAATTAATAGATTCCATAATGCTTGTGATAGTTTGCATAATACTTGTGATAGTTTCCATAATGCTTGCGATAGTTTCCATAATGCGGTGACAGTCTCCATAATGATTGATATATGATTTTGTGTCTCATTGTCATTCATCTCTCACCGCTGATTCAAGTCATAAAGTAATCAGTTACTTGCGGAGATGGATGTGCTCAAGTACTGGTTAACCTTCCAAGATCCAAGGAAAGAGTTGTTAAGTTTACTGATCACCTGTTAGCTCTCATTGGCATAAAAATGATGCTAAATATTCAAAACAGGTGCATATATTTATTTTTTGTATATTTAAGGAGAATCTGTTGCCTTTATCAAAACATTTATTTCCTAATCCAATCACCAAGAATTACTTCAAATCATCTTCTAGGCTTGCTCAATTGACCTGATGCAAGAGCCACTATTGGTCGGCCCACTGGCCTTGTGGTGTTTTTTGTCACAATAAATATAATGTAGTGTTTACTTACAGACTGTTCTTTTGTCTAAAAAAAAATGGCAACCCTTGAAACAATATTGATCGCTGATTAGATTTTCAATATTGTTAGCCCGTGTGGTTCCGGCTAAGAATAGGATCACTGTCGATCTCTGCAGAGGGGTAGGAATCCTCTGAATGGGTGTCATGTTCATTTTATCATTTTTTGTCATGTTCACTATTGTGGTTAAATTATCAACCCCTGTGTGGTTCCAGGGAGCCATGAGTGATGGCAAGAATATGATCACTGTGGCTTATGCATGTCGTAAGAAGCGACAAATTGAGTAATATGATAGAATTTGCTGAAACTCTGCAGGTATCAAGATTCTAGGTTCATTCTGCATATTCATTTGTTGATGTATTTATACCCCCGACAAATGAAGTTTTGAGGGGGGTATACTGAAGTCACCCTGAGGTCGGTCTGTCGGTCTGTCGGTCAGTCCGCAATTTTCCTTGTCCGGAGCATAACTTGAAAAGTACTGGATGGAATTTCATCAAACGTCATACAATGGTAGAATATAATGAAAGGAAGTGCAGTGTACAAGAAACATAACTCTATTCTTGCTAATTACAGAGTTATTGCCCTTTGATATTTTTTCTTGTCCGGAGCATAACTTGAAAAGTACCGGATGGAATTTCATCAAGCTTCATACAATGGTAAAATATAATGAGAGGAAGTGAAGTGTACAGGAAACATAACTCTATTCTTGCTAATTACAGAGTTATTGCCCTTTGATATATTTCCCTTTGATATTTTTTCTTGTCCGGAGCATAACTTGAAAAGTACCGGATGGAATTTCATCAAGCTTCATACAATGGTACAATATAATAAGAGGAAGTGCAGTGTACAGGAAACATAACTCTATTCTTGCTAATTACAGAGTTATTGCCCTTTGATATATTTCCCTTGTCCGGAGCATTACTTTTAAAGTACTAGATGGAATTTCATCAAACTTCATACAATGGTACAATATAATGACAGGAAGTGCAGTGTACAAGAAACATAACTCTATTCTTGCTAATTACAGAGTTATTGCCCTTTGATATATTTCCCTTGTCCGGAGCATTACTTTTAAAGTACTGGATGGAATTTCATCAAACTTAATACAATGATAGAATATAATGAGAAGAAGTGCAGTGTACAAGAAACATAACTCTATTATTGCTAATTACAGAGTTATTGCCCTTTGATATTTTTTCTTGTCCGGAGCATAACTTGAAAAGTACCTGATGGAATTTCATCAAGCTTCATACAATGGTAGAATATAATGAAAGGAAGTGCAGTGTACAAGAAACATAACTCTATTCTTGCTAATTACAGAGTTATTGCCCTTTGATATATTTCCCTTGTCCGGAGCATTACTTTTATAGTACTGGATGGAATTTCATCAAACTTCATACAATGGTACAATATAATGACAGGAAGTGCAGTGTACAGGAAACATAACTCTATTCTTGCTAATTACAGAGTTATTGCCCTTTGATATATTTCCCTTGTCCGGAGCATTACTTTTAAAGTACTAGATGGAATTTCATCAAACTTCATACAATGGTAGAATATAATGACAGGAAGTGCAGTGTACAAGAAACATAACTCTATTCTTGCTAATTACAGAGTTATTGCCCTTTGATATATTTCCCTTGTCTGGTGCAGTACTTTTAAAGTACTTTTAAAGCCATCAGTGATAACAGTTTAATAAAGTTCATGAAAGAACCAAGTTGATGAATACATGGAGTTCGAGCAAAGCAGGTTCGATATTGTATTCCTAGTGTTCTTGTTTGTTTCTTATCCATAAAATTGTTGTCCCTCAACATAACTCGAAAAAGTATAACATTTATTGATTGCCATGAAAGCTTGTACACTGCACAATAATTAAAAAGACCGTTTTTAATTTTAACAAAACCATAAAAAAATTAACAATACAAACAACTCAATCCATAACATTCTCTTTTATTAAGAATTTCTTTTGTCTGGAGCATTACTTTAAAACTATTGGATATAATTTAATAAAACTTCATACAATGGTTAACCATTTTCTGTCATGGCGGCGTTCGGGGGTATTCATCACTACAGTGATAGGTCTAGTTTTTTTAATCTGTATGTTAATTTGTTGTTTTTGTACATGTAGAGTGAATCTTCCTTCCTGTTGGCGTCAAATAACCTATAATGTGTTGGTACGCCGTAAAACCCCATTCATTCATTCAGTGTTGTTTGATTGACAACCCACATCAGGTCAATGACCACAGGAATGTATTTGATTATACAAGCAAGGCCTGTACATATATATTATTTCCTTGCTGAAAAACAACCTCCACTTGTTTTTTAATTGTTAATCTACAACTCCCAACTACAACAAAAATTAAAATTTTGGAATTTTATGCTTAATCAGGGTTTGTAAAGAGGTACACTTGGGTCTGATATAACGCGAAACCTGTAGTTTTGATAATCAAGTGCAATGTTTTTTGGCCCTTTAATAGAGTCACCATCTCAAAATCACTAACCTCTGACTGCTGAGGATCATGTGTTCTAACCAGTATAGTCCAAAGAGGTTATGTAGGAAAGTTTGCCCGTTTCTTTTGTGAGGACAGTGGTCCTTTTTTTCCACTAGTTATATTGGATATGTCACATATAAACATGTCATGTGCTGAAAATGGTTGTAAGTCCCATTTGAGTAAAACATAAATAAGAAAAAAAAAAAGTAATATGAATTTAACTTATTAAAATGTTTCTCTTTTTACAGGGCACTGTCATACACGGGCTACGGTTTGGGAAGAGAGCATTTCCCAGAGCTCATTTACCTGTGATAGGTAAGCTGTATTGTTAATACAATCAGTTATATCATTTTTCTAAGAATACTAAGGTATCAAAGTGTTTTATAATATATTTGAAACTACACTGCGTTCCCAATATATCACGATTCCTGGGAGCCACAGTCAGATGCAGATTGAACAATGTTATAAATATATCGCATCTATTTTAAGTTCCACGTGGAACTTTATGCGAGTGACTTTCTGTTTCTTTCAATATAATAGTGTTACTTGTGAAATGGTTACTTACATAGTTTCTAGTCTGTTAAATTTTTATCTGGCATGACCGTCTAGTAAGCCTAACGAGACGTCTATATCTGGTAAAGTGTAAACAATTAACTTTGTGAAAAAACATGACAATAAATGTGTGATATAGAAGACTGATCATTGTTTTTTCCATGTAAATCAATTAAAAGCAATGTTGTGTAGTTGTCATCATGTCAGATTAATTAGATGTAATTGATGCACAAATTTTAAGTTTGGGAGTCGTAGAAAAAGCATATTATAACAAGTATCGGACCGCGCTATATCGAGATTGCAGTGAATATATAATAATCTTCCATATTACCATTCAAATGTATACACCACTCTACCAACTGTGCCGTACAACTGTAAAAAGACTAGAGTGTTAATCAAAGACATATTTTAAAAACTGGTTTCCTAATTTTCTCGAATGCATTTTTAACAACATTGCATCTCATTGTCATTTGTCTATCACTGCTGCTTCAAGTGAGAAAGTTACTAGCGGAGATGGGTGTGCTCGAGTACTGGTTAACAATCCAGGAAAACTGGCCATCTAAACCCTCGTCTGAAAATCACTAAATATTCAAACAAACTTCAACAATATTCCCTAGCACATGAACATTGTCATGCAGTGGGTATTTAATAAGCATATGGCAACAATTTATTTTAAATCTGCCTTTTTTTCTTTTTTTTTCAGAAACCATTGTTGATGTTGTATCTATAGATTTTTCACCATTTGAACAACCTTGCTTTTTGGTAAGCTTTTAGAATAATGGATGATTTATACTTGGATTCGAGGTTCGGAATCAGGTCATTGATATAATGTTTAATTGTGAATTGCTTCTGGTATCTGTCTTATCAATAAAGTTAATTACATGCTTAAATGTAGGTTGTAAGTTATTAGAAAATGATATAAGATATTTCAAAATTGTACTTCTTTGCATGCATATTCATTCTTACATAGTTGTGTAGTGATTGGTAACGCTGAGCATATTGTTGGCGAGTCATGAACTTCATATTGGGTATTTCTCTTAAAAAAACAAATAGATTTGATTTAAAATAAAATATTATAGAAGGAGTTGAAATTAATAAATATGATATAAATGTGAACATTTCATTTCCAGGCTGGTTGCTCCGATGGTTCATTCTCACTGTATCATACTAAGTCAGGTCAGTAACAGTTTGTGTTCACAAACAAAAATTTATTTATTTATTATTGTCATTGATCATACGACAGCTATTGGACAATAATCATTATGGTAAAAGATCGAAAGTTGAAAACTTCGCTTGAGTAAAGTTTTTTAGATACATGTAGTTGTAGATTAATTTTCTGCCTCATTTTAGAATAATTCTAATGGATTTGCTTATATTATCATTAAATGGTTAGATGATATATAAATTAATTGATCATTCGCTTTAATAATTGAATATATAATATTGACTTAATAGAAAATGATGTGAAAAATTAGGTAAATTTTTACTAAAATCAAGATTAAACTATTTTTTAAGTAGCTTTATGAATATGGTCCCAGGTGATACATGTATGTATCTAGCATAATTTCAGATAATTTATATCTGCAAGGTCAAAATATGGAATTAAAATACCCTAATATGCAGAAACTTAAATTGATTTCTATTTTTAATCAAATAACAAAAAGTACTGATAGCCCGGCATTAATAAATATTCATACGCCATCCTAATTTTGTGGATATTATTATAGCATTTGGTCTATTTTATGCAACATTTGAAAAAATGACATACAGTCAAAACTCGTTATCTTGATATTGGAGGGACTGCCAAAAAAATTCGAGATATCCGAATATCAACATAGATTTTGTCTCAAAATCAATATTTATTTTCATCACATGGGCTGCGTTCAGCACGGTTAAATATGTTTACTTTGTTTTTAAACGCAAACGGTAAGTTACCGAACGAAAAGTAAACAGAAATTGGTCTACTCAGCATTGTCCCTTCACTTCCCATTAAGTCACGTGATTAAACACGCGCAAACAGCTCAGGGAGGTGTTTAATCTGTGAGCTTACGATAAAAGCGAACATGTTGTTCAGTTCACTTTTGTATTCTGTAATCAAACGTTTACAAACAAATTAACTCAGCCCATATAAGTGTCGCACGTCAAAAAATTATTGTACTTTCATATTACGGTCCATGCAGTAGAATTACACTGTCGTGAAAAACACACAGTATTATGTCAACAATAAATAGGTATATCGAGACAAACAATCAATTAAAAGAGTTAAATGATCAGTCGGGGACTAAAACTGGGATCGTGATATCCGGAGTATCAACAGAGACAATATCGAGTTAAAAGGAGTTTATTTATAAAAGCAAAGAAGGGGACAAGTTGGGACTTGCAAAAACTATCGACATTACGAGAATATCGATTCAAGCGATATCGAGACGAGTTTCGACTGTAATATACAGTAATCCCTGGTGCATGTAATCATTTTTGTGATGATCAATACTAGCTGGATTCCACTAGTTTTACAAAAACTGTAAATGATTACTCAAATTACAGAGGCCCAAACAAGGTGATTTAGGGGGTATTTTACCCTCATGATTTAGCTAAATACACCTCAGTTTTCAAAAAATGGATGAACATGTATATTTACCCCTTACTTTCAAAAGTTGGGGTTAGTTACTCCTTCAATACAAATTTTCTGAAAAAACATGTTTAAAATACATGTATGATCTTGGAGACCCACGTGTTTTAGTAGCAAATGAAACTGTAAATTACTTAATCTTAATAATATTATGTAAGTTAGTAAAGTAATTCCCCCATATTTTCAATTTCGGAGGTAAAATACCTCTTATCAAAAAAATTGTCTTAAGCATTGAAATTATATGAAGTTTCAAATAGCATTACTTGTAGTTTCTTAATTGTATGTTTATACATGTATACAATGCAGTGTTAAGGTTGATTTGATGCAAAATAAGAAATTTGTTATAATGTTAGAATGTAGCATTAACTAGATACCATAAGAACCAGTTTATAAGTCTGTTTCACATGTTTACTGGGCCCTGTTAGCTCAGTGAATAATGTGTTTGACTATCAATTTAGGGTTTGTGAGTTTGAATCCTGCCCTGCCACAATCTTTCTGTGATTTTTATATATGAATCAGCATCTCATTTGTCTCTCACTGCTGATTCAAGAAAGTTATACATTACTTGCGGAGATGGGTGTGCTTAAATACTGATCAACCTGCAAAATCCCAGTGAAGAGTGGTTAGGTTAATTAATAATCTGTCAGCCCTCGATGGCACAAGAATGATGCTAAATATTCAAATCAAATGTTCTAATTGCCAAGTCTTCTGTACAAATCAAATGTTTCTGTGTTGATACTTTATATGTTTTGAAATGTTTCAATTGCCAAGTCTTCTGTACAAATCAAATGTTTCCGTGTTGATGCTTTAAATGTTCTGAAATATTCTAATTGCCAAGTCTTCTGTACAAGTCAAATGTTTCTGTAATGATGCTTTAAATGTTCTGAAATATTCTAATTGCGAAGTCTTCTGTACAAATCAAATGTTTGTGTGTTGATACGTTTAAAGTATTCTGAAATGTTCTCATTGCCAAGTCTGTTTTACTAACTATTACAGAAAACCCGCTGATTACATGGACAACAATCACGAAAGGTAAAGCGGTGCAGTGTATACGTTGGTCACGTAGTAGGCCATGTGTGTTTTATATCTTGGACGTCGCTTCAACCCTATATATATTTGATCTGCTCGAAGGTGATGGTGCACCAAAACAAGTGGAAACCATATCCAAAGAAAGGTAACTTATGAAAAACTTAAATGTAATACTGTTGCTCAGACCAAGAAAAACGATCATATATATTTTCATGAGTTATTACTATTATTTCAGTTAAGTGCGCAGCTAAGCAATATTTTTTAGGTTTATGTTATTTCTCACAATCTGTACATTTATATAGTGAAAGCTTCACTTACTTTTTTATGCCCCGCCATTTGAAGAATAGTAAGACTAGATCCATGTATGTCGTCTGTTTGTTCTTCAATCAGTCATCTGTCTGAGGTGAAAAATGTGTTTCCGATCAATAGATTCTTTGTATTTAAAAATATTTGGTGTGTAGTTGTATAACTATAATATTATCCACATTAGTCAAATTTTACAGAAGTTGTGGCCCTTTTATTACTTATTTTAGGTTTTAAATAGGGTTTCCATCAAGAGCGGGGGTATCTGAGTTGACAGGCACATTTCTACAATACATGCTTGATTAATTAAGTGATTTAATATCCTTGAGACCTTTTTTGTATTTCTGTAGGAGATATAGGTGCTGTTATAACTCACAGATTTTGTTGTTCTTTTCAGAGTAAAAAGTTTTACATTGACCAATGATCACAAAGCCAATGGTCTTGGCACGCCAGGAAAAAACCCACAGATTGTAAGTTGTTATAATGCCATTTCCCTTTCTTAAAGGTGGTCTAGGGGTAGAGGTCAAGGGTTCGATCCCCCGGCCATGTCGTACCAAATATTTGAAAAAATAGTACTAGAAGCTTGCTTGCTTAGTTCTAGGTATGATCATCCTGGTGTCAGTATACTGTGACTGGTTAGGGTATCATACAATGTGTATGGGGCATGAAACTTCAATTTGGCAGTGCTCGATGTACTGTCTCAAGTAGACACCGTCATGATATAACTGAAAAATATTGAAAGCAATACTTAACACCATACAACAACCCTTTCTTTATAGAATTTAGTCATATTTTCATCACTTGAGGAGATGGGGTGTGCTCAAGTACTGGTTCAGCTTTCAGGATCCCAGGAAACAGTGGTTTGTTAACTGATCGTCTATGAGTCCTATATATAAGAATAAAACAGATAACAGTTGTTACTTTTCGGGCGTGTCTGAGTCAGCATTAAGTTTTTGCATTATACTCTGTTCCTCAAAAACTGTTTAACCTAGAATTTGGGTTACAGTTGTGTAATGGGTGGCTCTACTGAAGACGAAGCAGCATAATAAATGATCTTGACCGTTATGGATAAATAATTCGGCCTACAAATGGTAAAGTTTTTTTTTGTTTAGCTCCATTTCTTTGAAACTGTTTGCCCAGAGTTAACAAATTTGTTCATAGTTGTGTAATAGATAAACTTTACAAAGTTGTACAGTATTATTTTTAATTTGAAGAATAGGGAAGGGGCATTAAATGTTACCCCTGTTCATCTGTTTGTTTGTTTGTTCGTCACCTGTCCAAAGTACAAAATTGGTTTCCAATCAATAACTTTTGAAAGAGTCTATATTTTTAGTACTAACTTATTTATTTTACTTGGATTTTGAAATGAGGACACTACACATAGCCGTGGCAGGATCAAACCCACAGCCCTCCAATCCTTGGTTCGGTGCTATACCACTGTACCATGCGTCAATATATTTAATTGTTATTTGGTGTGTGCCTGTGTAATTATACAGTACAGATCAAGAGTGCTTTGTTTATGTCTGTCAAATGTTGCAGGAGCCACAGCCTCCAATTAAACTTAAATTTTGGTGAAATAAAACAGTGAGGGCATCTTTGTCCTATGGACACATTTCTAGTTTGTGTATTGTCTTTTTCAGTTATTCAGCTTGGAGAATGGTAACACAGAGATTCACACGGTGTCCAAGTCTCTGACGGAACCAGAACAGTTGGAAACAGACTACCTTGGCAGCTATCTTCAACGCTTTTAGAATGACTACCAGTAGTTCAACAAACTGACAAAAGAATGGTAGCACCAACTTCACACAATAGTTAAAAGTCACTAGGGCGAGTACAGATGACTAGTACATTGGCTGTTATCTACACTGCGTCTTGTTCAAGTTTTTCAGCTAAAGATTGTTTGACTTTAGCAAACTAACTTTTACCAGTACATTATAATACATCATGTATATCAAGAGCATTTTTTTGAGGTGGTTAATAAAAAGGTTTCATTTTGAAAGTCAGTTTAATAAAATATATTTTATAGCCTAAAATTTATTTTGATATTTAATGCAAAATCAGCGCATATTTTGAGTTGCGACAGCCAAGACATAGACATTAAAAATTGCAGTAACTTCTGATTGACATAAACAAATCCAATAAAAACCTTTTAAGAGAGAAATCATACACAAAAATTTGCAATGAAATCGGACCACTGAAATAGTTTTGATGTGATATTTCTTCAAAAGTGATTTTCCAATTCTCAATAAATTTTAATACATGTAAATTTTTCATATACCACTCAAACACTTGTAACAGCTTATTTATAAGATTTATGTTTCTTGTGTATCTTCACAAATTGTGTTTACAAAGGTCAAAAAACCTTTACATGAAACATGCACCTGAAACATAACCTCAAAGCCAACGACACAATTCATGATTATTCACCTACATTGCCTATGAGATACAGTCTGTATGTTATGTTTACCAGGTTTTTTCCATGTATTACAAACATCTTTGGTTGTATTGTCAATTGAAATTAATTTGTGTAGAAAATAAAATGTATTAGCCATGATTGGTTAATTTGATCATAAAAGTTTCAGGTGTTCATGATTGATCTGACTCGGGCTGTCGATCAAACAGGTTGATAATCTTATCTGCAATCTATTGTTTCCAGGGTCCGCATTTTCCTTAGACAAGCAAACGGTCTCTAAATGTATTACAATGTATTTACTTGGACAGATGCCACATGGCTAATGGGTGGAGTGATTGTTGTTCTTGTATCAGGTCAGTTACCCAACAGCACTGTAGTTTCTCGAACTCCGCTTCTGGTATGTAAAAGTACAGTTGTGTAGGTGACAGTTGTGTAAGTAATAGATTACTGGTTTTAAATATTGAATCCAGTATTTACAAAGGCTATATCATTTATCACTTTAATAGCATCTGTGTGTGTGTGGGGGGGGGGGGGGGGGGGGGGGGTTCAATAAAAGTTCCATTTCTCTACATGGCAAACATACTAATATTAAGCTTTCTTTATGCCATTATAAATTAATTGCTAGATTCTCATCCAAATTTCTCTTAAAAAGGGGTAGTGGGGCGGATTTTATTTTATTATCATTTTTATATGAAAATAAAAAATGTATGAAAATTATAGGGGGAGGGTAGGGGGCCTTACAAAATGATAAAATGACAGTTTCTTGTTGAGAAGAAATTAAATATGTTATTGTTATAAGAAGCATTCCATCATATACATCATGTGACCATACCTGTGATATATATTATTTGTTGCTCTATCACGTGTTATATTTAGTTAATTTATTTTCTGTCATGCAGATGTATAGATATGCTTCATGAACTTGACAAGCAAATTTATTTTCTATCATGCAGATTTATATATACGTTTCATGGACCTGACAAGTAAATTTATTTTCTATCATGCAGATTTATACATACGTTTCATGGACTTGACAAGTAAATTTATTTACTATCATGCAGATGTATGCATATGCTTCATGGACTTGACAAGTAAACAAACTGGCTACAGTTTCATCATCAAACTTAGGCAAATACATAGGAAACTGCATTTGGTTTCATTGACACTTATTATAGAATAATAAAGTAACCAGTCAAACTTGAGTTGAGTTTTTAAGTACTTAAATAAAACTTAAAGAAAAAGAAAAAGTTGGTGACCGAGAAGCTAGGAAACATTTTTGTGACAAAGCGCTATACACATTTAGTTATGTATACTTGTAGTGTCATAACATTGCATAATTCTATATAAACATAACCTGGTGCAGATGTGCATGTCTGTATTGACAACACGCTTCTATTTTGATGTTCGTTTAGCCAAGTAAAATATTAGTACATGGACACTGTTTTAATAGCACAACTTGTTCGACAAGAAAACTTATAAAATATTAAATGTAAATGTCATTTTTATTTGATAATTTATTACACATATACAGTAAAGATCTTGTAAGTATGGCATATTACTTCACTAATGTAGTATCCGTATTGATCACATAATCTACGGTGCAGGAGTGTAATTAACCCATGACATATTTTTTTATATATTAACCTAGTGAAATATCACTTCCCATTCATCGTTCTGTGTTTTCCGTACAACTCATCTATTGTACGAAAAATGCCGAACTACGTACTGACTTCCCCTGATAAATAAATGATGTTGATTTGTCATGGTAAAATGAACTTTTTTTTTTTTTTACACCAAAGGATGAATGACAGAAACAAATATGCTGGACTTTTTCTCATTCTTTATAGACATGTCAAATTTAAAGTAAATGTACTATTTTTCTGAGTTATGTGATAAAAAGAATCTTACATTTGTGCTCATTTATTATTTAATTTATTAAACTCATTGGCAAAAAGATAAAACGGCAGAGCCTGACATAATATATTTTGCCAACTCTTTCAATAAATTCAATAATAGATGAGCACTCATGTAAGATCTTCTGTTCAAAAGTTGTTATGTGATTATTTTTCTCCAATAAATACTGTATTGTTGTATTTTTTTAGATTTTTATAAAAAGCTAGTAAAAGCTTATTTAATAGTATTTGAATTTGTTCTTTTCCAATACGAGTATTTTGGACCAGAAAATCTGAAATTGTTGTTGATTGTTGTATTTTATTGTGATATAACTAGTTTTGTACATATCTGTTCATATCATTACGACACTTTGTGATAGCATTGACCGTCCTGTGTTATAGTATACTGTAATATATCCGTCCATGTGTGCATGTGTAAATGAACAAAAGAGGGTGAGGAGAAATGGGGAGGGAGGGTGTCGCTTTATAAAGAAAAGTTGAATTGCTCTACTGAAGATGAAAAGTGGAGTGTTTAATAAGGACATTTATTTCTTTCGCCTCAGATTTCTTGAAAGGCATTTTATAATTAAAGTAAAATTACTTTTTTGAGAATTGCAGCACAAACTGTTTGTATACATGTATTGCCCTTCAAATAGCTACAATGGTCTTTTTCTTACGGTGATCATAGATTAAGTGGTTTGTCTATTTTATTGTTCAGTCAAACTTGTCTTAAGCAGCCAGTCAAAGGAAGGAGCAAAATAGGCCTTTTAAGACAGTTTGTTGCTTAATACAGGTTAATTTATTCTGAAAACATAGATATTGGAAATAAAAAATAGGGTTGCTTAAAACAGGTGGCTGCTTAATAGAGGTGACTGCTTGCACAGGTTTGACTGTATTTGAAAAAAAAATCTTTGAGCAATTTATTTCAGTGTCATTGTTATGCTTGTAATTTCAGATGTGATTTTATACATTTGCATTGGTTATGTTCTCTCATAACAGTATAATAATGAAGAAAGTTCTTGATGTATGATTACTTTTTTTATTTATTTTTCATGACTATTTATTTGAAATAAAGATCTCTGAAAACCCAATGTACATTGTTTTGTTTTTTTCTTTCTTGTGTTGACAAACAAAACATATTTCATTTTTAGATGAACTATTCTAAGAAAGAGAGTTAATAAAAATATCCACATCTACGTCCACCTTATACTGGGAAAACATCTCCATTTCAACAGCACTATTTACTAATATACATCTTGTATACCAGTAATTAATTTTGCACCATTCTGGAGCTCTGAATATATTACCACTTACAGTTCTTAAAGAATCTTGTTTCCAGAGACAGTTTCAAACTGGTGCTCCAGATATGCAAGAAAAGACATAGCTTTTTAACAAATATAATTATGTTCACATGTGTTTATGGCCTATTGAAATGCAAATAAATTATTATACGAGGGTCCTACAAAAGGTTTTGTTTCTGAGTTCGATTTCTAAAGTGAGCGTTTTATGAAAAATATTTTCATTGCAAACTTTCACCGAAACACATTTTTACCTATTCATGAAATCCAGTTAGATAGAACTATATTTCTTCCCAGAAAGCATTTTTTCAAGCTTTGGAAATAAAATAAATTCACATGGACTCAGGTCCAGTGGGCAAAGCGGATGGTTTACAACATGTACATTTTCAGATACCAAGAAAGCCTTTAACACCCTTGTACCTGTGAGAGGAGGCGTTGTCATGACTTAAGATGGACTCCTGACCATCTTTTGCTTGGACGCTTCTTATTGTAAAAATTTTTCAATTTCTTCAGCACAGAGTTCTTATATAAGCGTCCAGTAACTGTATGACCAGATGGACAAGGCACTTGAACAACTGGCCTTTTAGAATTAAAGAAAATAGCGTACAATATTTTCTTTGTACTGATGGTTCTCTTGGAAATACATGGATGTGTTTGAATTTTTTGTTTCCATCGCTTGTTATCAGCCCTTCCCTGTAGCGCAAACATAGGTTTCGCACAAGTTGGAAATAAACTGACTATACAGTTGTATTTTTTTAGAAGTTCCAGGGCACATTATATATGCTGTTTCTTTTGCTCCCCAGTGAGCAAATGAGGTACCCACATAGCACAAATCTTTCTCAGGTGCAAGTGCTTTCAGAATTGTTTGCACGCTGCCTTCTGATTTATGCCAATACTACTGGCTATTTTTTCCCAATGACAATTGGGTTTCCTGTTCCACCACAGTCTTTACAGCAGCAATGTTTGCCTTGGTAATAGAGGTCTTGTGTCTACCCAGGCGGGGGCCACTTTCCAAGCTTTAAAAGCTTTAACCACCTAATTACTGTGCACATAGAAGTCTCTATTTGATTTGAAAAGCAATTGGCACAAAACAAACTGGCATCATTAGCTACTGAAAACAGGACTGAAGTGCAGTGAAGCGTTTTAAAATATACCTGAGATAAAACTATGGAATCCCGTTAGTGACAAAACCTTTTTGCATGGAACTTGTAGCAAGCATGTGGCAAAGGAATACACAGTATTTGAAATACATGTATACTTGATTAATTATTCTTCCTAAAAAAAAAATGTTTCACTTAAATATTGCACAAGAGTGAAGACAATTCGTACTAGGTAAGGAATATAGTCATGAGCATGAAATGTACCCATAAAAATAGCATAAGTATAGGATAAGAATTGCACAATATCTGGAAGCTAACACATTCCTCGCAATGTTGACACTGGTACAGTATCTACTAATTTATTTCTTAACTATACCCACATTACATTTAGTTAGAAAAATAGTCATTCACCAGGATATCCGATATGGATATCCCACCTCTGAATATGTGGGGAAGTAGTCATTGACTTGCAGATGACTAGGTGTGCTGACCGCTGTTTAATAGTGACACATTAGACCAACGTTAACTTATTATTTTACTTCCGACATATTTTATTTTAAGAAACAAACAACACATGCCACTGATAAGAGCCACATATATTATACAACACTCCTGCTTGATGGTTTATAAAAAATCACTTGTAAACACAATTTAAACACTCAAATTCTATGCTGAAATCTCCAGTTTTAATATCAATGTTGATAAAACTAAGGTCGTGTGGATAGGTTCAATGAAAAAAAGTAATATTAAGTTATGTGAGCAATATAATCTTTCTTTGGACAATGCATTTACTGCCCTTGGTATTTGATTTTCAGTAGATCTAGACAAAATGATTAACATGAACTTCGATGATAAAATACATGATATAAAACAGCTTCTTATTCATTGGGCCGGGCCCGATTAGGTCAGTCGGTTACCCGTCTGACTATCAATCCAGGGGTCATGAGTTTGAATCCCCCACCCGGCAACAGTCTCCGTGATGATTGATATATGACATTTGTCTCATCATCAATTGACTCTCACCACTGATTCAAGTGGGAAAGTTATCAGTTACTTGCGGGAATGGGGTGTGCTCGTGTACTGGTTAATCCCAGGAAACAGTGGTTAGGTTAACTGATCGTCTGTTAGCCCTCGATGGCATAAAAATGACGCTAAATTATCAATCAATCAATCAATCTTATTCATTGGTCAAAAGAATATTTACACCAATTGGTAAAATAACAATACTAAAAAGTTTAGCCGTATCAAAAATTGATCATCTTATCTTAGCTCTACCAAACCCTAACACAGATAAAATTAAAGAGCTTGAAAGTTTATTTTTTTAATTAATTTGGAATGGTAAACGGGACAAGGTGGAAAGAACTACTCTTTGCAATTCTTACATAAAATGGTGTCTCAAAATGTTTGCTGTCAACCTTATTATTAGCTCATTTGAACTCACATGGATAAGACACCTTTTAAATTCAAATAAAACAAAAATCTAGATATATTTAATTCAGTGTACCCATTTATGTCAAATGTTGGCGCATATGACCCAGATTTTGTTGGTAGACACAAACAGAATACATAATTACTTCTGGTTATCAAACATATTCAAACTTACTTAAGCCTGCAAATTGGTACCTGGTATACATTGAAAAAAAATCCAATTTGGTTTAATCCAAGTATATTTTATAACCATTGGTTCTCCAAGGGTGTTTTATTGATAAATGATATTATAAATACAAACGGAAATTTCTACTCGATGATGAATTTTATTAATAGGTACAAATACAAACTTCATAGAATATGAAGAATGGCTAACATGTGTTAAAAGGTAAATGTCTACACTTTCAATTGCTCATTCAGCTTGTAACGAAGGGGCACCTATCAATAATTATGAAAGATCCAAAAGGATGTAGAGCAATCTATCAGTGTATATAATCCCTCAATCTGCTACTAAGGCCTTTATAAATTAATTGCTAGGTTATCATCCAAATTTTTCTTTAAAACGTTTAGGGCAGGAGGCTTTTATGTTTTGTTTTTGATGTTCTCTTTATGAAAATAAAAAGGGTCAGGGCAGCATGAAAATTAGGGGGCCGCGCGGATGATAATCTAGCAATTAATTTATAATGGCCTAAATGGAAAAATGAATCGGATATAAGAACCAATTATCTGGTTGAGACAAAATTTTACTGCCTTCCTTTTAACATTGCAAATGACTCAAATTTACAATGGTTTCAATACAGAATTAACCACCAAACATTAGGAATTGATTCTCTTCTTAAAAAAAAAAAGAAAAATAAAAGACTCTGATATTTGCAGTTTATGCAACAGGAAAATAGAAACGATTAAACATATTTTTGTTGAATGTGACATTTGAAGAACCATATTCGCGAAAAATGTATACTGGTAGGCATTAATTTGAAATTGGATAAATACAGACATTATGTTTCGAAATAAAAGTTTTACAAAGTCTTCAATAAAATAATATTATTTGCAAAAAAAAATATTTACATTCAGAAACTTAAAACAGTTAAATATACACTTGACAAATTTAAAAAACATATTACAAATCTGTATAACACAGAATGGTATCTTGCAAAAATAAATTGTAAAATACACATTTTTGATATTATTTGGAATGAGTATAAGTCGCTAATATCTTGATAAAGTGTTGAAACATTTTACATGTTACTCTTTCAGTTTTAATTGAGACAATTCGTTTGATTTCTACTACATTTATAATTTGTAGACATTTAATTATATCATTCACCCCACCCCACACCCCAGAGTGTTTTTATATTTTCTTTTTGTTTCTTTTTTACAATGAAGTATTGTTTTTAACTGCTCATTATTATGAATAGACCTGCAAGAAGAATAATTTTTTAATGTTATTAGACTTCATTGAAGCATTACTTTCTTTTTAAAATAATAAGTTTACAAAGTCAGATAAAAAATTCAATGATTTGATTGATTGAATACCGGTATTTAGTGTCATTTTATCCCATTGAGGGCTAACAGACGATAAGTTAACCTAACCACCGTTTCCTGAGATCCTGGAAGGTTAACCAGTACTCGAGCACACCCTATCTCCGCAAGTAACTGATAACTTTCTCACTTGAAACAGCAGTGAGAGACGAATGATAATGAGACACAATGTAGTATATCAACCAATTGTGACTGGGTGGGTATTAGAACTCATGATAGTCAAACACGTTAACGACTGAGCTAATTGGGCCCGGCTCAATAATTGAAGTCTGACACTCAATTTAACATGACTGTGTTGTTGCTTTTTAGTTTATACATTATAATAACTGCAAAGCAGTTTGATAACATTTCTGTAATTGGCAGTACATCAAGGTTGACTCTCATCAATGTTTGTTAGACTGGGTAAATTAATTCAAGGACTTGTATATCTCTGTTACAAATATATAATTCTTTATTTCAGTATCATCTACAAATGATTAACCTGCCAGATGTTTAATGATATGCCACTTTATAATTAACTTGTTTATTTTAGTGTGAAAATTTAAATCATATTGTTTTGCACGACTATAAATAAATATATGTACAAGTTATCTTAATGGTTGGTATCCATTGAGTTGTTGAACCTGGTTTCATGAAAATATATCATTTTAATATATTCCTCAACAATAACTTCACATTTACTCACTGACTATGTTATTAACCCCTGTGTGGTTCAGAGAGCCATATGAGTGATGGCAAGAATAGGATCACTGTGGCTCATGCATGTCGTAGGAAGCGACAATTTGAGTAATATGATAGAATTCAAGTTGATGAAACTCTGCAGTTCTGCAGGTATCAAGGTTCTAGGTTCATTCTGCATATTCATTTGTTAGTGTATTTTTTTAATCTGTATGTTAATTTGTTGTTTTTGTACATGTAGAGTGAACCTTGAATCTTCCTTCCTGTTGGCGTCGAATAACCTGTACTGTGTTGGTACGCCGTAAAACCCTATTCATTCATTCATTCATTCACTGACTATGTTGCACATTATATTTGACCATTAAGTACAGAGATGTAACGAATGTGTGTGGTGATTTAATTGTGAAGTATTTCCAATAATATTTAAAAGAATAACTGAAAAAAGGTGGAGGAGGATTTCTGTTGCATCATTTTTATCATTTACGATAAACCGGCCCTTGAGCTTTGAACCACACAAATACATTATCTGGATTTAGTGGACACTATTCATTACTCATTCAATTCTCTTCTCACAGACACATAATGACTATTATAAATTTCTATACAAACTCTCGGTTGGACAATGAAACAATAAAGGGTGATCAATTAAAAATAATGTACTGATACATCAGCACTGTCAGTCGCCTCAAAGAATAAAGATGCTTAAAGCCTGAATTATGACTGAGTTAGTAAGTCAGTCAGTGCAGCCAGTCAATGAGTGGGTGAATGGAATAAAAAATGAGTATTAATATTGGATGAATGACTATTAATTAAATAATATTGGATGAACGACTATTAATATTGGATAAATGACTATTAATATTGGATGAATGAATGACTATTAATATTGGATGAATGACTATTAATATTGGATAAATAACTATTAATATTGGATGGACGACTATTAATATTGGATAAATGACTATTAATATTGGATGAATGCCTATTAATATTTGATAAACGACTATTAATATTGGATGAATGACTATTGATATTGGATAAATGACTATTAATATTGGATGATAACTATTAATATTGGATAAATGACTATTAATGTATTTTAAAAACAATATATTAAAATTGATAACAAATTTGTTCATATAGTAAAGGCGCGTCAGATTAATTATGATTTGAACTCAAATGGTATGAAGTTGGACGATTTTAACTACTTCTTGGCTTATATAATAAAACCCTTCTTATCACTGCTTTGAATGCTCCCCACACACGACGCCAGGCACACCTGGAAAATACTGAAAAACAACCATGAAAGTATAGGGAAATATAAATAGATGACTGAGAATATTTTACATTTGAATAGACCATGGGCAGATCCTAGTGCAACATATTGCACGTCTCTATGGAGCCTTTTAAAGATTTTTTATTTTGCGTCTCCCGAGCAAGCAGATCAGATATCAAAATAATAAAAAAGCTGTCCATTCACGCCTTTTTTAATCAGGCTAGGGCAGATCCAGGAATTTTCATTAGAGGCCGCACATTGGTCGCAAAAAAGGCCACAAAAATCCTTAGTTAAAATTGAGGCTTAATGTGTGAAAAAAAAAAACACTATATTTTCGAGGTTCTCCCCCAACCCAATGAACCCGCCCTTGCAGACAACCTGCTTAATGTAATCTTATGGAAAGAAATTAGACATTTTCTAATTCCTCCGGGACCACCAACCAGACGGCATATTACTTACCCTCTATCAAAGAATTATATAGCGAAGGAAAGGCAACTGTTTGAGATTGTGGGAACGTTCGCGTATTCACGCAAAATTATCTTAACTTGCATTCATCTCTGAAGTACAAATTTTTTCTTTAAAATTGTCGAATTTCTTGTGACTACACATTTGTATACTGCAGCTAAAATAATTACAAATTTCTTTCAAACCTCAATATTTTTAATTCAAGAGCATTTTGCGAGAACGAACCATGTTTAATAAAGATCTAAGATTACATACAACTTACAGTTAATGTACAAGAAATCAGTTGCCTATGGATTATGAACGATTAATTTGCAAATCATGAATCCTTCGTGTGCCGTTTCATCAACATTTAATAAGGAGATGCAAGTTTCCTATCCTTCTATGCAAGTCCTTCCCTCTATCAAACCAGTGGTTATTTAATATATATCTCTGATCAAACCAGAGACACATTAGTGCGACATATTGCACGTCTCTATAGATTATTTTAATGGTTTTATATTTTACGTCTTCCGAGCCCGAGTTATGGACAGCAGATTGGATAAAAGCTATCTATTCACGCCGTATTTAATCAGGTTACAGAACGGAGCTCTGCAATTAATTCACTGATCAAACTAAATCTAGAGAATAATATAGACACATTAATACAACTTGTGAGTATCGTACTTTCAGACAGTCTCATTATTTGTGACCTACCAATAAGAGTGATCAAAATAGACGAGTCCTTATCTATGATGGGGCTTCATTGACGGCTGATGCAATACCCAGTTACCACCACTCACTGAATCTACACACCAGCTAAAAGATGCCAGTGATCGACTGCCCTATTGCAGACTGTGAATACGCCACCCCTGACGTGGAAGCCATTGTGGCCGCAGCTCTAATCACCACTCATGCAACCATCCATAATGCCACCGCTTCACCTGCTGCTATCGCGAAGGTTGAAAAAGTCAAACGACTAACCATATCATCTGCCGGCACCAGTGAGGACTGGTCATATTTCCTATTAAAATGGACTGATTAAGTTGAAGCCACCAATGTTTCGGGCAAGGACAAAATGATTCAACTGTTAGAGTGTTACACTTACGAAAGGATCTTACTCGTACAGCCGGTAGAACATTAAAAATAACACCGACGCAGAAGTCATTAAGGTTATGAAGACACTCGCCGTGAGAGAAAAAATACCATAGTTGCTCGGGTCACTCTTCACAATATGCGCCAAGACAGAGATGAACCGATTCGCTCATTTGGTGCCCGGCTCCGTGGCAAGGCAGGAGTCTGTAAATTTGTTATCAGGTGCCCCAATTGTGATGACAATGTTGACTATACAGAGGCAGTTCTTTGTGATGTGCTTAGTCGAGGCTTAGATGACAGTCAAATCCAGCTCGACCTCCTGGGAGACAAAAATCAGGAGATGACATTAGAGGAAAAATTTAAATTTGTTGAGGCCAAATAATCTGGTAAACGCTCTGCCTCACGCCCATTGGACACGCACACTCATGATGCAGAATCAGCTAGTAGTTCATACAAACGTCGAGTAACTCTGTGAAAGATTGCAATCTGCGCGAACAAAAAAACACTGACAAACACGAATTGTGTTCTTAATGCGGAAAGAAAGGACACGGGATTCGCTCGTTCCCACATAAGGTGCCGTGTTCGACTCCCGCTGCGCTATCAACAACCTTGGTTAGTACCGCGGTAGTAAGGCCATTACTCTTGACCATCACTTTTACAGCCAGCTGTCTGATACTTGGGTGAAGTGTCCCTTAAAACCACAGCCATTTGTCAACCTGACTGGGAGTCCATCGCGAGGATTATGAATCACTCGGCTTCAATCTCACATCTACACCTAAGACGGTCATCCTCCCCTGCATGGCCGACACCACCAGTGTCTGCCTTCGAATGATAACGGACACATATCCAACGATTAGTAATACTAACGGCAAACTGACAATTTACGCATTGTGATAGCAATGATAGTGGGCTAACCACTGAACGCAACTGCCCACGCCGCAAGATGCCACCATCTCCTCCTACAAAGCTGCCATTCTCTGCAAATAAGAACAACCGTGAGGCACTCACAATATCTACTCAACCACTACCAGTCTAGCACATTCAATACGTGAACATCAGCCATTACATATGATGGAGGGTCCCCTACTTCAACCTATGGTGGACTCATCTGCCTCACCTGTAGCGATACACACTCCTGTGCCAGTACCTATTCATTGGCGCACCGTTGACTTGCAACCTCTGAACGCACATGCCACACGTGAGACCCACCACAGGCAGTCACCATTCCATAAAGTAAGATCAGTGCCACAGTAGAAAATAAAGTCTGTTTTTGATGCATGGAATGGCTATCACAGTGTCCCTGTCAGAGAAGAAGATAGGCATCTTACCACCTTTATCACCCCCTGGGGAAGATACCGTTACTGCACCGCACCACAGGGCTATATTGCGTCGGGCGATGGCTACTCTAGACGGTTTGATGAGATTTGCGCAGTGGTCCCAAACAAGACTAAGTGCATCGATGACACACTCCTCTGGTCCAACAGTCTGGAGGGAAGCTTCTTCCAGGCATGCAACTAGCTGGACATATGTGGTAGGAACAGCATAACCCTTAATCCGGAGAAGTTCATCTTAGGACAGGAAACAGTCGAATTTGCAGGCTTCAAATCACTTCAGACAGTGTAAGACCTTGCAGAAAGTTTCTCAATGCAATCATTGATTTCTCACAACCAAGAAACATTACGGACATCCGATCTTGGTTTGGGCTCATCAACCAGGTTTCATATGCCTTCAGCATGACTGACCGAATGCTTCCCTTCCGTGACAACCTACATGTCCAAACCTACATACTTTGCCACAGATCGGTCTAAAGTCGGGATAGGATTCTGACTCTTTCAAAAACACTGTAGCTGCCCTAACACTGAGCTGTTCTGTTGCCCAACAGGTTGGAGAATAACACTCGTTGGTGGCCGCTTCACACACAGTGCTGAATCTCGTTATGCACCAACGGAGGGAAAATCCCTAGCCGTTGCCGTTGCCGATGCCTTGGACAAGGCTCGTTAATTCGTTCTAGGATGCGAGGAGCTCATTATCGCCGTGGACCATAAACCACTCCTTAAGTTATTCGGAGACCGGTCACTCGATGATAATTATATCGAACACACGACTTCGAAACTTGAAAGAAAAAAACCCTCCGGTACAGATTCCGCATGACCCACGTACCTGGAGTGAAACATCGGGCTGCCGATACTGTCTCCCGCCACCCCACAGGCGACAGCTACCCTCCCAAGATGCATCTACCAGATGACAACTCCACTATTACACATATGCCATTTAATTAAGCATCTGAGGCTATATTACCATCGGCATGCCTTCTTTGCTGGCATTCGATGCATAGAGACATACCAGGACGATAGCGAAGACACTGTACACCTTGCTGCAACTTCATCCCTGCATACATTACAATCCATCACCTGGGACAAGGTTCACATTGCAACTACCAGTGATGAGAATATGTACACTTAAGTCAACATACAATGTAGTTGAAAATGGAATGCCGGAATTCCACCACGAGCTGCCTGAACCGCTTCGTGAGTGCCATAAATTGTATGATATTAATGTTATTGTTATTGCGATGTACATAGATGAGACTTAAATAAAGATTAAATATAATTATAATATACTGGCAAAATATTAAAAACAAACATGTCCTAAGGCATAATGAAGGTATAAACTGTTGCTAATTGCCATAAGGACAATATGATTCGGTCCGCTGCCAATTAGCGCCGTAAAAACGGTGAAAATACAATTGATAAACTTTTATAATTACTTTGTTTATTTTATAACAACAACAATAAAGCAGACAACATAATGTATGGCAATTAACAGATCATTAAATCATAAGTCATTCAAATAGAGCATTATCTTATTATAAACACTACTTTATTTAATACATGATGTATAGAAAAAAAGTACTAAAGTTTCACTATTCATGATACATTTATTCATATATACATATAATAATATATATAACATCATGATTTCTTAATAATATTAAAGTTATAAAGTAGCATAGCAGAAGCTCTTAAAACGCGACCTTCAACTATCGACGCAGGTAGTCACGTGACCAATATCGTTCTGGTTTTGTTCGCGGACGTAAAAAGTGAAAAATAGAAAAATTACTAATAGTTTTGTTAAAAAAAGATACCGAGATTGATGAAGATTTTAGTGTCTACGTGTGAAACCGAACTCGCCGATATTTCATAGGAAGGTTTTCAAATTTGATAACTGAAGATAAACTAAGATCGTTTATTAAACAAAAAGGTCCAAAAGTGACTATGATACGTATATTTCCAGAAAAAAACGTACTCCTGACGGGGTCATTATTCAACTTAATGTCGAAGCTAATACCGAGTGCTATTTACTTTAGGAAAGAGGTTTTTGGCCACGCGGTGTAACTTGTAAACAGTGGTTGTCGTGCAACTCACTTTTCAAAAAACGTAAATCGGGCGAACGTCAATTTGCGGACCGATCCGGCAATTATAATGCGTGGTGTGACCCTACCCCGAGTTATTAAGATTACAATAGGTACTGTAATTTAGATTAATCAAGTATATTAATCTCAAACAAATTACTCAAGGGTATAAACATGTTGGTGTTTTCTTTGTAATACTAAGAAAATTAGTTTATTATCGTTGAACACGACTGGTGTAACTTATAATCGTGATTGTCATTGTAATCAATTGAATTTTTGCTTGGCATGCATAGGATGTTCTTCGTACTCAGACTGCTTACGTGGCTATAACTTACCTTTGTTTGATACAGTATGCAGCAGCTATAAACGGAATGATGTAATATTTACCCAAGCAGCTTTAGTTTATAATATGCTATTATATATATATAGTTTTAATCTGCATTCATGATAAATCTTAAGAAACTAAACCTATTATCGTGGAATACAACAGGTTTAATGTCTAATAGCACTTACCTATGCAATTCTTTGAACTGATTATCGATAGACATTTGTGGTGTTTCAGAACATTGGTTATCAGATAATAATGTACATTTTATAAGTTCTCTAGACAATAATTATGAGGCAGATGTTGTTACTGACTCTAGTTTAAATGTTGGTAAAGGTGGTGTAGCGTTGCTATGGCATATTAAATATGATAGGTGTGTGATACCGATAACTATTGATGATAATAGAAGAGTTGGTATACAAATTCAATATACACACTTTTTGTTAATATTTCAAGTGTATTTACCATGCAGTAACCATCCCATTGAAAGCTATAGGAATTATATTGATAAGCTTTTCAATTATATGGAGTTTATATTCAGAAAATGGTTTTGTTATATTTATGGGCGACTTCAATGCAACCTGTTCAAAATTCCCAAGTAATAGCAGAGATCAATCATTCACACAGTTCTTGAATGATACTAATATGATCTCTGCTAATACATTTGTCCACCGGTGCTTCATCATCCTTTGTATCTAACGATGGAAAGTGTGAATCGCTTATTGATTTCATCATTTTGCCAGTTGAGAAACCAGATTGTATTACTCATTGTGTAATAGTAGATGACGATTGTATAAATGTTTCAAGACATAGACCTACTAAATGTAGTCTGAATATGCCTTCGACTGGTTATAATGCCGATGTGTCGAATGTAAATATTTCACAATCATATAATAATAACTGGAAAAATAAGACAAGTTGATATTACATCCTATCAAAACATGCTCAATACATCCGAGGATTTAATAAAAGCACAAAATTGTCCGTTAAAATGTCTGCTGAAATTGATAATATGTATAAAATTTTAAGCGAGACGTTTGTTTCTTGCTCAGATAAGTGTTTTCGCATGACGAGATTTAAGCACTTTTTAAACCCGTATTGGAATTCAGAGTTATCTAATTTACATAAAGTCATGTTAGAAAAACGGAAAATCTGGATTCAAAATGATAGACCAAGAGATCAATTACATTATTCTTATAAAAGTTATAAAACAGCAAAATGTTATTTCAGAAAAAAACACAAGTATTTTGCCAATGAGTATTGAAAAAATCTTGATGAAGAAATTGACAAAACCGCTGAACTTGATAAAGAACAATTTTGGAAATTAGTGAATTCGCGAAGAAAACGGTCATCAAGTAGAGCAGGGGCTGAAATAAAATTCAATGGCGTAATGTGTAGGGATAACGACGATATTACAGAGCAATGGAACCAATATTTTGAATCTTTATATACCCCGTCAATTGATAGTAATTGTGATAATATTTGGAAAGCTTCTGTTGATAATAAAATAAATTCTGTTATATCGCAGTCTAGATTTTGTATTGATGACGTCAGGAAGAAGTAAGAACCTCAATTGCATCGTGTAAACGCGGCAAAGCCAGTGGGATTGATAATGTTTCTTACGAACATTACATTTTTGGCGAAAATATAGTTATTAATACATTAGCAAAACTATATACAGCTATGCTGTCCCAAAGTGACATTCCACCAAACATGAACAAAGACATCATTATAACATTACATAAAGGCGGAGGTAAACGTAAGGATGATCCCAATAATTACAGAGTAATCACATTAACTCCTACTGCTCTTAAACTATATGAAAATATACTTCTTTCACGTTCCAAACAAAAACTTCTTTCTAATTTAAGATACTAACAAGGTGGGTTTCAAGAAGGACTCGTAGGAAAAATCAGTATGTAAAAGCACAATGTTTTACAGTAGGTTCCTTACTAAATAAATTGCAATCGTTTACAGCTGTACAGCTTTGTAACAAATGTAGATAACTTAGAACTACATATTGCTCATTTTTGTATTGCAAACACTGTCGAAAGAAATAAGCTTTGGGACGCAGTTATAACGACTTGTGGTCTTCAGGCCTTTAATGCATTTATTAAAAAGACGCCTAAAGATCAGATTTATGCACTGCTATCCGGGCTTAATGAATATTTATCTGACATTGAACAGATTGAAGATATATCATTGTTCAATATGGGGATAATTTACAGTATGTTAAAGTAACTTTTATCGATACTGCTAATGTTTACTGTTTGTTACTCAGTGTATAATAAATTTCTTACATTTCGTTTCGGTAAGATACAAAAGGTTCTTCGTTGTCATTAGTCTATCACTGGGTCTTGTATTTTATTTCGGTAAGATTCATTATAGATGGACAATGTTTTTATTTCACTTATATTAGTGTAAGATATACTATATGACAGTTAAAAAGCTATACTGAATTTTATAAAATCATAATTTATTTAGTTATTTTAACAAATCCATCATGTTATGAATACTCTTACAATATGACATCATATTAGGCGTATTGTGTGTTCATTCTTCACTTGTAACTCATTGTATATTGTGCATTTATATGTAATTATTTACTGCAATTTGTATATATGTTAATATATGCTTTCCAATTATGGAGGAAATAAAGATGCTATCTAAATATCTAACTGATTAAACAATTTAAAAATATACCGCTGGAAAGATAAGCATCTTTAAATTTTGAAATTAATTGCAAAAATATGTTATTATATATTAAAGATACGTAAACTGCTTTTAAATACACACTACTTCTCATAATGTTTCAAATTTTACATTAGACATATAGGGAAAACTATGAGTTTATGGTGCCGTATTGGAACTGAAAAAAGACCATGTTCCTATAAACATAAAAATTAAAAAAGATATGTGAACAACCGTAATATATTAGGCTTTCAAAAAGTGTTTGCAAAACTGTTATCGGATAAATATAACTTTAGTTATCAATTCATAAGTAAAAACAGTCCTATACACTCTATATGGACCGATATATGTTACCCGATAAACCGTGTGAGGAAGTTTCTGCGCTACTCCAACTGGCCTATCGTCGAACATACCTCAGGTGGCGCCACTAATCTAATTGATTGTCTTCGCAGATCATTTGTATCATATGGCATTTCTGATGAGCTTTCATCCGATGGGGGCCCCGAGTTCACCGCCGCCAAAACACGTGAATTCTTGAAAATCTGGGGAGTTCACCACCGCTTATCGTCCGTCGCATTCCCCCACAGCAACTGTCGTGCTGAGGTCGGAGTTAAGACTATCAAAAGACTATCAAGAGACTGATAACCGAAAACACTGGACTACTTGACAAACTTGACACTGACTCTTTCCAGCGAGCGATATCACAGTACCGCAATTGTTCAGATAATGACACTACACTATCTCCAGCAATGCTTGTCTTTAGCAGATCTATCAAAGATTTCCTTCCCGTCCTCCCTGGTCGATATAAACCACATAACACCTGGCAGGAGACCTTGGCCGCCATTGAAGAAGCACTTAGAAACAGACACATGAGGGCTGCTGAGCGTTGGTCTGAACATACCAAACAACTACAACATCTCACCGTTGGCGACCATTTCTGCATCCAAAACCAGACTGGACCCAACCCCCGAAAATGGAATAAAACTGGTATGATAATTGAGGTACGCCAACATGACCAGTATGTGGTGACAATTGATGTCTCTGGTAGAGTGACACTACGTAACAGAAAATTCTTACGCAAATACGTACCAGTATATCCCCAGAGACCACGAATCAGTATCGAGGATGACAAGAAGAATGGTACTTGCCAGTCAGCCCTGCTCCATCGCCCACAATTCATGTACCACCGTAGAGGCCTATGTTACCGGTTAAGGCCAATTTACGAACCACCATGACTCATACTTCACCTTCCAGCACGCTGGAACCACCAACGTTGGACGAGACCACAAGCACACCTGTCCGCTCTAAGCCGGTGTAACGTTGTAAACTGACCCACATAGAAGAATGACCCCTGGTCATTATTTTATATAGAATAATGACCCCTTTTCTATAAAATACTGACACCCCTTTTAAAAAAAATGACCCCCCCCCCCCCCCGATTTAATCTATAAAAATATTGACCCCCACCTAACCTATTATTAACATTCTCTATATCAATTCAAGTCACTGTCGTGTTTCTATTGCTTATATGTGTTGTTGTTTCTGCTGCTGTTGCTTCTGCTGCTGCTGCTGCTGCTGCTACTGCGACTATAGCTGACACAACAGCAGTATAGCATGGTCTCGCGGGCTCATTACGAAAAAATGCTATTGACGGTAAAATAGTTCATTTTCTGGAGTGCAAGATTGTAAAAAGGCTATTTATACGTGGAAAAGCACAATGTTTTATGCCACCCCTGAAAGTGATGTCAAATACCTTTAACCTTCATTATGTCACCTATATGTCACTCATATATACCTAAAAAATTTTTAGGCGAAACGGTGTGGGGTAGCCCAGTGGTTTTATTACCTGTGACGCTCCTTGTCGTTAGAAATTATTCAAATTTCATTATATTGATGAAGAGACATCCTTCTTTGGATTTTGGGTATTTTTGTCTCTTTTCATGCGTTTTTAAGTAGAAAAAGTCAACAATTATATCAATATAAGGCATAAAATATGGTTGTGGGGAAGTCCCATGTTTTAGGACCTGTGACGCCCATGACAATAGGAAGTTGTTCGAATTTCAATATAATATTGAAATATAGTCATTCCCCTGGAGGTTTGGGTAATTTTTGTCACTTTTCAAGAGCTTTTAAGTAACACGTCTTGAGCAATAATTATACCCCTTTATAACAGTCAAAGCCATTGCACAATATGTTAATTAAGTTTCTGTTACGATACCCGTCACGACTTATATATACAGTTGTAATTGTTTTTTTAAAGAAATCAGGGAAGCCAGGACCACTTCTTAGAAAAAAAAACAACGGCTGCAGTCGAATGACAGCCATATCCCCCGCCGATGCCATTCGAAAAAAGGGCCATAACTCCAGAACGGGTTGAACAAATCCAAGATTTGTTTCTTCCTCAACAACTAAGCATTAGTAGTAGTAATCCCTGAAAGTTTGAATCGCTTCCATCCAATAATGAATGAAGAGTTGCGGTCACAAAAATTTGCTTATAAATCGATAAATTTGCTTGTATATATGTATATGTATATATATATATATATATATGACCAATCCATTTTTTCCCTGCACAACTAGGTATCGGTAGAAGTAATCCCTGAAAGTTCGAATCAATTCCGTCCAATAATGAACGATGAGTTGCGGTCACAAAAATGTTGCACGGACGCACGCACAGACGGGTGCCATTACTATAGTCTCCTCCGATGCCTATCGGCGGGGGATAATTATGTTGTAAGTGTACCTTAGATGGGTTAGGGGGTCGTTATTCTATAGGGGGTCACTATCATTCTATGTGGGGAAGTCATAATATTATGATCTGGGGAGGAGGGGGGGGGGGGGGGGGTCATTATTTTATAAAATTATGACTCGGTCATTATTCTATGGGTGTCAGTTTACAACGTTACACCGGCCATCTGTGGTACACCGCTGCGACGGCTTTCAGTATCTCCTATGCCGTATCCACCTACGTCCTCAGCTAAAGGACAAAGCCAAACACCTGCACCTCGGATACCACAACAATGCCCATCAGCCACTGCCATTAGGTGATCCACCCGTACCTACAAACGACCCGCTTGGCAAAACTCCGGAGACTATGATATGTCTACAGAATAATCCTTGCTATTAATACTTTCTAGTGGCTCAATCTTCAGTGTTTGATGGGATAGTTTAAACCGCGTTAATTATACACATTCTTAATCATTGTTGATAGGACAGTTTAATTTTTTTTTTTAATTACACACATTTTTAATCAGTGTTCGACCAGAAATGTTAATTCTAAATGTCTTCATTATGCACATTATTAATCAGTCCGTGTTATATAGTTACTCAGTTTATATAGTTACCTCAGTAAAGACATACCAAAGACTTGGGGGGGGGGGGGGGGGGGGGGGGATACAGAATAATATAGACACATTAATGCAACTTGTGATTACTGTACTTTCAGATATTCCCATCATTTGTGACCTATAAAATTGATCAAATAGACGAGTTGTTATCTAAAATCGTTACTAAGTTGTAATGGAGCGGGAACGTGATGTTTCTAGATTTATGCTGACTTCCTGTAAAAAGTGGACGAAGGACATTTCATCACGTTTGAAGAACATGCGCCAAGACGGCAAAGCGAACACAGATTAGTATGTAAAGGTGCTTAGTGAAGATTGCCTGACTGGCAGAATACCTACCGTGTACTATCGATAAATTGTCTATCTGTGTTATCATAAACACATATCTTAAGTGAATATCACTTTAAAGTGTTGTTTTCCTATATACCAATCATGTACCGAACGCCCGCAAAGTATGATCCGGTATGATCCGCCTTTACGGGGTGTTACTATTTATAGACTTGACCGTGACAATACATTTTAAATGCGCATGCGTAGCTATGGAGGGCATGCAATAGCATACGCTGATTTCATAATGGGACTTAGATATATACTGTTGAGACTTCGATCCGCAATCATTGCATCAATGTACTTGCATATTGATAGATAAAACGGATACATATTTACAGGATTAAACATATATATATAGAAATGACATCGGCCACTTTAGCAAAAACAATTATTCACGCCAGGACGTCATCGTTGAAGATACCTGCCCACTTTCGGTTACTGGTATCTCAGTTTCAGCAACAAAATGGACATTTACAGCTGCACCAGGTAAGACTGCATCTATCTTTATATAATTATTATCTTCCATTATTATCACGTCGCTATGGATCACTCGTCGTCTGGTAAGGTCGTTCGAAGTGTTTATAATAATATAACGAGGCACACTGGCGGATCAATGATGATGTTTGGGCAGTAGCGCAGCTGCCTTTACGCCACAACGCTCGGGTTTGCATATTATCATGTGAATGCACAATTAGAGGGGTAAGGGGTAGACGTGGGAGAAAAGAAACTTCTAGAACCTGGTGGGACAGCTTTGCCACTTTGGGCAAGCTCTGTATTGATTAACAGCAAAAGACAGCGGTATCATCAAATTAAATGCTGCTCATCAATTTCTCACTCATCGTGTTACTGACCATTACGTAGGCTTAATTTCTAGTTACATGTAGATCTATTGTAAATTTGTTTTTAAATTCAGGTGTAAAACAAGCATTGGTTAAAAGTATTGAAAGTTGACCTATATAAATTGTCAATAGGCCTATCAACAAGCTCCTCATCGGAATCTGAACTTGCAATTTCAATATCGATAGCACTGAGGGCTGAGTTTATCATGCCTTGCATGGAACCGGTAGCCATCTTGTTTGATTGCAGCCGACAGAAGAGGCCCCTCAGCTGCCAAAATAAATGGTCTTGTAAAATGATTAAAAAATAAGCCAATGAATATTCTACATTCACAATAATATTTATTTTATATAACACAATATTTTTTTACACAATAAATTTGATATTTCCATTTTAACCTCAATAAGTGATATCACTCATTTGAATAGGTGATATCACTCATTCGAATAGGTGATATCACTCATTCAATTCCAATAGACCTCTCTCAAATTGTATGCATACCAGAGATACCAATCTCAGAACGAGGATAAGCAGACACAGATGTAAACATCACCTGAGGAGTAATGGCTACTTCGACTGAGGCTAGCTCATCTTCAAATAAAAAGGATCTAATTTTCATTGTTGTGTGTCATATTGCAATTCAGGTTCTAGATATGATGCAACGTTACAATAACATTTTTCATCACATTCCTAGAGAACCAGAATTGAAAAATATGGATTTATAAAATAAGAAGAGATGAGGGCCCTCTATTCAGGGTAAGTATTGTCTCTTCATTGTAAATGAATTGATATTAAATGCATTATGCAAAGCATTTATATAAGCATTTATTAAATATGTATTACACAATAATATACAAAAAGCGAGAATGCAACTGTAATTTGGTAATAAATTACAATCATTTAATATTCTGTTTTATCTGTTACCATAGTTAGTATAATTAGAACATAGTCATGTTCCATATTTTTCAAACACTGAACATTTTAGCATAAACTAGGTAAGAATATGAATTATATTTCATCTGTAGATATCAAGTTCAACTGTGGTTTGTTCTTCAAGTTGGTCAACGGCCAGAAAAAGAATAAAAAAGGTACCATTCCTTCTGTCTTTGACTGGAAAAAAATAAACACACCAAGGAGGGCTTTGAAAAGAAAAAATATTTCGCCAAAGAAAAGGGAAAATGACAACATGTAAGTTAAAATAAGTTTATTGATCAAATGTTCATATAAATATATTGTATAATTATAGAATAAAACTGATAAAAAAGAACATTATACATTATAAGAATTTCATAACACATAAGTAATTGAAGTAGTAAAATGTATTACATTGATGAAGTTAAACTTATTAATTCATACTACTTCCATTCTAGGGTTCAAAATGAAGACACAGATGAGCAACAAAAGACAGTAACCCACATCATGAGGAGATCAACACTAACTCAGAAGCTTTAAAATATAAAGAGGACTTGCCTTAATTACGTAATGAACTAAAAGAACAAACTGCTATGCTTGAATAATTAAAAAAAAAACTTAAATTAGAAAGGTTTGGAGTAAACATATTTAGTACAGATGACTCAATTGTTTAATTTCCCACTGGTTTTCCTACCTATATACTTTTTGTAACATTTTTCAATGTATATTCATGAATAACTCATTGCACAAACTATTACCATGGTAGTGGAACATTGAGTCTTGCTGGAAGGAAAAGAAATATGCTTCTAATAGATGTTTTTTTTTCAAGTTTTCATGTCGTTGAAGAGTAAGCTTAATGAAACAGGATTTGAGTATAAAATTTTAATTGTTCATTTTCGACTGTAAGTCGAAAAATAATCACATGGGTTAATTGTCCATATATTGTTCTTGGTAAAAAACCAGGCGTTCAAAAACCACTGTCATTAAATGTATGCAGAATGTCTTAAACACTATATCCTAGAAAAAGGGTCATTCTAGACTGCACAGAAATGAGAACACAACATCTTCTCGGGTTTTAAATTCTCAAATGTATTGACATTATGAAAGTACATGTTCATTCAAATGTATTTAAGGTATATCTCCACATGGTCATGTTATTTTATTTGTTTCATTGTATACAGAATGTATGTCTGATGTTAAAATAACAAAACGTTCCGCCACTTAGCTGTGTTGACACTAGTTTCATTATTTACAGATGATAACACTGCCTGAAATAAATAAAATGTATAAAATAATTAGAAAAAAAAGTAGATTAAACTGTATAATGATGTCTACAATTTTTATGTACTGTATTTCATTATGTAAACGATATAGTTAATTGCACATACAGCATGCTTAGAAATAAATAAAATTACTGATATGGAATTTCATTATTTCTTTCTTTGACTTGTGGCATTTTCCAGAACGAACACAATTTAACTGTAAAATAGAAAAAAAGTTCATTTATTTCAAATAATATGGTAACTAAATAATACATACAATGTACTTTGTATCAGAGTAACCCGATTCCTCACTAGAATACACATCCCATTAATCCCAAAATAATTAGCTTACTGACCCAGTGTTGACTATAGTTTTGGGTAATGTTTATTGCAGTAATAAAACCACCATGAGCAAGATAAATAAACAATACTCTAAAGATATATGAATGAAAGATGAAATAAGGATGAACTTACTGGTCAGTGTGTTTAGCAAGATATTGATATATGTTAACTGTAAAATGAAAACACTAACCTTGTTACTCACGAATGTATCCATCACTGTAAAGTTTAAAACCTTTGTTTATTGACTTCTCTCCAGATGATGATTTGTTGCTAGTATGTTGTTCTCAACAAACAAAAATGTTAAATCTGGAATCAAACTGATATCTCGTTCACTGTAAGAAGCCGTGTTATCTCTACGGACGCGAGTAACTAGAACAGCAGGTGTCTGCTTATCCTCGTTCTGGATATCTCATACATATTCATGAAGTAATATTAAGAAGGGTCTATAGGTGATATCACTCATTCGAATAAGCGATATCACTCATTCGTAATGAATCACCTATTCGAATTGAATGAGTGATATCACCTATTCGAATGAGTGATATCACCTATTCAAATGAGTGATATCACTTATTGAGGTTAAATAGTAAAACGGCACCCCATACAAATCCCCATTCTAAAATAGACAGCACTTAAATACTTCTAAACAACCATCACATAGTCATTTCCACTCGTTCTAAAATAAAATATCATTTTACGTGTAAACCTGTATAAAAGATCAAATTAAAATCAAGATGAAATCATGCGACTCATTTAATAAGTATAATCGTATTATAAGCATATGTAGATAAAGTGTCTTTCTCAAAGACTCCACACATTGTAGCAATGGTGGAGGATCAAACCCATGACCCTCCAATCCTATCAGTAGACAAAGCACATGGGGATTTCATTTCAATTTCAGCCTTTTGATTAAAATATCTTTTTTTTTCACAGTATTGGCAGGTTTGAAATTCCAGATCTTTCGTAGTTTATTTATAATTTAAATGATAATAAGATGCTTTGTATTCAATTATAAATAATTTTACTTTAAACATACGGATTTCTATATTTTTTTTATGTATTGCTTAAATGTATTTATGTATTTGGTTTGGTATATCATCATTCATGTACTTCTCATCATATTTCAATATTACTTTTATTTAAGCGACGTGCAGTGGCTTCTAAAACTGACATAGAGGACACAATAAAGAAATATAAAGAAGGAAACTTTGAGAAGCTTCCGGACCCTGATCATTTGGACCACTTTAGGTATGAAAAAAATGTAGAAGACATATATACATTTTTCATTTATTTAAATCTTTACTAATTTTGATTTTTTTTAGCAAGTCATGTTTTGATAAATACACACATCTAGATTTTTAAAAAATGTAAATTACCTTTGGTGCATTCTCAGGGGGTTGTGTGTATTTTTGTCAATAGATGTTGATTGATTTAATATTTAGCGTCATTTTTATGCCCCACTCGAATCAGTGGTGAGAGACGAATGATAATGAGACACAATGTCGTATATCAGTCATCACGGAGACTGTTGCCGGGCGGGGAATCAAACTCACAATCTCTGGATTGATAGTCAGACACATAACGGACTGAGTTATTCGGGCCCAGCGTCTATATATGTTCACATACCAATTATTTACGCATTTTTATTTTTCTGGGATAAAGTGCGGATCAGGGCCTTCAGTGCAGATGAACTGGTGTAGATGCACTGGTAGATGCACTGGTGTCTATATCAAAATTCCTGTTCTTCTCACTCAATTCTCACTGAGATAGCACATTTTTGTTACGTTTATTTTGTTCTCTTTCATTTGCAGCAGAAGACATATTTCGAACTGAAACTAGTGACATTCATTTTCTATGTAACAGTCTCTGTGTGAATGCCAACAAATTTTTTTTCTGATTTTTGTCTGTTCACATAGAAATGTCAAATCATCAGATTGACATATATATAACTTTTCAGAAAACCTACTGTCACATTGCATAAAGATGTTGAACCTCTTCAAGACCCTCCCCCGATCGGAGAAAATGCACTGCCTCACCCCATCTGGTACGTTGACCTTATTCGCTATATATGTCATTCTTCTTAACCACTTCAATTAAGTGGCATGTTTTAGAGTTAATACAATTTATTTTATGCTTTTTGATGAATTATAGTTTCAGTGAATTATTTTAGGTAATTTCACTGTTTAAGATAATGAAATTATAAATGGTAAATTCACTGTTTCAATCTTTTTTTGTTGGTTCCAGTGAAATATTAATTAAATAACACTGGCAGGCTCAGTCAAACTGTCGTGGCTTCACCACTCTGCCATACTACATCGTTGAAATAAAAATTATATTTCACTAATTTACAATTATTCCTCTACATGTAATCAGGTACGGTCCAATTACAATTATGCCTTTTTGAGTCGACATTATCAGGCAGAAAATTGCTAGATCTAAAAAAATATTTAATATAAAATAAAAGATGGTAAAAAGCAGAAATGTTGGATATATATGTATAGAATGTGCACTAATAAGCACTGAAAATGGTTCAACAGAGAATTGTGTTTAAACTCATGGGGCAGATGCTGACCTTAAGATTAGTGAAAGTGTCGTGTACCGTAACTTAGAGACTCCAGGGAATGTTGACTTCTCTCCCTTTATTTGTCATTGAGTGGCACCATTTGTAAAATATGTAGTGAAGAAACTTACAATCTGACAAGTGATCTTCTCTATATGTTAACATCAATTTATGTGCCTGTAAGTTGTGAAGGATATAATATATTCATACAGTCTTTGAATTTTACTTATTGAAATTCCATACTATTATACTTTTATATACACTGGTTCTGTCAAATAAGACAGGAATTGACGGTATCATTTTTCAAAACTTGCCTTTTGAGTGATGATGGAATAGTCTAAAAACAATGACTAAGCAGATTTAATCGCAATATCTTGGAATTCTAATTTGAAGGAAGAAATCAAAGTAATTATCTGATAGAAAAATGATTTTATTACCTGCCAAATAAATTTTAAGTCTACTACATCACCATTTTTATTATGTTGAATAAATCATAATGGTGATAAACTAGTATAATGATTTATTCAATACAAATATATATTTGTATATATATTGTAATCTGCATTGTTTATTTTGCAGGTCTGAAGAAGAACTACAAAATGTGATTATTACCCATAAGCCACCACAGGGCTTCGTAGACCATGTAATTATTTTATATTGTTTTATTTTTGTTTTAATTCACATCAATTGTGAAACAAATTATTACAACGTAGACTTCATGCTCGAAGACTTACTGGGTATAACCAGCACTTAGCATATGCTGATAAAGTGTCTTGCACAAGGGTACAACATATAGCTTTGGCAGAGGACCAACCCCACGATTATCTGAATATCCAAGGTTCGATGCTCTACCACTGGAAATGGTGCTCCTCATTATTTTAGATATTACATGTATCTATTTCCATCAGTGATTATGAAAGATATACACATGTATGAATGAAACAACTTATTGATTTCCTGAAAAAATAAGGGTGTCCCAAAACATAGGTAAATATGGTATATTTCATTGATATTTAGAAATATGTGAGTTATAGTCGTGCTTATGATACCAGTAATCAATTTGTAAATTAAATGTATGTTGTAGCAAAAAGGTTGATTGAATATTTGGCATCATTTTTATGTCATCGAGGGCTAGCAGAAGCAAGTTAACCTAACCACTGTTTTTTGGGATCCTTGAACAATACTCCAGCACACCCCATCTCCACAAGTAAATGATAGCTTTCCGACTTCCCAGCAATGAGAGACGAATGATAATGAGACAAAAATCATCACGAAGACTGTTGCCGGGCAGGGATTCCAACTCACGACTTAGCTAATCGGGCTCGGCTGTAGTAGTAAAAAGGGAAATCAAATGTTATGTTGAAGACAGATTATGATTACAATCAAATGAGGTGGTGGTATTGTGGATGGAATATAAATCACTCATGCGAGAGGTTGGTGGTTTGATCTCAGACTTGGCCTCCTAGCTTCTCGAGAACAGCACCTAGTACTGGCACAACCCAGGTAATGGACTGAGAGTGTTTCATAAAGATAAATGTCCTTAGTTTGCATGCATTTAATTTAAACATGTTAAAAGAAATTGGCATAGGTTAATACAATTTCTATACCACCTTGATGTCTCGAATCTCTTAACTGACATTATGTATTTGTTTACAGGCAGCATTTTATTCAGTGCAAACTATGAGGAAATGTTTTGACATTGTGTCTGGTTTCAGCTGGGGACAGCGTAATGAGAAAAAATGGCTGAAGTACGTATTATGTTATACCTGCCTCTCCAAATTACTATACTAGTATTCATTACTTCTATCCTGAACTCGTCCATCAATAACAAATGAGAATATGCTCATTACGGGTATACATAACCAATGATGTGTTAAAAAGGATTTCTTGCATATCGGATGAGGATTTCTAAGAAATTTGGCATGCAAGATAAAATAATTTTACATAAACATTTTTTTTTTCTTCTTGAACATAAAAGTTATCCAAAGCTCACTCCCATAGATATACAAAAATGTTGACTTATTATGAGCCAAGAAACTAGTTTAAAACTTTTTCCCTTTCTCTCGATTGTGAAACAGGTTTATACTAGTATTACAAAATAGACAAATCATGTGCAAAGTGTTCTGATTTAGAAACAATACCAAGCATAATTATGTGGATAAAGTACGTGGCTCAAGGATATGACACTTAGCCACAGCTGAAGATTGAATGTGTGACTTACTGATCCTGAGTTTGATGCTCTACCACTGAACCACGCACTCCACACAAACTGGTATGCCCAACATTCCTTCAAACAGCTTTGCCTAAAAGTGTAATTGAACTTCGAGTTGAATTGAAATGATTTTTTTTTAAAAAAAAGTTTTTGAATCTGTTTCAGGCGAATCATCTTCCTGGAAACAGTTGCTGGGGTACCTGGAATGGTGGCAGCCATGACACGTCATCTACACTCACTGAGACGTATGCAGCGAGACTATGGATGGATTCATACTTTATTAGGTATTATTTATCCACGGGATCATGTTTTTAATAAGTCTTTAACTGTTATTACTTAGCATTTAATACCAGACTGACTGGAAGTTTGTCTGACATGTACTATTTATTCTTGCAAACCTTCAAGGGTTATATATTTCTGTCTTAACTTAGGGCCGATATAAAATTTTAGTACCTTGACGTTAAAAACATCTCTGATATGACATATAAAAGAATATGATGTAACTTAATTAATTTGAGGTCTTAAAAGTGATTGTGGTAAAACTATTAATGAAAATTTAAAATCAAAATAGTTATTCAATTGTTAGGTAAGGAAGAAAAAAAATATTCATGGCCTTTGTTTCGACTAGAAAATCCACGCTTGGGACGGCTCTTTTTTTTAAACTTGACAAAAACAGTTCTCCCTCGAAACTGAATTTTACATTTTATAATCTCGGACTTGTAGGCCTGTACAAGTCTAAAAATAAAACAGCTTTATTTCAGATATGAACTTGGTACCAGTAAAACTTTAATTATCTATATGCCAAGACAGGAATTTTGTATCAAATTGAATAAAGCTGAATGTCATCTATGACTTATCTTGTACTACAACTGTCTGTTACAGAGGAAGCTGAGAACGAGCGAATGCATCTACTGACAGCGCTACAGCTGAAAAAGCCCTCCTGGATGTTTAGGACAGGGGTCATCTTATCCCAAGGTAAAGGTCATATTTTTGTTAAACTTCCGGGCAGTCTTATAATTTGAAAATTTTAATATGAGTAATGTTCATCTTGTCAATGCTTCAGTAAAAGCTATTACATGGTTAGCATCATCTCTAGAACCTCAATGTAAAAATTTTACTCATGTTCGTGCATTAAATCAATCTTTGCACCCATGAACATATAACCATTTGAAGATAGTTATTTTCAAGTATAACTGCCTTAAACTAAAAAAAATATTAACAGTTTTTTGTCAAACTTCTTTGGGTCCTCCGCGGCTGAGTGGTCTAAGGCAACATCTCAATATCACTTGCCTCTCACCGTTAAGGTTGTAGGTTCCAGTCCCACTTACTCCAACATTTACTTGCGACAGGACGGTGATTCTACTCATAATCATTGTTAGGTCTTCATCCTCCAATAAAACTTGGTGTGCCATATATAACCTGAAATGTGTTGAAAATGGCATTAAAACCCATTTAATAACTTAAAAAAATTATCAAACTTTATCAACACACACTTTTTAAAAGTATGGGAATTTTTAAAAAAAAATACAAATTGATATTTCCTTGAAATAGTTGCCACCGTACTGATAAAAAATCTATCAAATCAAAATGTATTGTACATTTTCGTGTAGATAACCACAAATGTTGGGAAGTTGGATGTCTTTCAGCCATTTATAGGAGTTTTGCCCCTTTTCAAGGATTTTGATATATATTATGATGTATTTTAAAAAAAAAGAGTGTTTTGTTAATTTACTGGTCTCCATGGTAACATGCCAACTTTATTTCAGGTACATTCGTGACCTTATTCAGTATATCATACCTTCTGTCACCCAAGTTCTGTCATCGGTTTGTCGGCTATCTGGAGGAAGAGGCAGTGAAAACATACACCAAATGTCTTCAAGTAAGTTTGTTAAAGCTTCTCGGCCACTCTCTCACCATTTCCTTTAACAGTTGTATTTATTATGTCATTGAAAGAAATTAATTAACAATATACCTAAAGCTGAGCCCTTTGATGTTTGTATTTTTAAATATAACTCTGTCTGCATTATATGAGGAAGATTATGTGTTTGATTGTATGTTTGAAAGGGTTATATCATAGACTTTGTTTTTGAATGTTATTTATTAAATATGGATATTTTCAATTATATTTCTGTCTTGGTAGACCTAAAACTCAAGCTTGTATGAAATTATATGCTATATTCAGCGTATTTGTTAAGAAAATTCATATATGTGGCAGAGTGTGCATAAAGACACTATTTTACATAAAGACACTATTTTACATAAAGACACTGTCTTAAGATCACTTGTGTCTTATCACTAAAGTTATTGGCTTAATCAAGCAAAGGGCTGTGGATGTTTGTCAGTAATATTTGCGGATGGACGTGGCTTTACTGAGATTGCTGTGGTCCAACAAAACTGCAATGTGATGAAAATAGTATTAGACCCCATGAGAAGTCAGTTGCTAAGGAAGGGATTTCATGGTCAAATACTAGAGTATTATACCCAGTATTAGACAGTAAAGGGTTTGATACGCGGCCATGGTGTCGTATCCTTGTGCAATAACTTTTTCCACATACACTTCACGCTGGTTCTAACCAGGAAGACTTCGAGCATGATTTGGCTCAGTTGTAAGAGCTTGTTTTCACAATTGGTGTAATGTAAATTTTAAGATATTTTTTTTATAAATTGAATTTACTCATAATCGTATGCTATCAGACCATTCGGTGTTATTATTGTATTATATGTACTCTGTATTTTAGGACATAGAGACTGGACCCATGCAACACTGGAAGACACAATTAGGACCTGATGTGGCCATTAGATACTGGAAAATGCCTGTAAGTTTATAACAATACAATAACTTTTTTTTATCAAATTTTACTTAAGCCTTTAAGTACTGTCATGACATAACATATATTGTGTAGATGTGACTATGTGTAAACAAAATACATTTATGTCTTAGCTTTAATGTTCAAAAAATTAGGAGGGCTATTGTTTTCCTTTTGGCAATTGTTAAGTTTAATGGAAAACCAGTATTTTCTAATTCCTTTGCTTTTTATCATGAAATGTTGCACTTAATGTCAAGTTGGCCCTTAGAAAATTCTAGGTCAGTCTGATATCCAAGTTGGCTATCACAGCTGAAAAACTGTGGTCCCAACATTTGAATAAATAAGTCTCAAACTCAAAAGATTCTGGTAACACATTTATAATGGAAGGGAAATAACTTATTTTTTCCTTTGAAATAAATATAAAAACATTGATCTCCCTTTGTGATATACATTCATGTTTTTTTTTACATACATACATACATCGTTCTTCTTGAAATGATTTAGATAAAAATGTTTGCTTTAAGAACCTCAAGGTCAAGATCATTGTTTTAAAAAATGGAAAATTTAATTCCATTCAACAATTTAATTAAAACATTCTGGTAAAATCTTTTAAATTGTATGTTTGGCAATAAGAAAACCAGTCAGATTCCACCAAGAAAGCACATTAAGGTTACTAATCAATTGTTTTTGAGATGCGATCAGCTTGAGGTTGGGATTGAAACTGTTAACCTCTGAAACGAGCAGCTAACACGCTCTATCTGCTACACTATTGTCTCACTGTCTTTTGGAAATATATCTGTATAATGACATTGCACCCAAGATGTAAATTTTTTTTTCTCAGGAAGATGCGACGATGAAAGATGTTGTTCTTGCCATCCGGGCTGATGAGGCACATCACAGACTTGTGAACCACACGCTGGCTTCTATGAAAGACACAGACTATAATCCTTACAAGCCAGGCCAGTAATCAACTAAACCAGTCCTTGACTAAACCGAGTCTGTAGATCAGATCAGCCAGGACATAGCTAGAGGAAAACAGATTCTAAAACCATACAAGATGTTGTAGACAGGGTACGAAAAATAAAGAAGCATTATCAGTTGTTTGTAAATCATCTTGTTTTAATGGTTCATTTAGAAACATATTGACCTAGCTCATTTCATAAAGTTCATGGAGCTGTCCAAAGTTGACTGAACAATTGAATACAGTGGATGTTGAAAGGAGTTTAAGGAAGGAGATATCATAAAAAGTTAGGAGACATTCATAATAAAAGGGAATCAAAATCTGGTACAGGACCAGTCTCATCCAAAACATGTTGATTTTCAAAAATAAAATGTTCCATGTTTAGTTTGAACCATAGTTTCATCCTAGTTCCCTGGCAGACATGTTTGATATAATCATCACCATTGAACATCATAATATTGCCTGCAATACTATATACATGTATAGATTTAGATAACTTGTCTGAGATATCGAGAACAAATTCTTCAGACAGTAATATATAACAGTAACAGTACATGCCAGTAACCATTAAGTAAATATAGCAGGTGACATTACTTGCTGGCTGTTGAGAACATTTTAGGTTTTAATTCCAAGTCAAGGGCCTAAATTCATCAATATTTTTAGTCTGAGAATCGGACTTGGGGCTCAAAACTCTATAAACATAAAATAATGGCTAATAAATGTAATCCTGTAACATTTTCTGTTAAATAATCATTAAAAATGATTGATTCTTTAAATAAATAATTTGCTTGTTTAATACATATCATTAAAATCTTATAATTTCGACAATTTAAGTCTGAGTCTTAATCTCAACCTCAATTTATTGATAAATTTAGGTCCCATTCTCCAAACCAAAATGTTTGATGAATTTAAGTCCAAGTAACAGCATAGTGAGTAGGTATGGAAATTGTTGAAATTTGTTATTCGTTTTAAAAATTACAATTATGGCAGATTGTATAGGAATGTTAAGGACTTTTTCCAATACATTGTTGTTTTGTGCATTAGTATAATCAAAGATATTTATTATCTATAGACCAAATCAGGAATTCCTGAAGCTAACCTTTTTTACATTGAAATTGCAGTACCATTATTGGATCTTGTTATGGATATGTAAATGATAGTAGGTGATGGAATTATTATATGTTAAAATGAGAATTTGTTACAAAGAATCTCACATGTGTGTTTTGTACATTTGTTTATATGCTTTTTTATACCATTTACATTTAAATTTTGTAACAATGCATATAAAATCTATATATATATATATATATATATATATATATATATATATATATATATAATGTATATCATTATATTAAATATTATAAATGGTTTATATGAGGATTGTTCGATAAGTTCATGGACTTTTGCTGTAATTTACGTATGATAGTATATGATTGCATATTGTGCAGTTTTATTTGTAAAAAAATATATATCAGATCTAAAAATTAAATAAAAATGATAATTTTACACTTTATATATGCGGCATTCATTTCCATGAGCGGCCATCAGGTTTTTTGTTAGATGAGGCAAAACACTAATCCAAACAATAAGATGTTTGAAACACGAATGAAACATAAATGCAGTCATTTATTAGTGTTTAAATGGCATGGTTAATTTCGGAAAGGACGGGATGCTCTTGAGGAAGACTCGAGACATCAGTCAGAGATCCACAAAAGGTTAGGCATACTATGTATCAAGACAGGCGATTAACTCTAAGAGACCTTTCGGCAGAGTTTGAAAGACTTGAAAATGAAGTAAGTGAGCGTTCACTGGGTCCCCAGGCTACTAAAATTGTAAAAACTGGAAAAATGAGTAAGTGCTTCTCGTGAGTTTGTTGAATGGTACAAGTCAAAATGTGAAATCTTTGGATCGAATAAGAGTAGAAACACAGCATATTGTCTCATCATGTGACCAGTCATGGTATGAAGTAACATTTAACAAGAGTTGTCAGAAGACAACAAAGCTCATCGATGGGATAAAACTCACCACAAATGCAAAGATTGAGAGTGGAGTCAAACACCAAAACTTAAACGCATCTAAACACAAACGTTTAACCTGGGTGATGAAAAATTAAGTCTTAAAGGGCCATAACTGTGCCAAAATGCAACCCAGAGTTATGGTTCTTGTCTCTGTGTGTTTCAGTGATGATGGTGAACACACATGAGAAGTTTCATTCACATCCAATGAGTGGTTGAATAGATAGCTTAAACTTAAACGCAACTAAATGCAAATTTTAACCTTGGTGTCTAAGTCCAAAAAGGGCCATAACTGTGCCAAAATGCAATTGATAGTTATGGTTCTTATCTCTGTGTGTTCCATTGATGATTGTAAACACACAAGTTTCATTGGCATCAAATGAGTGGTTGCATAGATATCTGAAACTTGTACGAAAAAGTTTAACCTGGGTATCTACAGACGACACCGCCGGGGTCATGACAATAGTTCTCCTTGGACTTCGTCCCGGCAAATTAAAAAATGGGTTACACATCATTAAAAAAGCAAACGAATAAACATAAAATTCCTAGAGAAAGTATGAGAGATGTTTCCTTTGTAAAAAATGTGCAACTTGGTACATGAAGTCGTTATTATTTGTGCTATGCTCTGGGTAGCCATAGCAGATTGTAGAATATTTGATACAGAATTTTAACTGTTTTGTATATCAACTTTAGTCCTTGAACATATCGAGAAAACCTTGTATGTTGTTGTTGTTTTATATCAAATTTTAAAACTTGTCTCTGATATTCATTGTTTTAATAGTTTTATATAGTTTAATTTATTTTGATTTTAAGATATTATTTTTACAGCTAACAAACACACCTAAAATAGAATTATAAAAGATTGCCAAGTAACAATATTTGTTTTATTAGTATATTGTAAATCCATAAAACTAAAAAATGTACAAATACAGTATACAGTCAAACCTGTATAAGCAACCACCTCATTTAAGCAGTCACATTTGTTATTTTTAATTTATATGATTTCCGAGCAAATTAACCTGCATTAAACAACAACCTGAATTAAAAGGCCACTTTTGCTTCACTCGACTGGCTGCTTAAGTCAAGTTTGACTGTACATATTTATGTGTGTGTATGATCATTTTATTGAGGTCATTCTGTAGTTATAGCTTAATTACTTTATATCTGATGAGAAAATGCAAACATACATGTAAAATTATGTATTAATGGATTGTATAAAATGTATTTTAAAATAACCACCAAGATCTTGCGAAATCCTAATTATGAACATAAGAATATATATATATTTATACAAAAGGATTTATTTTAACAATATTATTTGTATGCACTGCTGAAACAGGCTTGTATTGTGGTTCATTAAACATTGAATGTCTTGATCTATTATAGCAGGCTTATGTTATGGCATATAAGCTTCGCTCTCCTTACAAATGCTGGTCTCCGTTTCACGTCCATTCAAGTCCATTATTTTACTTAACCCTTTACTCCATAGATACGCGTTTTCCCGCACCAATCACAGAAGGCCTTTGAAAACAGTGCAGGAAGAGTTCACATTGCTTGTAACGAGCAATCTGAACACTTCCTGCACTGATTTCCACTCTGTCAGTTAATATAAACATAATTCATCCAATAATTCAAAGCCTTCTATATTAGAGGTGCCTAAAGGCGTCTATATTAGAGGTGTCCAAAGGCATCTATATTAGGTGTCCAAAGGCGTCTATATAAGAGGTGTCCAAAGGCGTCAATATAAGAGGTGTCCAAAGGCATCTATATTAGGTGTCCAAAGGCGTCTATATAAGAAGTGTCCAAAGGCGTCTATATTAGAGGTGTCCAAAGGCCTCAATATTAGGTGTCCAAAGGAGTCTATATTAGAGGTGTCCAAAAGCGTCTATATAAGAGGTGTCCAAAGGGTCTATTTTAGAGGTGTCCAAAGGCATCTATATTAGGTGTCCAAAGGCATCTATAATAGAGGTGTTCAATGGCGTCTATATAAGAGGTGTCCCAAAGGCGTCCCAAAGGCGTCTATATTAGAGGTGTCCAAAGGCGTCTATATGAAATAAAGGGTTAAACTCAAATAGTGTACTCAATTTAAGTATAATTTAGTATGTAATTGAGCACACTACTGTAAAATTAGTAAGTAAAATAATGGAACTGAGTATTTTCGTGAAACCAGGGCCAGTGTGCTCAAATATTGGTAACTCTTCCAGGATCCCAAGAAAGAGAGGTAACGTTAAATGATTGTTGGTTAGACCTCGATGGCATAAAAATGACGCCAAATATTCAAACAATAGTATTCAATGAAAGGGTTTATATTTGGAATGGTGCTGAAAATGGATTTTTATGTTTTAGATAATACATTGAGGATGAAAGACATTTTTCATTTTTTTACATTTCTTTATTGTTTTTTTTTTTATTCATTGTCATTCGTTTTTAGACAAACAATTATTTTTACTGTCTCAGGGCTGGAAAATCCCATTCTGTTAGTTCAAAGATGTTAAAGAAAATATATCAGGATTTTATTACATTTCAAAATTGGCTGAAAACATTTTTCCTGTATATGATGCCTATGTATACGCACTGATTTCTTAACTTTGATTCCAATTTCATCCATTATACAGGTTAACAAGCAGTAAAAATTGTTTCATTTTAGAAAGAGTCTGAAAGACGATGCAAAGGTCATCGAGCAGTATTTAATTGCTGTCTGTTTTTAGAATCTGGGTTTTATTTCAAGTTTACCACTCAAATTTATATATCAATTTTGTCAGGTTTTGGTGGACTTGGCATACCATATCATTCCGATTTTATTTATTAATTATTATGAGTTTTTTTATCCATTTTAAAAATTGTTTTTTATTTTTAAGACGTTAATAGCATTTTATCGTGATATACTCCCTTTAATACTTGTTTGTGTTTTATGATTATAATTATGTTTTGTTAAGAATAATAGTTTTGAAATTAATAAATTAGGTGCCATTTCACATTATACCAATAAATCTACATTTAAATATTGTAAAAATAATTTATATTTTTCGTATGTCAGAGGTCAAGGTACAAAGTTCATGTCATATTATTTTGTTCTTGTAAGGAGCAAAATTATATGAACAATAATGACTTATTAAGATTTCGTAACATGCAATCTGAACACTTCCTGCACTGTTTTCCACTCTGTCAGTTAATATAAACATAATTTACCAAATAATTAAAAAGCCATCTATATTACGTGTCCAAAGGTGTCTATATTAGAGGTGTCAAAAGGCGTCTATATGAAGTAAAGGGTTAAGACAAGTGGCTGCTTAACAGAGGTGACAGCTTACACAGGTTTGACTGTATATCCATATTCCAGAACACTTGTATCCTGCTTGTTTGTACTAATATATACAGCTTACATATGGATATGTCCAAAAGATAGCCTAATACATCAATTCAACTCGAGCAACATTCTCGTGAACAGTGAGAAAAAATGCTGTGTTGTCGACAACAGTCAAGCTTGAGCCTGGACCTCTGATTTCAACTGAGTGCAGCCTGCACCATTATAGATGTAAGCCCACCACTGATTTTTGTTCTTTATTCTATAGCAAATATAAAAAGTTTGTAGGCTTGTAATTTATAGAGAGCCAAATGAAAGAAGTGATGGTTACATTTTATTGTTTGTCAACCTCTGCACTACCAAACTATGATCAGAAAAGTAGGGGTCATATGTCATCTAAGAATTCTTTTTTTCTGTTCGGTGTGTACACTGTTGACAAAGGGAAAGTAGACTTTCAAAATCTTGACTTTTGTATTCATTCCTCAATTTCCAAGCACCAATTTTTTTTTCTAAATTCACAATTCAAACATGACATTGTATTAAAAATTAAAAATTACATCAATATTGCCATTCAAATAAAAAATGTGCATTAAAATAAGGAAAATACATTTATAAAAAAGAAGATAAAAGGATTATTTATAGATGCCATTATGCGACTACCCCTTGCAAGCATTTCTTGTTTCCAATGATGGTACTTTGCCTGTAAAGATAAGAACTATTGGAGTTACGGTGGTCTAGTGGTTAACATGCTTGCTCAGAAGTCCCTTGATTGATTATCAGTGGGGTTTGTCCGTGTTTTTTTTTCAAAAACACTCCCACAGTGCCTTAGTTGGCACTGTGAAAGCATGCAAATCCTTCAGAGGGGTTTTAAAGTCCTGTGTACTGGGAGAGTTGTACCCAGTGCACGTAAATGATCTTGCGGAACTTCTGTGTTATTGAAATGCCCGTAAACCTGTGCACTTTGTGCCTGCACATAATCACGTGAGAGGGTGTTGCAGTATCAGATAGATAGAAATATATATGGATTTAAATCCTATATAGATCTTATATGCAGCATATTGTCCTGTATGGAGTATAACTAAATGGTAGTCTTTGTTATTTTTTTTTTTTCAAGTAAATTAAAGTTTAGATTCATTAAACCTTTTGGTATTCTTCAAACTCAAAAAGTTAAAATACATGTAGTCACAAGATTCGAATTTTCATTTTTTTCCCATTTCAAATTTTGTCATCTTTTTGCGTTAAATATGGTCTCTTATTCAGACAGGTGAGTGATATAGTGCCATTGACTTTGTGAACTTCTATTGTTTCAACGTTTCATTAATGTTTGCTAAGCAACTACTAGTAAAGATAATGCACTGTGTATGTATATGTACATAAAGATTGAGCAGTGACCTATTCACATGTAATTAAGTCACTAACTGCACTATCTTTAAAAAGAGAAAAGTTTGTCAATGCACCAGTTATTGTGAATTTTTCTGAGCAGATGCATTATTAAGTCACTGGTTTGAATCATGTCTGTAGTATGAACACATTATCTGTTTTACATTTTCTGAATATTGTTTTTTTTTGTTTTTTTATTTTGTTATTTTCATTTAATATGACTGTGTACTTACTGTTTTGTTATTGTTTATATTAAAATTGCTTAAATACATATGATTGTCTTCTCTCTCTCAGCCAAACCTGATTAGCTTAGTCGATAACCCATCAATCCAGGGGTTGCAAGTTCGAATCCCCATTCTGTCACAATTTCCGTGATGGTTGCTATACAACTTTTTATCATTATTATTTGTCTCTCACATCTGAGTCAAGTGGAAAGGTATCAACGGAGATGGCCAGGAACCCGTGAAAGAGTGGTTGGGTTAACTGATTGTCTGTTAGCCCTCGATGGCATAGAAATGATACTTAAATTAATCAAACTCTCTCTTCTTTCACCCCAGGGCTTTCTCTCTTTCTCTCCCCCCCCCTCTCTCTCTCTCTCTCTCTCTCTCACACACACACTCTCTCTCTTTCCCTCCCCCTCTCTCTCTCTCTCTCTCTCTCTCTCTCTCTCTCTCTCTCTCACTCTCACACACTCTCTCTCTCTCTCTCTTTCCCTCCCCCCTCTCTCTCTCTTTCACACACACTCTCACTCTTTCTTTCCCTCCCCCTCTCTCTCTCTCTCTCTCTCTCTCTCTCTCTCTCTCTCACACTCACACACTCTCTCTCTTTCCCTCCCCCTCTCTCTCTCACACTCTCTCTGTCTCTTTCCCTCCCCCTCTCTCTCTCAAATCGTCTCCTTTTTCCTTTTTCTTTCTCTTTGTGTGTGTGTGTGTGTGTGCGTGCGTACATGCGTACTTGTGAATATGTGTGTGTGTGTGTGTGTGTGCATGTGCGTGAGTGTGTGTGTGTGCTTGTGAGTGTGAGTGTGTGCATGTGTGTGTGCGTGTGTGCGTGCGTGCATGCGTGCGTGCATGCGTGTGAGTGTGAATGTGTGTGAGTGCATGCTATATTTGTGAAAGGCAACATTAGCTAACTCAACTCTATGTTAATATATGTTATCATATATGTTTAGCCATATTATATTCATGATATTTGTAAATTCAGATTTAGGGAAGGGCCGTAACTAATGTGGGTATCACTTGTGACCCGACCCAATTGCAATGTACTTGGCTGTACACATTTGGCAATAAAATATGTTTAAATCAAATGACAGAAGAGAGACTTTGTACAAGCTAGAAATAGCTTTCTTCTCAATTCTATTTTTTATATATCGCTGTATATTGAATATATGTATATTTTATATGCTGATGACAAATAAATATTGTTTATAAAATGAATGACATTTTTATACACTGTTTACAAGATGATTAGATTCCTTTCAAAGAGGTTTCCTTACACCACACAACTGAGATGTGTTTAGCTTTTTATATGTTAATTTTTTCCTTGTATCTATAATATTTGTAGGTAAAGAAATATGGTCAGTTGTACTACATCTTTTCCGAAACAATTTTGTTTGTGTGTAATATTTTCATTTTGCTCAGCCCATTCACTTAATCTTGCATTCAAAATGTTAAAATGCGTTTTGTACATTACAAATGCTAAAGCAATGCAATGCAAGACACTTTTTCTGCTTATACTTAGTACTGGTCCTACCCAGGAAGACTTCAAGCGTGATTTGCCTAAGTTGTAATGACTTGTTTTGCAATTTAAACAAGAGAGTCAAGATGGCCCTATATTGCTCACCTGACTGACCTTGAGACCCAACTTAAGTAGATTATATAATATATGTACACTCAAAATTCCAGAAAGGTGAGATGGGCAAGTAGTTAGAATTTTTATTTGTTTTGAAGATGTAATAGATGTGTAGAAGAGTTAAACTTTGTAGAGGTTCACCCATGGTAAATGTCAGTGAAATTATATCGAAATCAGGTCAGTAGAATCTGACAAGAAGGCTTTTGAAGTTTTTACTATAGCTGCCTATATAGTAAACTAGCACCTCACTGTGGCGGTTATGTTTTTTAACAAATCACAACAGCTTGAACAAACTTGGTAAAGGGTCACCCAAGGAACATTTCTGCGAAATTGTTTTAAAATCGATCCGGTGGTTTCTGACAAGAAGATTTTTTAAGTTTTTACTATAGCTTATATAGTAAACTAACACCACCCCCTTGCCGCCGTGTTTTTTTTTATGAATCAAGATGGCTTGATAAACTTGGTAGAGGGTCACCCAAGGAACATTTCTGTGAAATTATTTTAAAATCAAGCCAGTAGTTTCTGATGAGAAGATTTTTAAGATTTTACTATAGCTTATATAGTAAACTAACCCCACCTCCTGGCTGCCATGTTTTTTAACGAATCAAGATGGCTTGAACAAACTTGGTAGAGAGTCACCCAAATAACATTTCTGTGAAATTATTTTAAAATCGAGCCAGTAGTTTCTGACAAGAAGATTTTTTAAGTTTTTACTAATTAAACTTGCCCCGCCTCCTGACGGCCATGTTTTTTGACGAATCAAGATGGCTTTAACAAACTTGGTAGAAGGTCACCCAAGGAACATTTCTGTGAAATTATTTTAAAATCGAGCCAGTAGTTTCTGACAAGAAGAATTTTTTTTAAACTTTTTACTATAGCTTATATAATAAACTGTTAAGATGTTTGGTGAGTATCATGAACTAAAAACAGGATCTTCAGTAAGGCAACTGTGTCTTCACCGGATTAAGCTGTGAAACAGCCTAGCTTGAAACTATGTTAAACATTTTGTTCAAACTATAAAATATATAAATTTTCCTCAGGTTTCTTGCCTCATGGTAAGTAAACTTCAAACAAAAATAATAATAAAATGATTTGAATTCAAAGAATTTTTGTCGCAGTGCACTCTCCCCCCTACACAATTAATCTCCTCCTCCGAAGTTTCAAGTACACTTTGACACTGAAAATTTCAAGCAGACTTCTTGCGTCGGAAGAAACTAGCTAAAAATATGGTATTGCTTTAATATGAAGCAGTAAACCATCCCTGTCTGAACCAAAAAAACTCTGATTTTTATATTCAGGAAAACACCTTTTATAAAATGATTCATGATTTACGAATAGTATTTCAATCATTGATTATAATTGTATCATTCATCTTTTTACAATGAATTATCTTTTAAAACTTATATCTTGTATAAAATTGTATAATAATGGCGAAAAAAAAATAATTGAAAGAGTTTATTACATCTTCTTATAATAATTGCTATATACAGACATTTATGCTATAAAACAAAGACATTAATTTGACATTAACCCCAACCCCTGAGAGCTAATTCCATGTTTAGCTTTTGAATTTTAATTTCGTTTGTCACAGTATGTGCAATAAATGGTATACCTATGTTGTTTTATTTTTAAATAAAAGACACATGGAAGTGTTGGACCACTAACTGGGAATTTTTTGTCACGGATAATTGTAAATTGTGTTGTTGTAATTGGTTGGAATTGTAAATGGTATTGTTGTTATTTGTTAATTTACAATTCCAACAACCATTTGTTTGAATTGTAAATGGTATTGTTGTAATTTGTTTATTTACAATTCTAACAAATTACAAAATCAAATTACAACAACCATTTGTTGGAATTGTAAATGATGTTGTAATTTGTTGGAATTGTAAATGTTGTTGTTGTAATTTGTGAATCAACAACTCCAACAAATTACAAAACCAAATTACAACAACCATTTGTTGGAATTGTAAATGTTGTTTTTGTAATTGTAAATGATGTTGTAGTTTGTGAATTTACAATTTCAACATCAAATTACAGAAACAACATTTGTTGGAATTGTAAATGTTGTTGTTGTAATTGGAAATGGTGTTGTTGTAATTTGTTGGAATTGTAAATGGTATTGTTGTAATTTGTTAATTTACAATTCCAACAACCATTTGTTGGAATTGTAAACGTTGTTGTTGTAATTTGTGAATTAACAATTCCAACAAATTACAAAATCAAATTACAACAACCATTGTTGGAATTGTAAATGTTGTTTTTGTAATTGTAAATGTTGTAATTTGTGAATTTACAATTCCAACATCAAATTACAACAACCATTTGTTAGAATTGTAACTGGTGTTGTTGTAATTGGTTGGAATTGTAAATGGTATTGTTGTGCTTTGTTAATTTACAATTCCAACAAATTACAACATCAAATTACAACAACCGTTTGTTGGAATTGTAAAACAACACCATTTACAATTACAACAAGGTGTGAAAAAAGTGTGTGGAAAGTACAACAAACGAATCATTTAGTGCATATTTTTTTAAATTGTTTTATGGATTATTTTAAATTAAACAAGAAAGAACAAATTTCACACATCAGAAAACGTGATGTATATATATGTATATGTATGTGTAGTATGTACATATATAGTGTATGGATGTATGTGTATGGTATATAGTGCCTGATATATAGTGTATATAGTGTATGGAAAATAGTGTATGTATGAAGTGTATGGTATATAGTGCCTGATATATAGTGTATATAGTGTATGTATGTAATGTATGGTATATAGTGCCTGGTATATAATGTATATAGTGTATGGTATATAGTGTATGTATGTAATGTATGGTATAAAGTGCCTGGTATATAGTGTATGTATGTAGTGTATGGTATATAGTGTATAATGTGTATGGTATATAGTGTATATATGTAGTGTATGGTATATAGTGTATGTATGTAGTGTATGGTATATAGTGTATGGTATATAGTGTATGTATGTAGTGTATGATATATAGTGTAAGTATGTAGTGTATGGTATATAGTGTATGTATGTAGTGTATGGTATATATTGTATATAGTGTATGGTATATAGTGTATGTATGTAGTGTATGGTATATAGTGTATATAGTGTATGGTATATAGTGTATGGTATATAGTGCCTGGTATATAGTGTATGGTATATAGTGTATGTATGTAGTGTATGGTATATAGTGCCTGGTATATAGTGTATGGTATATAGTGTATGTATGTAGTGTATGGTATATAGTGTATGTATGTAGTGTATGGTATATAGTGTATGTATGTAGTGTATGGTATAAAGTGCCTGGTATATAGTGTATGGTATATAGTGTATGTATGTAGTGTATGGTATATAGTGTATGTATGTAATGTATGTTATATAGTGTATGGTATATAGTGTATGTGTGTAGTGTATGGTATATAGTGTATGTATGTAGTGTATGGTATATAGTGTATGGTATATCGTGTATGATATATAGTGTATGGTATGTAGTGTATGGTATATATTGTATGGTATGTAGTGTATGGTATATAGTGTATGGTATATAGTGTATGTATGTAATGTATGGTATATAGTGCCTGGTATATAGTGTATGGTATATAGTGTATGTATTTAGTGTATGGTATATAGTGCCTGGTATATAGTGTATGGTATATAGTGTATGTATGCAGTGTATGGTATATAGTGCCTGGTATATAGTGTATGGTATATAGTGTATGTATACAGTGTATGGTATATAGTGCCTGGTATATAGTGTCTGGTATATAGTGTATGTATGTATTGTATGGTATATAGTGTATGTTATATAGTGTATGTATATAGTGTATGGTGTATAGTGCCTGATATATAGTGTATATAGTGTATGGTATATAGTGTATGTATGTAGTGTATGGTATATAGTGTATGTATGTAGTGTATGGTATATAGTGCCTGGTATATAGTGTATGGTATATAGTGTATGTATGTAGTGTATGGTATATAGTGTATGTATGTAGTGTATGGTATATAGTGTTTGTATGTAGTGTATGGTATATAGTGTATGGTATATAGTGTATTTATGTAGTGTATGGTATATAGTGTATGTTTATAGTGCCTGGTATATAGTGTATATACTGTATGGTGTATAGTGCCTGGTATATAGTGTATGGTAATGTAGTGTTTATAGTGTATGTATATAGTGTATGCATGTAGTGTATGTATGAAGTTTATACAGTGGTATATAGTGCCTTGTATATAGTGTATGTATGTAGTGTATGGTATATAGTGCCTGGTATATAGTGTATAGTATATAGTGTATGTATGTAGTGTATGGTATATAATGTATGTATGTATGTAGTGTATGTTATATAGTGTATGGTATGTAGTGTATGTATGTAGTGTATGTATGTAGTGTATGGTATATAGTGTATGGTATATAGTGTATGTATGTAGTGTATGTATGTAGTGTATGGTATATAGTGTATGGTATATAGTGTATGTATGTAGTGTATGGTATAAAGTGTATGTATGTAGTGTATGGTATATAGTGTATGTATGTAGTGTATGGTATATAGTGTATGGTATATAGTGTATGTATGTAGTGTATGGTATATAGTGTATAGTATATAGTGCCTGGTATATAGTGTATGGTATATTGTGTATATATGTAGTGTATGGTATATAGTGTATGTATGTAGTGTATACAGTGGTATGTAGTGCCTGGTATATAGTGTATGGTATATATTGTATGTATGTAGTGTATGGTATATAGTGCCTGGTATATAGTGTATGGTATATAGTGTATGTATGTATGTAGTGTATGGTATATAGTGTATGTATGTAGTGTATGTTATATAGTGTATGGTATATAGTGTATGTATGTTGTGTATGGTATATAGTGTATGTATGTAGTGTATGGTATAAAGTGTATGGTATATAGTGTATGTATGTAGTGTATGGTATAGAGTGTATGGTATATAGTGTATGTATGTAGTGTATGGTATATAGTGTATGGTATATAGTGTATGTATGTAGTGTATGGTATATAGTGTATGTATGTAGTGTATGGTATATAGTGTATGTATGTAGTGTATGGTATATTGTGTATGGTATATATTGCCTGGTATATAGTGTATGGTATATTGTGTATGTATGTAGTGTATGGTATATAGTGTATGGTATATAGTGTATTGTATATAGTGTATGGTATATAGCGTATGGTATGTAGTGTATGGTATGTAGTGTATGGTATATAGTGTATGGTATATAGTGTATGTATGTAGTGTATGGTATATAGTGCCTGGTATATAGTGTATGGTATATAGTGTATGGTATATAGTGTATGTATGTAGTGTATGGTATATAGTGCCTGGTATATAGTGTATGGTGTATAGTGTATGGTTTATAGGGTATGTATGTAGTGTCTGGTATATAGTGTATGTATGTAGTGTATTTTATATAGTGTATGGTATGTAGTGTATGGTATATAGTGTATGTTTATAGTGTATGGTATATAGTGCCTGGTATATAGTGTATATAGTGTATGTATGTAGTGTATGGTATATAGTGTATGTATGTAGTGTATGGTATATAGTGTATGTATGTAGTGTATGGTATATAGTGCCTGGTATATAGTGTATATAGTGTATGGTATATAGTGTATATATGTAGTGTATGGTATATAGTGTATGTATGTAGTGTATGGTATGTAGTGTATGTATATAGTGTATGTATGTAGTGTATGGTATATAGTGCCTGGTATATAATGTATATAGTGTATTGTATATAGTGTATATAGTGTATGGTATATAGTGTATGTATGTAGTGTATGGTATATAGTGTATGTATGTAGTGTATGGTATATAGTGTATGTATGTAGTCTATGGTATATAGTGTATATAGTGTATGGTATATAATGTATGTATGTAGTGCCTGGTATATAGTGTATATAGTGTAGGGTGTATAGTGCCTGGTATAAAGTGTATGGTAATGTATATAGTGTATGTATGTAGTGTATGGTATATAGTGTCTGGTATGTAATGTTTATAGTGTATGTATATAGTGTATGCATGTAGTGTATGTATGTAGTGTATACAGTGTATGTATGTAGTGTATGTGTGAAGTGTATATAGTGTTTAAATGTAGTGTAGTGTATAAAGTGTATAAAGTGTTTGGTATATAGTGTCTGGTATGTAGTGTTTATAGTGTATGTATAAAGTGTATGCATGTAATGAATGTATGTAGTGTATATAGTGTATGGTATGTAGTGTATATAGTGTATGTATGTAGTGTATACAGTGTATGTATGTAGTGTATACAGTGTATGTATGTAGTGTATATAGTGTTTGGTATGTAGTGTTTATAGTGTATGTATAAAGTGTATGCATGTAATGAATGTATGTAGTGTATATAGTGTATGGTATGTAGTGTATATAGTGTATGTATATAATGTATGTATGTAGTGTATATAACATATGGTATGCATATATGTAGTGTATGTATGTAGTGTACATAGTGTATGGTATATTGTGTATGGTATGTATGTAGTGTATATACTGTATATAGTGTATGTATGTAGTGTATAGTATATGTATGTAGTTTGTATAGAGTATGTATGTAATTATGTACGTGTTTATGAATCTAAAATTTATTAAAATAATATAATATATAATGCACTGATTGCATAAATTGAAATTTTCGGTGGTTACATTGTCCATAATTTTTGTTTTGCGGTCTGTTTTGTTTTATCTTCTTCTTGTTTTATCTTTATTAATTAATTCATTTCCTTTGAGTGGGGTGGGGTATTTTTAGTGGGTGTGGAGTTGGGGTTACAGGGGTCTTGAACGTACCTTCTTATATACTGTTTGTATTGGTACGCCGTAAAACTCGTCCAAAGTCGTCCGTTCGATCGCCCACTCCTACATTTTTGTATTGAAGGACAGTTCTCATACACGTTTTTACTGCTTTATATGGTCGTTACGGGACTATTCGTCCATTAACTGATCACTCATTTAAAACTACTTAAAAATTGCCGGGCCCAGTTAGCAGTCGGTAGCACGTCTGACTTATCAATCCAGGGGTCGTAAGTTCGAATCCTTGCAAGGCCACATCCTCCTTGATGATTGATATACGACATTGCGTCTCATTGTCATTCGTCTTTCCCACTTCTGATTCAAATGGGAAAGTTATCAGTTACTTGCAAAGATAGGTGTGTTAATCTGTCAGGATCCCAGGAAAGAGTGGTTAGACTAACTAGGCGTCTGTTAGCCCTTGATGACATAAAATGACGCTAAATATTCAAAGCAAAAAAAAAAGTGCAAATTTTCTGGGTTTTTTATTTTGTTGTGTGTGGGGGGGGGGGGGGGGGCTGGTGGAGTGGGAGTCATAAAAATAGGCGGAACTATTTCACTGTGGACTGAGGGAAATAACGAAGAGAGAAACAAAAAGAAAGAATAACAACAGAAAATAAGATACCCTTCTTTATCCTGTACAATGTCCCTAGCCTGAATCCGCACCTGGTAAAAGATTATTTTCTTTTGTAATGTTTGGTGTGTTTTAATTTGGTATCAAATATCTCATTTTCATGGGTTGACTGAAAAACAACACTGTATGTCTCTGAAACAAACAACATGTGTAACAACAATCAACACGTGTTAGATAGGCGACCTCGGAGGGTACGGCGATTGCACTTGGACCATTGGTGTAGGAGCGTTTTAATTATTGGGGGCCAACCTGAGGAAAAGGCGTATAAGGATGTACTTCCAGGCTCCAAAGTATATGCTGAAACTGAATAGTGTGGGGGAGGGGGTGCGGTGGACTGTGTGGACTAAGTTACACTATGTACAAGGTGGTTTATTAAAATAACATAAAATGGCTTCTTCTAATAAACGATCGATATGTAAACGCTCCATTCTTAATCCTTTAAACGGCCCATTAAGTAATCAACATTGCAGTGTAGCTTGGCTATTTTTAGACGTGTCAAAAGATCAATTCACTCGCTCGCCAAAGAGCTACTTGCATCACGTGATACTTTTCGCGCGAAATCTTTCGACCAACCAAGAGCCTTCGTTATTTTCCGGATGCATCATGATTGGTTAAAGGTCACATGACAGTACACCCGAACAGTGACGAGAAAAATATCCCGCTCATTTCGCACTGTGACTTCAAGCAGTAAGGACGTATTGTGTTATTGGAATTGGGATGGTAGCGTGAGTTAAAATGTGTTTTTGTCTGTTTTTTGTGATATTTTATTGCAATTTGTATCGCTTTCATTTCGTTTAATAATGTTTTGTGAAATTTCCTAACGTATATGTAGTCATAAACGGAAATCTACACTTCGAACTTAGTCTGTTGCGGCGGCCATTGTTTCAACACAATCGCATACATGCATTATTAATATCCATGAACACATTCAGAAGGCATAGATTTACTAGCTAAATTACGTAGCTTGCTACCTGCAATTATACTCACTTTAAGTTAGTTAACCTTGGGGGGAAATCCGTTTTAGCTGATTGAAACTTTTTTAAACTGGCAATCTCGATAGCCATGGCGGGCACATAAGGGTGCCAGTGAGCACATAAGCCCCAATCTATTGAATATCATTTAATGAAATAAGAAACTGACTAGAAACAACATCACAGTCGAATAGTAAAGATAAAATAGAAACCATAAAAGCAAATCTCAGTGGAGAAATCAACTCTCTCAATGTCAATATGAATGTGTTGTTAGTTCTTTTTTATATAAATACAGATCATTTACAGGTCACCATCTACGGGTGTATACTTGGTTTTGTCGTCTACGGGGCAGGTTTTGTGTGATTGTTCAAGCAGACGCTCGAAGTTGCAGCACCAGCGGAAACTTAAAAATTTACATGTAAGTCAGATTTTTTTATGTTATTCTTTAATCCGTATGCATGACACAAATTGGTTCTAATTGGTAGTATGTCGACCTTCTAAGATTGATTATTTGGTTGTTGACAGTTCAAAATTAGCTTGAAAAAGATTTCAAGTGACAAAATATTAAATTGCTATACCGGAATTGTATATACAAATGTATCTATATGTACTGAGATGGGACAATACAACAACATAAACAACCTGCATGTGTACTTTCAAGTTTCTGGTTTAAGCAAGATCCATTTTGTATTTATCTTTTCTTATAGCTATATGGCTATTTTCCTATCTTTTGTAGGATGGTTACAATTACCCCAATATATTTTAAAATGGTATTTGAAATTAGCTGAGCTATGCTATATTTGTCAAATTAAAATATTTAAATAAACCTTTTATTTTTAGAAGTTGCAAGGAATGACCCTGCGCTTTGTTGTATTGTTTGGTTAGCAGTAAAACAGAACTTCAGATGGTGAGTGTTACAATATCCTGTTCTCTACTCAGTCGTTTTGTCATGTTTATTACCAGCTGTCCGTTATCATTATATTTTTCATAATAAGTAATTCACTTCAAATGTTTTACTGACGCTATGAAAATGAAACGTGTGTTTAAATATTTAGCGTCATTTAATGCCATCGAGGTTAACAGACAATCAGTTAACATAACCACTCTTTTCTGGGATGATAAAATGTCCGTTTATTATTACTCGAGCTCAACAATCTCAGTGAGTAACTGATTACTTTCTCACTTGAATCAGTGGTGAGAGACAAATGACAGTTTAACTCAATGTCGTATATTCTTTACAACAGTCAGATTGGGATTCGAACTCACAACCCATTGGTTATATCTTAGTCTAATACTTGTGTTAACAATTAACGATATATTGTTAACATGTTTTTTTTTAAATTGTTATGCCATAATGACGTAAAATACACAGAGTGCAGGTTGAATAACTCTTTTCATATGCTGTCATCGTTGTCTCCTTCAATGAAATTTGCTATAATTTGGACATTTTAAATGTCCCTCTTCTCATGATTAATTTTTCATGAATTATTTCTTAGCACTGTCCATGCTGTTTATATAAAAAAAACTCTTAATGAGAATTTGATTTTTTAACAGATCGGTGCTCAGTGTGGTGATGTGAGATTGGTTCCCAGCAGTAATGTAATATTGACAGATTGGTATCCTGCAGGCTGGTTGTCATAGAAGATGAACAGACTAGAAGATTAAAGTTAAGTACACTGTTCTCGTGTAAAATGTAAAATTCATACACAATGCTATCCCTTTATCTATTGTATGGTCATCTTTAAACAATAGATACCAATATATATATATACTCTTGTTGCTTCTGTTTCACTGGAGCACTGGTTATAGTATAAGTAATTCTGACTTTGTCAAACTGAATAGACTTGTTTACAAGTACTTAGAACAAAAGTAAACTGCCATGTATAGTATATCTGTCACATTTGCGCCCCCAGCACCTGCTCTGTTCTACTGTAGCTTGTGCTGAGAATAAGTTCTTCAGTTATTGATTCTAGCCCATGTCGGGGATACATCAATCACAACGGAGACTAGCCAGACGGGGACTCGAACTCGCCATATCTTGTTATTGGTTCTAGTCCATGTCAGGGATATATCCATCACAACGGAGACTAGCCAGACGGGGACTCGAACTCACCTTATCTTGTTATTGGTTCTAGCCCATGTCAGGGATATATCCATCACAACGGAGACTAGCCAGACGGGGACTCGAACTCACCATATCTTGTTATTGGTTCTAGTCCATGTCAGGGATATATCCATCACAACGGAGACTAGCCAGACGGGGACTCGAACTCACCGTATCTTGTTATTGGTTCTAGCCCATGTCAGGGATATATCAATCACAACGGAGACTAGCCAGACGGGGACTCGAACTCACGATATTTTGCTATTGGTTCTAGCCCATGTCAGGGATATATCCATCATAACGGAGACTAGCCAGACGGGGTCTCGAACTCACGATATCTTGTTATTGGTTTTAGCCCATGTTAGTAGGTGCCACCAGTGAATAAATATATGTATGCTTAAATTGATTTTATGTTTTATCTCACCAGAACCAAAGGTTCAACGTGAGTTTTGTTTATATTTTAGCTCACCTGAGAGCATAATTCTCTAGGTGAGCTTTTGTGATCACTCAGTGTCTGTCGTCTATCTTATTTTTCATACACATCTTGACCTAAATTTAGAGATTAATTATAGCAATCATTAAAGCTTGGTTCCTTTTATTAACCAGTTTGTTAATTTTATATTGTTAATTTAGATTCAGCATTAAAAAAATAAAAAAAATTTTTTAGACATTCGACTTTATTATGTGCTGGGAATAAGACTGGTGCTTCCCGTTTCAGGGGGCTGTGCTAGTTGTTTTTGATTATTAATCAGTTAATTAACATTAAATAATAACAACTATTTCTACTCCCAGCACATGTTGCTATTCTACTGTAGTATGTGCATCTTTAAAACTGGTGCTACCCGTTTCAGGGGGCTGTGCTATTTGGTTTTGATATTTTTTTATAAAGTAACAATTCAAATTAGTAAAATTATTAATAGGAATCTTGTTTCTTTCATGTGAAGTTATGTCCCTTGGATTATTTAAAATATATCTAAATATATATTTAAGCTGGAAATCAATCATTTACATTTTTGAGCAGTGTTATGAGTTCATAATTATTTATTTTTTTGTAATCAAAGATTTGTAAAATGTGTAAGAATATTTATTAAGTGGATAATGACACAGATAATTAGGATAAATAACAAATAAAATAATTAAGACAATTAAAATATTAAATAATATAAAGTAAATAAACAGCTATGATAAGTTATAAAATAATTTAAGACAATAAAATCTCTAAATTTTGAACAAATGAAACATTCAGTATAAGATAAAATATCAGACACATGAAAATAATTGTGACAATAACATGTAAAAATAACTAGGGCAATAAAAATATACTCACTGATAGGGTTAATAAAACTGATACAATCAGAATAGACAATTAAACAATAAACATTAAGTTAAGGCAAATAAAACAATATACATTCAGATAAGGGAATTAAAGAATATACATTCAGTTAGGTATATAATCCAATATACATTCAGTTAGGGTATATAATCCAATATACATTCAGTTAGGTATATAAAACAAAATACATTCAGTTAAGGCAATTAAAACAATATACATTCAGATAACGCAATTAAAGATTATACATTCAGCTAGCTTAAATAAAACAATAAACATTCAATAAGGCAATTAAATCACAATACAATCAGTTAGGGTAAATGAAACAATATACATCCAAATAAGATAAATAAAACAATATACATTCAGTAAGGGCAATTAAAACAATATACATCTAAATAAGGTAAATAAAAAAATATACATTCAGTTAAGGTAAATAAATGTATATACACATTCAGTTAGGGTTAATAAAACAATATACATTCAGTAAGGGTTAATAAAACAATATACATTCAGTTAAGGAAAATAAAACGGTATACATTCAGTTAGGGTAAATAAAACAATATACATTCAGTTAAGGTAAATAAATGAACATACATTCAGTTAGTGTAAATAAAACGATATACACTCAGGGTAAATAAAACAATATACATTCAGTTAGGGTTAATAAAACAATATACATTCAGATAAGGTAAATAAAACCATATACATTCAGTTAAGACAAATAAATCGACATACATTCAGTTAGGGTAAATAAAACAATATACATTCTGTTAGGGTAAATAAAAACATATACATTCAGTTAGGGTTAATAAAACAATATACATTCAGATAAGGTAAATAAAACCATAAACATTCAGTTAAGGCAAATAAATCGACATACATTCAGTTAGGGTAAATAAAACAATAAACATTCAGTTAAGGTAAATAAATGAACATACATTCAGTAAGGGTAAATAAAACAATATACATTCAGTTAAGGTAAATAAAACAATATACATTCAGTTAAGGTTAATAAAACAATATACATTCAGATAAGGTAAATAAAACAATATACATTCAGTTAAGGTTAATAAAAACATATACATTCAGTTAGGGTTAATAAAACAATATACATTCAGTTAGGGTAAATAAAACAATATACATTCTGTTAGGGTAAATAAAACAGTATACATTCAGTTAGGGTAAATAAAACAATATACATTCAGTTAGGGTTAATAAAACAATATACATTCAGATAAGGTAAATAAAACAATATACATTCAGTTAAGGTAAATAAAACAATATACATTCAGTTAGGGTTAATAAAACAATATACGTTCAGATAAGGTAAATAAAACAATATACATTCAGTTAGGGTTAATAAAACAATATACGTTCAGATAAGGTAAATAAAACCATATACATTCAATTAAGGCAAATAAATCGACATACATTCAGTTAGGGTAAATAAAACAATATACAATCAGTTAGGGTTAATAAAACAATATACATTCAGATAAGGTAAATAAAACAATACACATTCAGTTAAGGTTAATAAAAAACATATACATTCAGTTAGGGTTAATAAAACAATATACATTCAGTTAAGACAAATAAATCAACAAACATTCAGTTAGGGTAAATAAAACAATATACATTTAGTTAAGGTAAATAAAACAATATACATTCAGTTAGGGTTAATAAAACAATATACATTCAGTTAAGGTTAATAAAAACATTTACATTCAGTTAGGGTTAATAAAACAATATACATTCAGATAAGGTAAATAAAACCATATACATTCAGTTAAGACAAATAAATCGACACATTCCGTTAGGGTTAATAAAACAATATACATTCAGTTAAGGTAAATAAAACAATATACATTCAGTTAGGGTTAATAAAACAATATACATTCAGATAAGGTAAATAAAACCATATACATTCAGTTAAGGTAAATAAATCAACATACATTCAGTTAGGGTAAATAAAAACATAGAAAATCTGTTAAGTAGGGCTAAATGACACGGAAACAAATGGTTTAACAACTTTTACTAGAATATAAAGTTATTATTATGATTTTATTGGACAATTATTATTAGAACTAATGCAAGTAGTACAAGAATTATAAACTGTTATTATTATAAATAGTTGTATAGTATATAATAGTTTTTGTGCAGTTGTATTTGTATTGAATAGACTGGATATATCTAATATTTCAATGCATGGGGTTTATTTAATTGATAAATCTAGGCTAGTTATTAATCACAGAAAGGCTTCTTGAAATGACCTGCATCTAACGCAAACTAACGCGCATTTAACAATTAACAACTCGGTGGAACACCAAACAATTCCGTTCTTTAAAAAATTCGTCACAGAAAATTATTCTTTCCTATCATTATAATTTGTCTTTATTTTTGTTTTATTTATTCTTAAGGATATTTTCATGATATTTCATATTCAATGTTTTCATTCATATTCAATAAACATAGATTATTTATTTAATTCATGTGCATTTTATATAGTTAACATATTGCATGCTAGATGGGAAAAAGTTTTGAGCAATCTGTAACAATTATTTTTGTTACATTCTGCTCATATAAAACAGTCCCATGCAGTTGTTGACATCATGATTGGAACTTAAATATAATGAAGAAAAATATCTTTAAAATTAAAAAGAAAGAATTTAATTAATATTTACTAGAATTAGATATGTTTGGTGTCCCACTGACTGACATAATATTTTCACTGTTGTTATTAACTAACATGCGATTCAGTTTTAAGAAGCGTCTTCCGTGAATAAATAGAAAAAAATGTAAAAGGGGATTTGTCTATTCATGCAAGTTAGTTTTTAAGTATTTGTAGCTTATTTAATTTAAAATAGTTTATTTATTTACTATAAACTAATATAATATCCTTAGTTTTAATTGTATAATCATATATGTATATAATGTATAATACAAAAATAATTCATATCTAAATATAAAATGTACTTATTGCACATATAAAACAGATACTCATGCAATTATATAAAATAATCATATAACGATAAAACAAATACTCATATAATTATATATATATATATATATATATATATCATATACTCACATAATTATATAAAATAGATACTCTGATAATCATATAAAATAGATATTCATATAGTCACATAAAAAAATAGATACTCACAAAATTATATAAAATAGATACTCATAAAATTATATAACACAGATACTCATATGATTATATAAAACAGATACTCATATAATTATATAATAAAACAGATACTCACAAAATTATATAAAATAGATACTCACATAATTATATAAAATAGATACTCACATAATCATATCAAATAGATACTCATATAATCCTATAAAATAAATACTCACAAAATTATATAAAATAGATACTCATATAATTATATAAAACAGATACTCTGATAATCATATAAAACAGATACTCACATAATTCTATAAACTAAATACTGATATAATTATATAAAACACATACTCACATATTTATATAAAACAGATACTCTGATAATCATATAAAATAGGTACTCACATAATTATATAAAACAGATACTCACATAATTATATAAAACATATACTGTGATAATTCTATATAAAACAGATACTCACATAATTATACAAAACAGATACTCACATAATTATATAAAATACTCTGATAACCATATAAAACAGATATTCACATAATTATATCAAATAGATACTAATATAATCCTATAAAATAGAAACTCACAAAATTATATAAAACAGATACTCACATTATTATATAAAACAGATACTCACATATTTATATAAAACAGATATTCAAATAATTATATAAAATAGATACTCTGATAATCATATAAAATAGGTACTGACATAATTATATAAAACATATACTCACATAATTATACAAAACAGATACTCACATAATTATATAAAATACTCTGATAATCATATAAAACAGATACTCATATATTTATATCAAATAGATACTCATATACTCCTATAAAATAGATACTCACAAAATTATATAAAATAGATACTCATATAATTATATAAAACAGATACTTACATATTTATATAAAACAGATATTCAAACAATTATATAAAATAGATACTCACATAATCATATAAAACAGATACTCAAATAATTATATAAAACAGATACTCACATATTTATATAAAACAGATACTCAAATAATTATATAAAATAGATACTCTGATAATCATATAAAACAGATACTCACATAATTATATAAACTAAATACTGATATAATCATATAAAACAGATACTCACATATTTATATAAAACAGATACTCTGATAATCATATAAAATAGGTACTCACATAATTATATAAAACAGATACTCACATAATTATATAAAACAGATACTTACATATTTATATAAAACAGATATTCAAACAATTATATAAAATAGATACTCTGATAATCATATAAAACAGATACTCAAATAATTATATAAAACAGATACTCACATATTTATATAAAACAGATACTCAAATAATTATATAAAATAGATACTCTGATAATTATATAAAACAGATACTCATATAATCATATAAAATAGGTACTTGTATAATTAGATAAATCAGATACTCATATAAATATAATACATCATAAATTCATATACGATTATAAATTGCATATAATAAATCCTATAAAACCTTAAAATTCTCATATAAAGTGCACATATATTTGATCAAATAAACTTGCCTACATAATAAAACTATATCAAACAGACACTCAAAATCCTACAAAATAGATACTCATTTAAGTTCCAAAATAATTTCTAAATATATAAACGTGTAATGTAATAAAATGAATACATTATAAAATCCTACAAATTATATATAATTGAACATACTTAATTGTATGAGAGAAACTCATATAAAATTTCCATAAAACAATTGTATTGCAAAGATCCTTATATAATTTGCTCATATCAAATACCATAAAATGATACTCATAAATCATAAAATCATAAGCAGATACTCATATAAACACATAGCACTCATACTTATAATACATAACATAAATATAATAGATTACAATAAATAAATACAAACTCTGAATTATCCATAAACTCTTTAAACATAAACAAAATTACTTTAAATATATTTTCATAAAAAAACAATAAAAAAACCATGAAATTAACTAAAATATAAAAAGAACGGATTGAAAATTCAAAAGATTGAAAAAGTTGACTTTTTAACATAAAAATATGGTCATAATTATCCTCTTAAAGAATATCTTACATGTATTTTATTTTTATTTCGAAACAGCTTGTGAAATGCTAAATCTATCAAGGAAATATCATTGTTTACTAAATTGGCATTGCTCAACACTTTAAGCAATTATTAAGCTTTTTATGAACCTATCTTTCGGCCTGCTTTATTATAAATACGTTGTACAAGAGGCACTCTTCTCAAAAAGATCTGCGCCTTGTAAATGTACGTGGTCTTTACACATATACATTGTATATGTATTATAAACGTACAGACGTATCCCCTCATCTATACATAGTTCTGATATGTAATGAATAATGTGTATCATTTGGCACTTGAAATTAAATAAATTTTACATTTTTTATTTCATTCCTTATTTTTAAAAATAAGTTTTAGAATTTTAGAAATTGGATCTATGTATAGAGCCCTTTTATTCACACATGCACCACACATACAGACATAAGTATTTATATAAGTATTTGGTTGATTTCCAATTAAAAAAATATATAAATATATTGAACTTTGGCTACCATGTTACTTTAATTAAAAGTTCTAAATAGTTTCCAAGGGGCATAGCATTTACTGTTGAAAAAAAAAGATGGCTACTTGCACAAGCTTTTATTCATTTTCAGAGACCGTTTGTACCCATGGTGCATGTACAAGATTTGTTGAAGAGCAGCTGAGACTACCGACAGCAGATTACAGGTAAATTAACACAAAAATGAATTGTTTATCTGTGCAGTAACAAACCTTTTGGTTATCCCTATTTAATATAAATTGATAGATCATTTACCTGAATATTCATTTTATAATTATCCAATTTCAACAAATCCTGTCTAATATATGGCGTTTGGTTAAATTGGCTAAGAAAGACCTTGGATCCAAGTCCAGCATCCTTGTTATGCAAGTAACTGACAAGAGACGTTCTCATATCAAATATTTTAAGTGCACTGGGCTCCAACACGGAACTGCAGTGATATGCAACAATGAAATGTTTACAAAAATGAATTTCATTTAAACTATGTTTTTAAGCTCCTTTTTAGCATAGCTCAGTTGAGCCATTCTTGTAGCAAGCAAAAGATGGCTACTTGCACAAGCTTTTATTTATTTTCAGAGACCGTTTGTACCCATGGTGCATAAACAAGATTTGTTGAAGAGCAGCTGAGACTACCGACAGCAGATTACAGGTAAATTAACACAAAAATTAATTGTTTTTCTGTGCAGTAACAAACCTTTTGGTTATCTCTAGTTAATATAAATTGATAGATCATTTACCTGAATATTCAACATATAATTGCCTTATTTCAACAAATCCTGTCTAAAATATGGCGTCTGGTTAAATTGGCTAAGAAAGACCTTGGATCCAAGTCCAGCATTCTTGTTATGCAAGTAACTAACAAGAGACGTTCTCATATCAAATATTTTAAGCGCACTGGGCTCGAACACGGAACTGGAGTGATATGCAAAAAATGAAATGTTTACAAAAATGTATTTTATTTAAACTGTTTTTAAGCTCATTTTGAGCATAGCTCAGTTGAGCTATTCTTGTAGCAAGCAAAAGATAGCTACTTGCACAAGCTTTTATTTATTTTCAGAGACCGTTTGTACTCATGGTGCATGTACAAGATTTGTTGAAGAGCAGCTGAGACTACCGACAGCAGATTACAGGTAAATTAACACAAAAATGAATTGTTTATCTGTGCAGTAATAAACGTTTTGGTTATCCCTATTTAATATGTGATAGATCATTTACCTGAATATTCAACTTATAATTGCCTTATTTCAACAAATCCTGTCAAATATATGGCGTCTGGTTAAATTGGCTAAGAAAGACCTTGGATATAAGTCCAGCATCCTTGTTATGCAAGTAACTGGCAAGAGACGTTCTCATATCAAATATTTTAAGCGCACTGGGCTCGAACACGGAACTGCAGTGATATATAACAATGAAATGTTTACAAAAATGTATTTTATTTAAACTGTTTTTAAGCTCATTTTGAGCATAGCTCAGTTGAGCTATTCTTGTAGCAAGCTTTTTGTTGTAGTTTTATATCAAACATCACAGAGACTGGCCAGGCGGGGATTCAAACTTGCAACCCCTGGATTGAGTCAGGCGAGCTACTAACTGAGCTAACCAGGCCTGGCCTTTCACATATATTAATGACATATCCAATTTAAAGTAAGCATAATTGTTAAAATGGTCTTTTCACTTTGCAGTATCAGACGAATAGTGCGGCGATTATGGAGACATCCAACAACGGGACGCTTACAGTTGACATTGTTTTTAAATGTACTTCTCAAACTTTGATAAGGACCCTGTTATTTATTCCCATAGATTTTACATTAAAATGGTATATGTATAGTTTCTAATAACAATTTTGGAGCTGCTCTGATAGTTTATGCCAAAAGAAGACTAAATAGTAAATCAATCCATGAAAATTAATTTTTTGACATAAAGAGTGTGTGATAGTGTAATGGATAGATTTTTGGCCACTCGCACCAGAGGTTGTGGATTTGATCCCAAACTCGACCAGATGTTTCTGATATTACAACACTCAGTACTGGTTTTACCCAGGAAGTGGACTCGAGCGTGGTTCATATAAACTCTGAGCTTTCATCACAATTTATCTTAAATAAATGAGTACAAATCCCAATACTGAAAACTATTTTCATACTTTTTTTTTACAAATTTCAAAAGTTCAGGAAACAGTTTTCGATTAACTTTTCTATAGTTGTCCACAGAACAGTTTGAATTTTAGTTCAGTAGAATTAATAAAGAACGTGGTCCTTGTCAAATTTTAAGAAGTACATGTATATATTCAGATTTATGTTGTGATACAAAATTGTAAAGTGCTTCCACATCTTTAGAATAAATTATTGAATGGGCACCCGCATGCATATTTTAATGAAAATAAATTGTCTGTATCAAAATTACCTTGTGTAAAATCTAGATTATCATGATTAATAACATAGCCATCAATTTTCAATATTCTGTTAAATATTAAATTTTTCATTTTGCAAACTGTAAATTTTAAAGACAGAAATCTAAGAAGTGTTTCGTATCAAGAATTTAGTGACTTGTTGGTGTAGTAGTGATTGGAAATTGATTTTTTCACATTAATCAAGTTTTGTGGCAGTCACCGCCCTTTTTCGAAACATTAACCAAAATAATGATAACTTTTATTTGTTATTTTTCTTTATTTTTTAACAATAAATCCAAATATTTTACAAAAAATATATTGAGTAATGTATATATGAAAAACTACAGACTTGATCTTCAAATTTGATTTAAACTTAAAACATTGATTATAATAATTATTTTTCATGTAAAAATTAAAAAATTCAACAAAAATATCACAAGTTAACAAACAAAATATTCAAAACAAATTCAATTTTGTTAACAGGTTGTATATGAGAATATACATTTACAAACACATCTGTATCGTTTTTTGACTTGTAACCAAATATCTATTTATAAAGGGAAGTAATAAAAAATTGAATTATTTCCCTTTATTGGTAACTGAAATTATAATTTTATAAAAAAAAAGAACTTGCTAGTATTGCAAACTTGTTTCTTGATAAATATTCTATTGTAAATTTACAGAAAAATGTTATAGGCATAAATAAATTTAAATAAGGTTTTGATAAATAATTGATATAATATTAATGATAAAAAAACTATTGACTCAATTTTAATTTATATAGGGAGCATATATAAGCAAAATTGTTTCCCTTTATTGATAGCTGAACTTGTACTTTTATTGAAAATGAATTTGCTTGTATTGCAAAATTGTTTCTTGATAAATAATTCCTCTCTAAATTCAAGGAAAATTTGTTAGGGACATAAATGAATTATTCAAATGAGGTTTTTATGAATAATTATTATTAATGACAATCTAGTACAGATAAAATGGGATTTGGTGAATAATTAGGTAAATGAACCAAATCACCATTATCATGATTTTTTCCCCCTTACCTTTAATATCATTTTTGTTCTCAATTAAACTTGATTTGTAAATAAAACATTTCTACATATTTTGGACAGAATTATAAAAAACAGTCTCAGTGATGACTGATATATGACATTGTGTCTCATTATCATCTGTCTGATTCACTGATTCAAGTGAGAAAGTTATCAGTTGCTTGTGGAGATGGGGTGTGCTCAAGGCCTGGTTAACCTTTCAGGATCCCAGGAAACAATGGTTAGGTTAACAGATCGTCTGTTAGCCCTCGATGGCATAAAAATGATGCTTAATATTCAATCAATCATATAAAAACAGTTTTATATAGAATTTAACAGATCTTTAATTCTATTGACTATTTTTAAACTTTGAAAATATAAAATAAAATCATTTTGAATATTTTCTATATGCTATTTCTGAGAATAGCTAAATTTATCTAGAGTATCAGAGTAGCATTATTAAATTGTATGAAATAAACATTAGGAACAGTTTTATTGAAGACAATTGTTTGATTATAAATATATAATTTTTTAAAAATAGGAATCAATTAAAAAACAAACCTTCAGAAAACAATAAGCAAATTATTTATAACATTCCTTATAATCCGCGTTGTTCAGTATGTGGAAGCACTGTATTAAATATGTATTTTACAATATTTTGTGAAATGTACACATTGCGGCCCCCTTCACATGTCTGGCGTCATGTCTTGTTTTGCACTGGTACTTGCAGCATGCAATCTTTGTCAATAACAACATAATTGGCATGGCTGTGCTACAGTAGATTGTAGGATTCGAACCCAGGTTTGGTCCTATGGTCTCTCGAAAACAACATTCAGTATTGGTTTTACCCAAGAAATGGATTCATAAAAACTCTTTACAATTGAGTTTAACTATTTAAGTATAAATTATTTCAAATAACAAAGATTTGAGTACAGAATGTGAAACGGGCACCAGTATGCCGTAATTAAAATACAGAATGTGAAACAGGCACCGGTGTGTCATAATTAAAATCTTCATCTGTACATGTGCCTAATAAATTCATCAGACCTAAAATTCAACTTGAAATTGAACATTTTCAGGAATTGTTTAAAAATACATCGTAGTTTTGTCTAATGGTAGAGCATCTGCCTTGCATGCAGAAGGTCATGGGTTCAATCCCCGACCGGGTCATACCAAAATCATGAAAAATGGTAATATAAGCTTCCTCGCTTGGTGCTCAGCATTTAGAGGATAGGTCAAGGTCTGGTTAGCCCAGTTTCGGTATGCGACTGGTTGGGGTATCAGACCCTGTGTCCGTTTCATGATATTCCAGTGTGGCAGCACTCAGTATACTGTCTCAAGCAGACACTGTTGCAATATGACTGAAAAATTGTCAAAAGCGACACTAAAAAAAATGTTTAAAAACTATTTTAGTCAATAAGATACAATTATGGTGTTAAGTAGATATTTAATAAAATTGAAATGATTGAATTTGAGTTGAAAATGATCTTTGATGAATTTAATTAGTCCCTTGGTCTTGCAGAGGAAAGTTTAATTCATTATATAATTATGAGAATTGAAATTGTGATACATTAAACATGTCTTTCATCAGGGTCAGATAAATGCATTTTCATTGTAACTAAAATCCATATGTAAATAAAAATGATCATTTGTGTTGTGGTGTCATGGGAGTGATGGCTAGAATAGGACCATTTGTGTTTAATAAGAGATTGGTTATGTTACTTTAATGTAATTACTGGTTAATTAGCAATAACATTAAATGAAAGTATTAAAGACACTCAAATGATTATTTTTTAAATTGAGTAAATAAGACATTGTTGTTTGTGTAAAAAATGCTGTAGATGAAATTCTTTTTATTCTAAAATATATAGATTTTAAATCAATATTTTTTTTGATTTTGGCATAAATTCCATACTGGTCAAAAAAAGTTACACATGTTTATATTATATACCCCTGCCTGGCATCAGTCTCCGTGATGGTTGATATATGAAATTATGTCTCATCTCTCACTGTTGATTCAAGTGGGGAAGTTATCAAATACTTGTGGAGATTGGGTGTGCTCGAGTACTGGTTAACCTTTCAGGGTCCCAGGAAACAGCAGTTAAGTTTTTTATTGTCTTTTTATCCCTCATGGCAAAATATTGACACTAAATATTCAATCAATCAATCAATCAATCAATCTATTATATACAGATGTTCATTAATTTTACACGGAAACAATGACCTATTTATGTGTTGACATACTGTGACGTATTGTTCATTTAAACAATTTCTTTGAAGAAAAGAAATCAAAATTGCTAAAATTTCCAAATATACAGATCTTTAGATTATTATTAATGCTTTAGTTGGTTAATTGAAATAAATCAATTGATAAAAATAATTATTAACCAAAGTAAGTTAATTTCAATGATTTATTATAAATGAAAAAAAATACACATCAATAAAAAATGCATTTAAAACACTGATGGAAATGGATTTATAGTGTGCTCTGTTTCAATAACAAATATTTTCATTTCATTTTCTTTATCAAACTGTAAACTGTATATTATTTAAAATATATTTTCATAAAGTATATACATAAAATAATTTGTTTTATATAATATATATACTTTATATATATTTTTTTTGAGATATTGTAAATTTAATCACTTAAAAAATGCATTATGAACATTTGGTTGTCTGTCAGATGCGGCATTATTGTACAACTAGGCGCCAAATATCACTAGTTGTACAATGATGTTATTTCTGTTGGTGACTGAAATATATTCATGTTACATTTTTCAGTGACAATATTCACAAAACATTGATAACAGTGTTAGTATGAAATTTTGAAATTTAGTTTGTTATGTTTTGAAAATGATCCAATTAGGGCCTCATGGTAGATTAAGTCATTCAAGCATGATCAAATGAGTTTTTATTATCATTGTTGCAAGTATTCAAATGTTTGTATTCATAACATAGATCTACTATGAAACATACATGCTACACATATTACTTAAATTACCACACCAACACATTAATTAATTTTAATCCCGTAATAGAATGCAAGGATTTGATATTCGAATATTTTACAAATTAGGGTTTTAGCCTACTAGGGGTTTTTTTAATAGAAATTGGGAATGTTTCAGTTTAGAATAAGTTTTTATGCATGAATGATCACTGTCAACTTTTCTTACTGCTAATAAGAAAAACAAACTAACCCTTAACTTGTAACATGCATCTAACATGCGTAACATGCATCTAACATGCAAGCTTGCATTGCTGGGTGCGGATTCAGAAATTAACAAATATTAATTAATGTATACGACCTTACGACCTACATGATCTTACAGTACCCTATATATACAGATAACTTATATGACCTATATATACAGATAACTTAGTTTGACCTATATATATACAGACATATTTGACTTGTGACCTATATACTTCAAATACGTATATCTATATGCTGCATGCTCGGAATCCAAACCTTACGCACTTAACCAAAATTAAGGGAAGTTGACAAATGATTTTATGTGCAAAATATAACATTTATTAATGGGCTTATTATTTTTGGTAAAGAGAACCAACAAAAATGTTGTATAATTTTGTATTTAGGGCACATCTCCTGGTAAAGGTGGATTTTTTTGTAGGCCTTTGTTAGACGTATTGGTTGTTTTTATTTCATTTCTTCAAAAACAACATGTTTAAAGTAGGACGGAAGTGTACCAGTATATATAGTTTTATACATAGTTTAACATGTGTAAAGTTGCAGTATTTGAAATATGCTTTATATTGAAAGAAATTTGTACTTGGATAAAATATTTTGCAATATATTAAAACTACAGTATCTAGTTAGTGTCTTGTGCTTTTAAGTTATAATTATTTGGTCTTTGTTAAATTTTAAATAAGATTAATTATTTAAGTATTTGGTCTTTGTTAAATTTGAAATAAAAGTTACTATTAGTTATTTGATCTTTGTTAATTTTTAAATGAAATTACTTATTTAATTAATTGGTCTTTGTTTTTTTTGTTTTTTTAATTTTTTAATAAAATTCATCTCATTACAGCTTTGGTCATTGTTAGTTTTTATATAATTCATTAATTATTTGGTCTTTGTTAAATTTGAAATCAAATTATTTAATAATTTAGTCTGTAAAATTTGAAATAGAATTATTTTTTTAATGATTTGGTCTGTTTATTTTTAGATGCATTTCATAATTTAATGAGTTTATATTCATTATCTAATCAAGTGGTGTTGTTTTTTTAAAAATAAAATTCATTACCTAATTAGAGTTTTGGTCTTTGTTTATTTTGAAATGAAATTCATTATTTAATTATTTAGTAATTGTAAAATTTGAATTAGAATTAATTTTTAATCATTTGATCTTTGCTTATTTCTAAATGAAATTCATTATTTAATTAATTTGTTTTAAAATGAAGTTCATTATCTTATTAAAGCTTTGTTTGTTTATTTTGAAATGAAATTCATTATCTAATTAATTGGTCTTTATTTGATTAATTTGTGTTTGTGTTTTTTCTTTGTTGTTTTTTGAAATAAAATTAATGATCTTATTACAGCTTTGGTCTTTGTTTATTTTGAAATGAAATTCATTATCTAATTAAGTGTTCTTTGTTGTGTTTTATTTAAATAAAATTCATTATCTAATTAGAGTTTTGGTATTTGTTTATTTTGAAATGAAATTCATTATTTAATTAATTGGTCTTCGTTTATTTAAAGATGTAATTCATTATTTAATTAATTGGTCTTTGTTTTTTTTTAAACAAAATTCATTATTTCATTAAAGCTTTGGTCTTTGTTTATTTTGAAATGAAATTCTTTTTTTAATCAATTGGCCTTTGTTGTTTTTTTAAAATAAATTCATTATCTCATTAAAGCTTTAGTGGTCTTTGTTTATTTCTAAATGAAATTTATTATCTTTTTTAGCGGTCTTTATTTTGTTTTGTTTTTTAAATAAAATTCATTATCTCATTAAAGCTTTGGTCTTTGTTTTTTTTAAATGAAATTCATTATATAATTAAGTGGTCTTTGTTTATTTCTAAATGAAATTCATTATCTAATTAAGTGGTCTTTGTTTGTTTTTTTTTAAATAAAATTCATTATTTCATTAAAGCTTTGGTCTGTGTTTATATCTAAATGAAATTCATTATCTATCTAAATAAGAGGTCTTTGTTTATTTCTGAATGAAATTAATTATTTAATTGGTCATTGTTAGTTTTTTTAAAATAAAATTCATTATATCATTAAAGCTTTGGTCTTTGTTTTTTTTAAATGAAATTCATTATATAATTAAGTGGTCTTTGTTTATTTCTAAATGAAATTCATTATCTAATTAAGTGGTCTTTGTTTGTTTTTTTTTAAATAAAATTCATTATTTCATTAAAGCTTTGGTCTATGTTTATATCTAAATGAAATTCATTATTTAACTAATTGGTCTTTGTTGTTTTTTAAAATAAAATTAATGATCTCATTACAGCTTTGGTCTTTGTTTATTTTGAAATGAAATTCATTATCTAATTAAGTGTTCTTTGTTGTGTTTTATTTTAATAAAATTCATTTTCTAATTAGAGTTTTGGTATTTGTTTATTTTGAAATGAAATTCATTATTTAATTAATTGGTCTTCGTTTATTTAAAGATGTAATTCATTATTTAATTAATTGGTCTTTGTTTTTTTTAAAACAAAATTCATTATTTCATTAAAGCTTTGGTCTTTGTTTATTTTGAAATGAAATTCACTATCTAATTAATTGGTCTTCGTTTATTTAAAGATGTAATTCATTATTTAATTAATTGTTCTTTTTTGTTTTTTTTTTAAATAATATTCAGCATCTCATTAAAGCTTTGGTCTTTGTTTATTTTGAAATGACATTCATTATCTAATTATTGAGTCATAGGAAAAATTGATTTAGAATTATTTTTTTTTATTATTTGGTCTTTGTTTATTTCTAAATTATTTAATTAATTGGTCTTTATTTCAATAAAATTCATTATTAATATTTGATTAGTTTAATTTTTGCACATCTAGACATTCATTTATTTATGACATTTATTTATTATTCATTTTTATATTATTTGTTTTTGTTTATTTTCAAATAAAATTCATTGGTAAAAAAAACTTATTTGTAGTGTCCTTTTTTGTTTCCTTTTTTTTTATTTGAAAAATCATAAATATGGAAAATCATATTTTTCAAAAATCAACAATTTGAAAAATATGATTTTTCAAAAATCATAAATATGGAAAATCATATTTTTCAAAAATCATAAATATGAAAAATCATATTTTTCAAAAATCATCAATTTGAAAAATCATAAATATGGAAAATCATATTTTTAAAAAAATATAAATTTGAAAAATATGATTTTTCAAAAATCATAAATATTCAAAATCATATTTTTCAAAAATCATAAATATGAAAAATCATATTTTTCAAAAATCATAAATTTGAAAATTCATAAATATGGAAAATCATATTTTTCAAAAATCATAAATGTGAAAAATCATATTTTTCAAAAATCATAAATATGAAAAATCATATTTTTCAAAAATTATAAATTTGAAAAATCATAAATATGGAAAATCATGAATTTGAAAAATCATAAATATGGAAAATCATATTTTTCAAAAATCATAAATGTGAAAAATCATAAATATGGAAAATCATATTTTTCAAAAATCATAAATGTGAAAAATCATAAATATGGAAAATCATATTTTTCAAAAATCATAAATGTGAAAAATCATATTTTTCAAAAATCATAAATATGAAAAATCATATTTTTCAAAAATTATCAATTTGAAAAATCATAAATATGGAAAATCATAAATTTGAAAAATCATAAATATGGAAAATCATATTTTTCAAAAATCATAAATGTGAAAAATCATAAATATGGAAAATCATATTTTTCAAAAATCATAAATATGGAAAATATGATTTTTCAAAAATCATAAATATGGAAAATCATATTTTTCAAAAATCATAAATATTTAAAATATGATTTTTCAAAAATCATAAATTTGAAAAATCATAAATATGGAAAATCATATTTTTCAAAAATCATAAATATGGAAAATCATATTTTTCAAAAATCATAAATGTGAAAAATCATATTTTTCAAAAATCATAAATATGAAAAATCATATTTTTCAAAAATTATCAATTTGAAAAATCATAAATATGGAAAATCATAAATTTGAAAAATCATAAATATGGAAAATCATATTTTTCAAAAATCATAAATGTGAAAAATCATAAATATGGAAAATCATATTTTTCAAAAATCATAAATATGGAAAATATGATTTTTCAAAAATCATAAATATGGAAAATCATATTTTTCAAAAATCATAAATATTTAAAATATGATTTTTCAAAAATCATAAATTTGAAAAATCATAAATATGGAAAATCATATTTTTCAAAAATCATAAATATTTAAAATATGATTTTTCAAAAATCATAAATTTGAAAAATCATAAATATGGAAAATCATATTTTTCAAAAATCATAAATATGGAAAATCATATTTTTCAAAAATCATAAATTTGAAAAATCATAAATATGGAAAATCATAAATATGGAAAATATGATTTTTCAAAAATCATAAATTTGAAAAATCATAAATATGGAAAATCATATTTTTCAAAAATCATAAATATGGAAAATATGATTTTTCAAAAATCATAAATTTTAAAAATCATAAATTTGAAAAATCATAAATATGGAAAATCATATTTTTCAAAAATCATAAATTTGAAAAATCATATTTTTTTTCAAAAATCATGAATTTCAAAAATCGAATATTCGAAAATCTTTCTTGTCCAGAATGTTACATCAGTTGACGGCACAACAGGGAGACAGTGCTTTACTCACAACAGCACTGACCATGGAATGCGTCACAAAAACGTTTTCAGACAACGTCCTCACGACCCATACTCCTCCAATGTAAACAGCTTTATGCCGATATTACACTGTTCATAAAGGCTGTGTTGTTTAAAACAAATATCCACTCTCTGGTGAAAATGTAACGTATTTTATTGTTTCATATTTACAAATAAGCAAAATTAGTTAATTAATTTAAGTTAACGTGACTGCAATCTTTCAAACTATCTTAACTGTAATTACATGTTAGTCATATAAGCACCTACATATCTTGTGGCCCAGTGGTCTAAGAACATACTTAATATTTTCATTGATATTATCACTGTATACTGAGTAAGATTATATATGTTGCTATTTTGTACGGTGTTTAGTATCGCTTATAACAATTTTTCAGTCATATCACGTCAAGAAACATGGTATGATACCCCACCCAGTCACATTATGCTGACACTGGGCAGACAAGAACCTGAATTATCTTCTCAAAGCTGAGCGCCAAGCAAGGGCACTTCTAGTACCAGTTTAAAGTATCTAACACACGACTTTCCGAAAGCAAGGCGACCGTTCTACCCCTGGATCATCGCTATAGTGTCAAGATGAGATCTAAATATGTTGATGAGATCTAAATCATCCACGTAATGTTTTAATGGGTTAAGATTTAACGAAAAGGCTTTATGAATATGGGTCCAGGTCGGTATATACTGAACGGAACAGCTAACCCGTCACTTTTGACTATCGTGTGAAAAAATGAATTTATTACCCATTAAATAAATATAAAATATCCCAATATCAGTAACCGTCAAATTTGATAATATAGACTTGATCATTGTTAACCTAAGTATCCTTTCTTATTCCAGTACAAATATCAAGTATGTTTCTGTGATGCTTTGTTAGAAAATACACAGTATCACAGTACTAATACCAGAAATACACAGTATCACAGTACTAATACACAAAATACACAGTATCACAGTACTAATATCAAAAATACACAGTATCACAGTACTAATACACAAAATACACAATATCACAGTACTTATACACAGTATCACAGTAGTCATACACTAAATACACAGTATCACAGTACTAATGCACAAAATACACAGTATCTCAGTATTAATACCCAAAATACACAGTATCACAGTACTAATACCAAAAATACACAGTATCACAGTACTAATACAAAAAAAAAAAATACACAGTATCACAGTACTGATACCCAGTATCACAGTACTTATACACATTATCACAGTAGTAATGCACGAAATACACATTATCGCAGTACTAATACACAGTATCACAGTACTAATACACAATATCACAGTACTAATACACAATATCACAGTACTAATACCAAAAATACACAGTATCACAGTATTAATTCACAGTATCACAGTACTAATATCCAAAATACACAGTATCACAATACTTATACCCACAGTATCACAGTAGTGATACCCAAAATTCATAGTATCACAGCATTGCAGTCGTCTTGACCACCTTCAAAATGAGCATAGGTGGCATGGACAACTTTTTTTATTCCTTCAATTTCATTTTGTTTGCATGCGTTTTATATATCCAAGCAGCAACAAATGAAACGATAAACATATTATGTTTACAGTACATGTATTACATTATGTCATTTTCACAAAGGCTGCCTATAAAATCGCGACAATAATGTCAATCAAATTAGGTATGCGTATTAATACTTATTAAAGGCCGACTACCAGTACGTTTAAGTGCTATGACTAATATCAGAGTCGTACCCCTTGAATCGCAAAAATTGTTTCATTGGATACAGTTTCTTACGCCACTTGTAAACATTTGAGGATCTCTGTGACACTTTTATTTTAAAAAATTAAGTGATAGATACACATTTACTCAAAAGATAAGAGTTTAAAAACTAAATCGATATATATATATATATTATACATATATCTAAACAGGAAAGGTTATGTAAAATGTGGTACATAGTATAAAATGAAACATAAAAAAAAACAATGCAAAGAAAAGATCCAGAAAAAATTGTATAAAACTTCTATAAAACGACACTGACACAACCTTCTGTCAATGTATCAACGATTTAAGAGAGTACGAACCTTTGGGGAAAATGTTTGTGAACAACTAGTTTGTTGAATACTATTGCATATATGCTGCATTAGGACTTTCTCTTTACTGTACTGGACTCTGTGTATTACATAACGGTTACATTTGAATTTTTAATCTATTTACTCCTCTGTGAGATATAACTATGTGTTAAATTTGGAATGTTCCTGAACCATTTGTTATTATGTTCCCGGAACATTAACTGTAAATTGTAAAAACTTATTTTTTTCTGCTGCGAGCCCGTACATGTCTGTGTTTTTTTTTGCAAAGTATCGTATTTAATATCTGTTTTGTCGTGTAAATTGCTTTTTTCTGTGAGAAAAAAATACCTGCTGCACTTGGAAATTATCCATGCTGTTGTTGTCCATTTGCCATACTTGTATTACACATAAATCGTTGATTTCTTGGCGTAAATAGAGATCTGTTTATGATACGTTGACTGTTGGCTGGATCAGTCACGGGATATTGATCATCTGTATCGCCACTTGACTCCCGCTCCGAGACCTATGTAATTTGTTATAAACTTATTAATTTACGTCGATTGTGAAACAAATTATTATGACTTATACAAATCTCGTTCGAAATCTTCCTTGGTAGAACCTGTACTAAGCGTATGCGGAAAATGTGTCTTGCTCAAGGATACCGCACATAGCTGTGGTGGAGGATCAAACCCACGATCATCTGGTTCTTGATTCGATGCTCTACCACTGCACAATGTGCTTCTACCTAATTCATTTCAAAATGCACATGAAAGATTGACGATATATAGCCGTATAATCACACTTGCAGTTTTCAGTTAACCTGTAGTTTGTTCAGCAATTAATTGGATAACTCAGTCGCAAAATATTTGTCAGGATAAATAGAAATGTTAGCCGGATATTTAGCAAGTATTTTATTTTTTGTGTATATTAATTGTGTTATCATTGTTATCATTAATGTTGTTCTCAATGTTATCACTATTGTAAGTATCGATGTTATCACTATTATAACTGTTGTTGTTATCGATGTTATCACTATTGTTATCATCAATGTTATCATTACTGTTATTATCAATGTTATAACTGTTGTTGTTATCAATGTTATCAATGTTATTGTTATCAATTTCATCACTTTTTTTATTATCAATGTTATCTCAATAATTTTTATCAATATTATCACTATTGCTGTTATCACTGTTATAAACTATTGTTGTTATTAATGTAATCGCTATTGTTTTTATCAATGTTATAACTATTGTTGTTATTAATGTAATCGCTATTGTTTTTATCAATGTTATCACTATTGTTGTTATCAATGTTATCACTATTGTTGTTACCACTGTTATCACTATTGTTATTACCAATGTTATCACTATTGTTGTTATCAATGTTATCACTTATTGTTATTATCAATGTTATCCATTATTGTTATTATCAATGTTATCACTATTGTATTATCAATGTTATTACTATTGTTGTTATCGCTGTTATCACTATGGTTGTTTTCAATGTTATCACTATTGCAGTTATCAATATTAGCATTATTGTTGTTATTAATGTTATCATTATTGTTGTTATAATGTTATCACTATTGATGTTATTTATGTTATCACTATTGTTTTTATCGATGCTATCACTATTGTTGTTATCAATGTTATCAGTGTTGCTGTTAATATCAATTGCTAAAGGACACCACACATAGCCTTGTCGGAGGATCGAACCCACGACCCTCCGATCATGGGTTCGGTGCTCTACAACTTGACCTCGCGCTCCACACGAATTTATCACGGTTATTTGATTATATAACTTATATTTGAAGAGACAGAATGACAATAAAATATAATGTCGTAAATCAATCATCACAGAAACTGGTGCCGTCGGGGATTCGAATTCACGACCCGAGGGTCGATAGTCGGACGCATTACTGTCTGAGTTAACGGGACAAGTGCTATGATATTCAAATGCTATTTTAAACTTCATGTTGATATTTTTTAAAATATAATTATTATGGTTGTTTGAAATAGACATCTTTATATTAACGCATGCGTTTTTAATAAAGCCTAAAACGGTATTTGACCAAAATCCATTTTTAACAACTTCTTTAAAGTACCTCGTGTTATAATACCATAAGATAATATTGTTACAACAGATTAATATTTTTCGCATACCACTTTGATATACAGTAGAACTTCGTTGGCTCGAACACGGATGGCTTGAACACCACGCATGACTCGACCCACTTATCTGGTCCCGGTCAAAATACTATTTAAATTATATTATTCTACCTCCGATGGCTAGAACACCGAGTCGAACTAGAATTAGGCCCAGCCAACATATTTACCTGTATTTTGACACCCTTCGTTCGAACTATTTTGTTCATCCCGTCGGGTTCGATCCATCGAAGTTCTACTGTATTCATCTTTATATACTTGGAATAAGTTCTATCATTCCGATTTCATTCAACCATTTACAAGAGTTATGCAATTTTTTTCAACACAGGAACAAAAATAATCGTAGCATATGCTATGGTAATGTAACTTTACATAATAAGTATATATATTTTTCTGAAATAGTTTTAAGTGAAAATTGCAGCGTATTTTTAGTAAGCTAATAAATGTGAATAGCAGATGTATTATGCAGCAGTTTTACAAATCTCTTTGCTTTGATTTGTAATACCGCTATTATCTAAAGCTTTATATTCCTTCTAGTGTTTCATGTTTAACAAAGTAAACTATAAAACATGCACAAAATATTTCTGACAGATCATGTCATGTTAGTACTCTATTGAAACACGCGATTATGTTTTAAAATAGATATTTAACAATACAATGTGCAAAGTCACTCATATTAATATCAAGACTTCCCTAACTGCAGTAAAGTACAAGGTTAATGTGACATACACAGAAACGCTTTGCATAACAATACAATGTGTCCGGGAGGTGTTCTATCCGTCACCCTTGAAATATAATTACTCAATTACATTCTAGAAGATTATATTATAACCCCCAATAAAATTACAAGTTTTGTCTCCGGGGCAGGGGTAGGGGGTAATTAAGTTCATAACTGACACTGGCTTATCGCATTGTTTGCTCTGGGGTTTTTTTTGTACAAGGATTATTAGATTTGAATATTATTTCACTGATCTTAGGAAAACGTTAAATTTAAAAATTCTGTAATATTTATAAACATTTGATAATGGATTATCTTAACTAACTTGTTTTAAAAGTGAATTACATGATATCTATGCGATTAATTAGAAACAAAAATAAACAAGCACTAAATGAAACATGTTTGCAGTTTAAATATTTATTTCGGATTATCAAACTTTAGGAAGTATTCTCAGTACCATTTCTTTAAAAAATTATATTTTCGTGCCGCAAAACAACATTCATTTCATAGGTATTATCTTTCTTTTCGTCTCATCTACACATCATATAACAAAACATAAATTATACATGAACGTTTAAACTTGTGCATAGTCATTCTAAAAGAATTATAAGAGATATTTTAAAACATAAATTATGAATATTAATACAAAGCACATTTTTTGACATGATAAAGCTCCATGTAAAATACTGCTAATCTTTATACTAAAATCTGCAATAAACTAAGTTTTTAATTAAAAAGATGAAGAAGAAAAAGAGCACTATTGCACATATTTAAAAATATCTTTTAAAAAAACGATTATCGTTTTTGATCAGATCATTTGAGAACTGATTAGCAATATGTTCATATATGTGGAGATTTTTTTTAATTGAGTAATTCAAAACAATGATATGCTAATTATTCTGTATTAACATTATTATCAACCAATTACATTATTAAATCTCTTTATTCAATTAACATGCCTTGAGTAATGTATTATTGTTATCTAATCACTGGTTTTGATATAAATAAATTGAATATTCCAATTATACATACTCTTTAATCAATTTTCTTTCTATGTCCACTGAATTATTTCAAAACAAACTTTTAACATATTTTAATTTTTATTTTATCATAATAAAGGTTGTATTTTTAACTAAATGACCAGACGTTGTAATAGGTTAGTAATTTAATATTGAAACAGTTATAACGATATAATTAAATTTCCCCTATATGTTTCTATGTAAACCAAATATCACGGTTTAGCCAGGTAAGTGATAAAAACGGTCGATATCAAGGGGGGTAACTTCTCTCGATAATCCAGTGAAATGTCTGAAATAGTCCCACATGATATATATATATAAGTTAATCAAGAAGATTATATATATACAAAATTGATAAACAAAGTGAATATCACTACATCTGTTCATCTGTTACAACAACAAAAACATGTATTATTATGTGCTGTTAATATTATATGTGTTTACATTGGAGGTGGCGGCTTATTTGTAGCACTTGCGATAATATTTTTTTAATTATTACCAAATATCATCTTCGGGACATATGAAGTAGTTCATTTTGTGTGTAACCATTTAACACAATACTATTCCAGATTAAAGTTCCAGAGTATGACAAACTACCTTTGAATAATTCCCTATTGGGTTTTGGTGTTATAAAGTTTATTTCATTTGTTGAACGTAGATTTCTACGGACGCTATCATGGATATTAAACATATCTGTTATATACGAAGGTACATTGTTTTTTGAAACTCTGTATATAAATGTTACTTTTTAGAGAAATATTCTTTGATCAATCAGTCAATGCATTTATTAACTTCATAGCGTCTGCAAATGTTGAATATTGATCACCTAAGATAATACGGCATGCTTTCTTTTGCAATATTAGGAGACGGTTGATGTTTATCTTTTTTGTATGACCCAAGATTACGTTACAATAATCTAGACTGGGTTGAATATAAGCTTTGTAGAAAATAATTCTGTAATTTAATGGAATGTATGTTTTATTCTTGATAATAGCCACCAGTAGGTTGAAATTTTCTTCCCTGTGAACATGATATGTGTATCCCATTTAAGGTTATTATTTATATGCATTCAAAGAACCTTTTCACATTTAAGGTTATTATTTATATGCATTCAAAGAACCTTATCACCAGATGTATGTTTAAATGAAGTATCATTATACGTTAATGATATATTTTTATCTATAAGCTTAGCGTGCATGTATACTTTTCCATAGTTCTCGTATCATTGTTTTGGAATAAATCGCAACCATCATAAACTAAAATAAAACAAAAACGATGTTGCCAATTACTATTATTTGATAACAGTATTAAAACTAATGGCCTTCTCCACATGAAATTAAGAACTGAATCATAAAGACATCTCTGTTTTCAGCTGTGCTCATCAGTCAAAGTACTAAAACATTGATTTATTTATTAAGCTTTGTACTATGATGTAATCCAACTGTTTTTTTGTTATTTATTTATTGTTGTTCCTGAATTGCTCTAGCTGTAGTTTTTTACTGTGAATTTTGAGTTTTCAAGGGAAGCAACCCCACAGCAAACATTTACGCTTTGCGCGTACTGCAGCTCGAAGGAGTCGCATAAAGTATTGGCATTTCTGTAATTCTGTTCACACATGTATTTTGGAAAATGAACTGATTAGTTTACATTGCTTTGCTATATGAAATGAATAATACATTGTTCTGTGATTCAACAATATGAAGAAATATAAATGTACAAAATTTCTATTTAATAGATTTATTGTTCTTTGAACCATCGTAGTTTCGTTGTTTCGACTTGACTTGATTAAAAAAAAATGTCGCGAAAGCCACAACGGGACACCGTAGGATATCGATAAATGTTGTAATTTATCAATGTAATTCGATAAAATAATGAGTAATGAAGATATTTCTATAATAGCCGAAATACATTTTGTTTTTTTGTTTGTAAGGTGTTATATTCGATCAATATGGTTTGCCACCAGTGATTGGTAAATGAAACGACTATAATTCCATTCAAATTCCGCAGATTTAATTTCATAGTTTCGTTAAATGTATTTAATTTAATCACAAAATTTGAACATTTAGTAAGTCCCTCCCAGTACGACTGCGCATGTGTTATGAGCTATTGAAAGTGACAGTCTTTCAGAAAACGGTCTATTTTAAGCGTTTTAACACTACACCTAAGTGTACACATGTCCCCTGACAATGACACGCGTGCGGTATGTAATGAAATAGATAAATCGTTTCTAAATAAAAATCTAGTTTTTACTTTCCGAGAAAAATAATTGAATTCATAGAAGCACAAAAATACCGCTTTTTTCAGGCTCGGTCGTTGAAAAAAGTAAATATAGATCTAGATCCAATTCAAGTAAAATAACATTCATTCATTCTTTCATTCTTTCATTCATTCATTCATTCATTCATTCATTCATTCATTCATTCATTCATTCATTCATTCATTCATTCATTCATTCATTCATTCATTCATTCATTCATTCATTCATTCACTCACTCATTCATTCATCAGTAATCATGTATCTGTGGACTGGGGTATTTAAACATTATTTCTATGTAAATGTTTGAAGTATAAGGAAGTATTTAGCAAACAATAAGGGGTTATGAAGAAAAATCAAATGTTATAATGAAATCGTCTTAATTAATTTCCTCATATAGCCTTCCACTCGTCATCCCACCAACCTTTGTTTATAACGTGTGTGTTTGTGTGTATGTTCCTGCATGGGGTGAGAAAGTGGTTGTTTTGTTGATTTACAACAGTTGTATGTAGCTATGATGTCCCATCATCTCTTTTTCTCCTCCCTCCCTCCCTCTCTCTTTCTCTCTCTCCCTCGTCCCTCCATCCCTCTCTCTTTCTCTCTCTCTCTCTCTCTCTCTCTTTCTCTCTCTCTTTCTCCCTCTCCCTCTCTTTTCTCCCTCCCTCCCTCCCCCGCTCTCTCTCGCCCTCGCCCCCCCTCTCTCTCCCGCTCGTCTCCTCTCTTTCTCTCTCTCCATCGCCCCTCTTTCTCTCTCTCTCTCTCTCTCTCTCTCTCTCTCTCTCTCTCTCTCTCTCCTCTCTCTCTTTCTTTCCCTCCCTCCCTCCCTCCCCCGCTCTCTCTCGCCCTCGCCCCCCCCCCTCTCTCTCTCTCCCGCTCGTCTCCTCTCTTTCTCTCTCTCCCTCGCCCCCTCTCTCTCTCTCTCTCTCTCTCTCTCTCTCTCTCTCTCTCTCTCTCTTTCTCTCTCTGTACATTTCATATTCGCGTTTTTGTCAACATTCCATGTTCATAATCACATTGTACGAATTTGTTGATGAGGAAAAGTTTAAATTTAGAAATTTCGTCCAGAGTACAGAGAAGTAATTTCATTTAACAAAACATTACCTTGTACGAGATATGCGGTTACAGCTATGGCAGCTATTCCTGTATAAAGTACTTTAAGGAAAATTTGTCGAACAACTTGTATATAAGGATAAAGTGCTTTAAAATAAAAATTTATGATATTTTAAAATATCGTTTAGTGCATAGGGAAGTAATTTCGTTTAACAAGATATTACCTTGTACATAATGCTATTCGTAAAACGAGCAAATTGAGGTTTTAAAGGGTATCTCGTTGTCCTTTCTTAACCGTGTAATCAAATGTGCACGTACCCAATCGATTTTTTTATTTTTGTTTTTATTGGTTTTGCACTCATAGACGAATACAACAACCATTCAATGCAAGATATCACACTCCAACACAAAATCTTACATACATTTTAAATAAACCAAACATACATGTTTTTGAACAAACACAACTTTTTTCAAAGAAATTTTATGATTATCATGCTTGTGGTGTTTGCATTGTATATTTAAGCTACTTAATATGTGGTATAATTAAGGTACCAACTGTATGGTTACCATACATGTAGAGTTTTGCTTGTGTAATTATGACATCAAATTTGTGGTTATCACGAATGTGGCGTTTGCATTGTAGAATTTAAGTACCAAATGTTTGGTTGTCATTAATGTTGCATTTGCCTTGTATAATTAAGATACCAAATAAGTAGTTGCATGTAGCGTTTAGGTACCAAACGTGTGGTTATCATGCATGCATGTGACGTTTGCCTTGTATACTTATGACTGTAAAGTTAGTAGTTGGGGATTCAAATAACCAGCTACCGACCAGCTGCCAGTTGGTGATTCGGATTCGTTATTATAATTACTATTTGATTTACATATTTTACATGAGTTAATATGTTTAAAAATATAATCAATAAAAAAATGTATGTAAATTAATATAAAATCTGAATCCCCAATTGGCAGCTGATTGGTAATTGGCGATTCACGGCGAATCCCCAACAGGACTTTTTTGAATCGCCGTCTGGTGAGTATACTCGTTATATTGTGGAAACAGCGCGGTTCTGGTGTCTTTATTATTATTTCAAGCTGTTTTTCTATTGAATAATAAAACAGCGATTTAATAAAAAAAAATCCGAATCCCCAACTGGCAGCTGGTTGGTAGTTGGCGATTCGCCGCGAATCCCCAACTAGAATTGTGAATCACCTCCTCATGAATATACTCATGGTATTGTAGGAACAACGCGAGAATGGTGTTATTTGTTGTTTTAAATTGATTTTCTATAGAATTAATCGAATCCCAAACTGGACATTTTGAATCGCCGTCTGGTGAGTATACTCGTTATATTGTGGAAACAACGCGGTTCTGTTGTCTTTATTATTATTTTAAGCCGTGTTTCTATTGAATTGATTTGTTAATATAACAAAAGAGCGATTTAATAAAAAAAAAATCCGAATCCCCAACTGGCAGCTGGTTGGTAGTTGGCGATTCGCTGCTAATCCTCTACTAAAAATTTTGAATCACCTCCTGATGAATATTCTCATGGTTTTGAAGGAACAACTCGGGAATGGTGTTTATTTATTGTTTTAAACTGTTTTTCTATAGAATTCATTTGTTTTTAGAACAAATATCGATCTGGAAAAAAAAATCCGAATTCCCAACTGGCAGCTGGTTGGTAGTTGGCGATTCGCTGCGAATCCTCAACTGGAAATTTTGAATCGCCTCCTGATAAATATACTCATGATATTGAAGGAACAACGTGGGAATGGTGTTTATTTGTTGTTTTAAACTGTTTTTCTATAGAATTAATTTGATTTTGAAAACAAATATCGATTTAAAAAAAAATCCAAATCCCGAACTGGCAACTGGTTGGTAGTTGGTGATTCGCGGCAAATCCCCAACTGGACATTTTAAATCGCCGTCTGATGAGTAGACTCGTTATATTGGAGAACCAAATAACCACTGGTGTTATCTATAACCATGAACTTGTTATTTTTTATTGAATTGATATGTTAAAATAATATAACCAGTTGGGGATTCGGATTTTTTTTAAAAAAAGCTGTTTTATTATTTTCATAAATCAATTCAATAGAAAAACAGCTTAAAATAATAATAAAGACACAAACCCCGCAATGTTTCCACAATATAACAAGTATACTCACCAGGCGGGCGATTCAAAATGTCCAGTTGGGGATTCAGATTTTATATTAATTTACATACATTTTTTATTGATTATATTTTTAAACATATTAACACGAGTAAAATATGTAAATCAAATAGTGATTTTAATAACGATTCCGAATCCCTAACTGGCAGCTGGTCGGTAGTTGGTTATTCGAATCCCCAACTACCAACTGAGAACTACCTACTACCTTACAGTCATTGTATACTTAAGGTATCAAATGTGTGATTATCATACATGTAGCGTTTAGGTTCCAAGTGTGTGGTTGTCATACATGAAGCGTTTAGGTACCAATGTGTGGTTATGATACATGTAGCGTTTAGGTACCAAATGTTAGTTATCATACATGTAGCGTTTAGGTACCAATATGTGGTTATGATACATGTAGCGTTTACGTACCAAATGTGTAGTTATGATACATGTAGTGTTAGGTACCAAATGTGTGGTTATCATACATGTAGCGTTTAGGTACCAAATGTGTGGTTGTCATGAATGCAGCGTTGACATTGTATAGTTAAGGTATCAAATGTGGGTTATGATACATGTAGCGTTAAGGTACCAAATGTGTAGTAATCATACATGTAGCGTTTAGGTACCAAATGTGAGGTTATCATACATGTAGCGTTTAGGTACCAAATGTGTGGTTGTCATGTATGTAACGTTGGCATTGTATAATTAAGGTATCAAATGTGTGGTTATGATACATGTAGCGTTTACGTACCAAATGTAGTTATCATACATGTAGTGTTTAGGTACCAAACGTGTGGTTATCATACATGTAGCGTTTAGGTGCCAAATGTGAGGTTATCATACATGTAGCGTTTAGGTACCAAATATGTGGTTGTCACGAATGTAGCGTTCGCATTGTATAATTAAAGTATCAAATGTGTGGTTATGATACATGTAGCGTTTTAGGTTCCAAATGTGTGGTTGTCATACATGTAGCGTTTACGTACCAAATGTGAGGTTATCATTCATGTAGCGTTTAGGTACCAAATGTGAGGTTATCATACAGCGTTTAGGTACCAAATGTGTAGTTATCATACATGTAGCGTTTAGGTACCAAATGTGAGGTTATCATACATGTAGCGTTTAGGTACCAAATGTGTAGTTATGATACATGTAGTGTTTAGGTTCCAAATGTGTGGTTATCATACATGTAGCGTTTAGGTACCAAATGTGTAGTTATGATACATGTAGCGTTTAGGTATCAAATGTGTGGTTATGATACATGTAGCGTTTAGGTACCAATGTATCGTTATCATACATGTAGCGTTTAGGTACCAAATGTGAGGTTATCATACATGTAGCGTTTAGGTACCAAATGTGTGGTTGTCATGAATGTAGCGTTGGCATTGTATAATTAAGGTATCAAATGTGTGGTTATGATACATGTAGCGTTTAGGTACCAAATGTGTAGTTATGATACATGTAATGTTTAGGTACCAAATGTGTTGTTATCATACATGTAGCGTTAGGTACCAAATGTGTGTTGTTATGAATGTAGCGTTGGCATTGTATAATTAAGGTATCAAATATGTGGTTATGATACATGTAGCGTTTAGGTACCAATGTGTTGTTATGATATATGTAGCGTTTAGGTACCAAATGTGTGGTTATGATACATGTAGCGTTTAGGTACCAAATGTGTGGTTGTCATGAATGTAGCGTTGGCATTGTATAATTAAGGTATCAAATGTGTGGTTATGATACATGTAGCGTTTAGGTACCAAATGTGTGGTTATCATACATGTAGCGTTTAGGTACCAAATGTGTGGTTGTCATGAATGTAGCGTTGTCATTGTATTATTTAGGTACCAAATGTGTAGTTATGATACATGTAGCGTTTAGGTACCAAATGTGTGGTTATCATACATGTAGCGTTTAGGTACCAAATGTGTGGTTGTCATGAATGTAGCGTTGGCATTGTATTATTTAGGTACCAAATGTGTAGTTATGATACATGTTGCGTTTTAGGTACCAAAATGTGTGGTTATGATACATGTAGAGTTTAGGTACAAAATATGTGGTTGTCATGAATGTAGCGTTCGCATTGTATAATTAAGGTATCAAATGTTGTGGTTATGATACATGTAGCGTTTAGGTACCAAATGTGTGGTTATCATACATGTAGCGTTTAGGTACCAAATGTGTGGTTGTCATGAATGTAGCGTTGGCATTGCATTATTTAGGTACCAAATGTGTAGTTATGATACATGTAGCGTTTAGGTACCAAATGTGTGGTTATGATACATGTAGCGTTTAGGTACAAAATATGTGGTTGTCATGAATGTAGCGTTGGCATTGTATAATTAAGGTATCAAATGTGTGGTTATGATACATGAAGCGTTTAGGTACCAAATGTGTGGTTATCATACATGTAGCGTTAAGGTACCAAATGTGTAGTTTGATATATGAAGCGTTTAGTACCAAATGTGTGGTTATGATACATGTAGCGTTAAGGTACCAAATGTGTGGTTGTCATGAATGTAGCGTTGGCATTGTATTATTTAGGTACCAAATGTGTAGTTATGATGACATGCTGCGTTTAGGTACCAAATGTGTGGTTATGATACATGTAACGTTTAGGTACAAAATATGTGGTTGCCATGAATGTAGCGTTGGCATTGTATAATTAAGGTATCAAATGTGTGGTTATGATGCATGTAGCGTTTAGGTACCAAATAAGTGGTTATCATACATGTAGCGTTTAGGTTCCAAATGTGTGGTTATCATGAATGTAGTGTTTGCCTTGTATACTTAAGGTATCAAATGTGTAGTTATGATACATGAAGCGTTTAGGTAACAATGTTTGGGATGATACATGTAGCGTTTAGGTACCAAATGTGTGAATACCATACATGTAGCGTTTAGGTATCAAATGTGGTGGTTATGATAGATGTAGCATTTAGGTACCAAATGTGTTTATCATACATGTAGTGTTTAGGTACCAACTGTGTTTTATCAAACATGTAGCGTTTAGGTATCAAATGTGTGGTTAGGATCCATGTAGCATTAGGTACCAAATGTGTGTTATCATACATGTAGTGTTAAGGTACCAAATGTGTGAATATCATACATGTAGCGTTTAGGTATCAAATGTGTGTGGTTATGATACATGTAGCGTTTAGGTACCAAATGTGTGAATATCATACATGTAGCGTTTAGGTACCAACTATGTGATTATCAACATGTACGTTTATGTACCAAATGTGTGGTTATCATACATGTAGCGTTTAGGTACCAACTGTGTGATTATCATACATGTAACGTTTAGGTACTAAATGTGTCATTATCATGAATGTAGTGTTTGCCTTGTATACTTAAGGTATCAAACGTGTGGTTATCATACATGTGGCGTTAAGTTCCAAATGTGTGGTTGTCATGAATGTAGTGTTTGCCTTGTAAACTTAAGGTATCAAACGTGTGGTTATCATACATGTAGCGTTTAGGTTCCAAATGTGTGGTTGTCATGAATGTACTGTTTGCCTTGTATACTTAAGGTATCAAATGTGTGGTTATCATACATGAAGCGTTTAGGAACCAAAGGTGTGGTTGTCATGAATGTAGTGTTTGCCTTGTAAACTTAAGGTATCAAATGTGTGGTTATCATACATGTAGTGGTTAGGTTCAAAATGTGTGGTTGTCATGAATGTAGTGTTTGCCTTGTATACTTAAGGTATCAAACGTGTGGTTATCATACTGTGGCGTTAATGTTCCAAATGTGTGGCTGTCATGAATGTAGTGTTTACCTTGTAAACTTAAGGTATCAAATGTGTGGTTATCATACATGTAGCATTTAGGTTCAAAATGTGTGGTTGTCATGAATGTAGTGTTTGCCTTGTTACTTAAGGTATCAAATGTGTGGTTATCATACATGAAGCATTTAGGAACCAAAGGTGTGGTTGTCATGAATGTAGTGTTTGCCTTGTACTTAAGGTATCAAATGTGTGGTTATCATACAAGTAGCAGTTAGGTACAAAATGTGTGGTTGTCATGAATGTAGGTTTGCCTTGTATACTTAAGGTATCAAATGTGTGGTTATCATACATGTAGCGTTTAGGTACCAAATGTATGAACATCACACATGTAGCGTTTAGGTACAAAATATTTGGTTGTCATGAATGTAGTGTTTGCCTTGTAAACTTAAGGTATCAAACGTGTGGTTATAATACATGTAGCGTTTGTGTATCAAATGTGTGGTTATGATACATGTAGCGTTTAGGTATCAAATGTGTGGTTATCATACATGTAGCGTGGCCTTGTATAACTAAGGTACCAAATATGTGGTTATCATGCATGTAGCGTTTGCCCTGTACAAATAAGGTACCATTTGTGTAATTTATACATGTAGCGTTTAGGTAACAAATGTGTAGTTATCATATGCATGTAGCATTTGCCTTGTATAATTAAGGTACCAAATGTGTGTTTTTCATGCTTGTAGCGTTGGCCTTGTAAAATTAACGGACCAAATTTGTGGTTATCATGCATGTAGCGTTTAGGTACCAAAGGTGTGATAATCATACATGTAGCGTGTAAGTACCAAATGTGTGATTATCATACATGTAGCGTTTAGATTCCAAATGTGTGATAATCATACATGTAGCGTTTAGGTACCAAATGTGTTGTTATCATACATGTAGCACTGGCCTTGTATAATTTAGGTACCAAATGTGTGTTTATCATGCATGTAGCGTTAAGGTACCAAATGTGTGGTTATCATGCAAGTAGCGTTTACGTACCAAATGTGTGTTTTTCATGCATGTTGCGTTGGCCTTGTACAATTAAGGTACCAAATGTTTGGTTATCATACATGTAGCGTTCAGGTACCAAATGTGTGGTTATCATGCATTTAGCGTTGGCCTTGTATAATTAAGGTACCAAATGTGTGGTTATCATACATGTAGCGCTTAGGTACCAAACGTGTGGTTATGATGCAAGAAACGTTTAGGTACCAAACGTGTGATTATCATGCAAGTAGCGTTGGCCTTGTACCATTAAGGACCAAATGTGTGATTATCATACATGTAGCGTTTAGGTACCAAATGTATGGTTATCATGCAAGTAGCGTTTACGTACCAAATGTGTTTTTTCATGCATGTTGCGTTGGCATTGTACAATTTAGGTTCCAAATGTGTGATTATCATATATGTAACGTTTAGGTACCAAATGTGTGATTATCATACATGTAGCGTTGGCCTTATATAATTAAGGTACCAAATGTGTGGTTATCATGCATGAAGCGTTGGCTTTGTATAATTAAGGGACCAAATGTGGTCACTTATACATCAGACAAAATGAAGACATGGCGATTTTCAGTCAGTTTAAGTTGTTTTTTACCCTTGCAGTATAACATACTCCTTACAATTTATACTTACATTTTTAAACATACCTGCTTATTTACATTTACATCCGCGCAACATCTGAGACGTTGACAGAGGTCGATAACGCGTAGCGCAATGAACACTGGGAGATAATGATAACATGTTGGGATGGGTGTTTATATCTGCTTTGACATCGAATATTAGGGAAGTGAAATCATTTTCTCGAGACCAGATTGTAACTGAACTGTTAAACAGTTGACTGGTGTTTATTTAACAAAGAGGGATTCCTAACTATACTGGTAAGCGGTTTATGCTTTACGTTAAACAGTTTTGTTGCATGAAATAATATATTTTCCAAAATAAATACTTGAAAAATTCTATGTTTATAATCAACTGACAACCTAGTTTTAATCTAAATACCACCATAGTAGAACATATATGTATTTTGCATTATGTATATCGTTCAAACTTATGCAAACATCGATTGGAAACTAACAAAGTGTTAAAAGCACTGAAAACTTGGGGCTGATGAGATGTAAGTTAGACAATTCAAAGGTTCAAAAATCTTTAGTTTCGAAAACAATATATGTTCAGTTTTCTAAACATATGAACATTGATCGGTTAACAAATGAATAAGTTAATATGCACCGCCAGCTACCATTTCTAAAAAAACACACACACTAAAACTAATAGTACCGCCATGTTTTAGACCAAACGTTACAATATTGTATAACTTTGTTTTTGTATAAACTTAACATTTGTGTTGATAAATTGTACTTATATGGTGCTAAATTTTAAATTTATTTTGTTCGTTTTACATCTTATTGTTTAACTAAGAACATAAATATAAAACAACTTACAACAAAAATTAATAACATAATTGTGTTGTCAAACAAACTTAAATTTAACCTTGTCCTTTGAGGTACTCGTCTGGGTCTTACGCTCGACACGCCATCATGTCATGTTGATCAATTGAGTGTTGTTTTTAAATACATCCATGGGCGACAAAGTTACTGACCGAAATTTCAAATAGACCCAAAGTTTTCTCAAACAAACTCAAACTATGACATTGACCTTTGAGGTACGGGTCTGGGTTTCACGCGCGACACATCGTCAGGTGATGTTGATAATTTGTTGATAATTTTTTTTAAAATCCATTCATGAATAACAAAGTTAGTGCCAGACAAGAAATCTCAAGCAAAATTTTCGATTGTTTCTTTTTCTTTTTAAACACATCTAAATTAATTCTAATTACAATCCTTAAATTTCAATGATACCACTAGGTGCGCTTACACAATGACCTGTGTCCGAATGCATGAATTCTGGGATTTGTTGTCATTAGATCTATTTTATATTTAACTTTTCCCGTACCATTGTCAGGAATACTGCAATGGCGTAATTCTCTTCCGAATCCGCATTCAGATACCCAATATACTACACTTACGTGGTTTGTGGAGTCCTTTAGATACTGTCGTAGCCTTGTGCAACATCTGCTATGTGGTGAGCATTATTTCCGGTAAGAAAATGATTCAGGGTGACGTTAATAGGTCTATGTTTGTTTAATAAAACTATTTGGTTTAAACATATTTTATTGCATAACTCACATTATAAGCAAACGATTGGGCTACAAATTGCAGCAACATTAGTTACAGCCGTCCCTTTTCAAATTACAAATAACAATAGAATAAGGTGGCAATTATAACATTCAAAAGGATGTAAACAAACAATCAAAGAAATGAAGAGATAAATAAAAAGAGAAAATAACTAAATAACTAAAGCAGGTGGTCTAAATTAGCTTGTAAGTAAAAGAGAGAAAATACATAACATGTTTTTAAGTACTGTCACAATATCGTTCGGTACATTTACATTGAAGGGCTGCATAAAACTGGGTATCTGATGCCGAGAATCAGATGTTGACAAAACGTTTCGTGTCTTTAATGAATTGTTGTACCTGTGTTAATATAAATGTATTTGTGTCACTGGTATGTGTACTCTTACAAAAAAAAACACTCGTGTATTTAGGGATTAAAACGGCGTATAGAATGAAATCATCAGTATATGTAGAACATTTCATATAGTAGTGCTCGGCGTCTTCTTTTTCATTACCACATCCGTCGCATCTTGCATCAAGTGTTAAAGAATTTAAAAAAGTATCACATTTAAGGTGACAACATCCGTTTCTCAAACGAGCGTGGAGGACTGATATAATTCGACTACCAGTTAGATTATACGCTGGTACAATTTGTGTTTTAAAATACATATTTATTATATGTGTTTTAAAAACAGAAAAAGTCTCTGAGTTACGAATGTACTCAGGAAGTGTATTCCAGATAGATACACATGACGAAATAAACGAATTTGCAAATAGTTCTTGTGTTAAAAAAAACGTAATCGAAAGAAGTTCGTAAGTAGTGTAAGGTGTATTTACTCCTACTGTTTCTAGATAAAGAGAACATAAATAATCGGGCAGAATTCCTGTTTTAAGTTTATATGCAATACTATATTTTTGATAATTTCTTCTTTCTGATAGCGATAACCATGCGATTTCAGTGTATAACTTATTTATAGAAACCGATTGATGTAAATCTGCAAAATCATACATGCATATTCAAAAACTGGTCGAAGAAATGTTAAATGATATATAAATAAAAAAACATATAAAACTATTGGCTGTATAATATTTAGAGAAACTATAAATAAAACTAACCAAAATCGGTAAGTGATGTGGCTAAGATCAAGTTCCAGTTGGATATACTATTTTAACTGCTATTTCTTCACTCAACATTCTGTAAATCTTTGAAGTTTTTTAGCCTTGGAAGAGTAAAATAACATCAAACGCAATAATGATATAAACAAATATTAAACATTTCTGGAAAAAAGATATTTACATTGAATTTGTGATACATTCAAACTGCGTAATGTTTTCGATGTAAACATTTGTCTCGCGCAAGTAACATGACGCAAGCCTAATGACGAGAACAAAACCTGTCATGATAAAAATGTCGAGTGGGGGTAAACACGTAATATGATAACTTCTGTATACACTGTTATCAGAAAGATCTGTATCGGGTTTCAGTGTTTAGAAAATGCACATTTACCTCAGTATTCAAATATGCTTAAAAATAAAGACTATCTCCAATATAAAACAGAAGTAAATAAAGTGAACAACCTTGACCTTAAAGAACCAACACTTTCTGCCGAGGCAGAGAATTATGTAGGAGTGGCTAAAGCACAACAGCTGTTTTCTTTACCTGTCAGTGATGGTACGGTGTTCTAAGTATCGCTTAGAGGTCATATGGAATTTTCTACGCCGGTAACTATACATGTAACTTTTAACCGGCTTAGATGTTGATCTACGGTGTCGTTCCTGGGTACCAGTCATTGTCTTATTGCATAAAACAAACACGAACGCGTGCGCGTTAGTATTGTTTGTTTGAAAATAATTATTTCACGCGCTGCTCGTAAGTTTTCATAAGACTAAATGGATTTTTTTTTGGGGGGGGGGTGGGGTGGGGGTTGGGGGGGGGGGGGGGACTTGTTCATTACTGAAATGGGCGATTGCGATCATTTTGTAGCTGCATGCGAGGTTGTGCTGTTGCAGTATGCTCGGCAGCGAACCTGCGTGACCTGATACTACGGAGTGGTGTAAAAAACGAAAGAAAATTTCCAGCTCCAGGTAACATGTTTGCAAATAACTTTCTTATTATTTCATTAAAATTCACAAAACAAAGGCGAACGCCGTCTCTGTATCGAGATGAACATATCGATACTATTAAGTGAAACGCGTGGTCCAGTGGTAGAGCATCGGATCCACGACTGGATGGTCGTGGGCTCGATCGTAGATCACGGTAATGTGTGCTAGGCACTTTTTTCGCTTAGTAATATCCTGGAAGACTTCGTGTGTAACTTGTTTCACAATCAAAGTAAAGTAAATAATTATAAACTAAGTTGACTAAGTGGCCATATGCAAAACTTGTAGTTTTGGCAAAAATTGCGTAGGCGTGTTTTGCTCAATTGAAGAGATGGAGTGTTGAAATTCACAAAAATACGTCGTTGCACTTTTTGTAAAAAAATACGAGATTTGCACGGCCAGATGATAACATCGATGGTTCATCATTATACAGAGACGGGTTCGTCATTGTAGTTTTATGATTGTTTTATGAAATTTTAATTTTAAGAAAGTTATCTGCAAAATAGTTAACAGAAAAGATCCAAATTATAACGTTCACCCCTGATTGGGTAGGTTTGTTTGTTTCCTTGATCAATGTCTATAGCACAATATGTGATGTGGTAGGTTTGTTTGTTTCTTTGACCAATGTCTTTAGCACAATGTGTGATGGGGTAGGTTTGTTTGTTTCCTTCACCAATGTCTTTAGCACAATGTGTGATGGGGGTAAGATTGTTTGTTTCCTTGGCCAATGTCTATAGCACAATGTATGATATGGTAGGTTTGTTTGTTTCTTTGACCAATGTTTATAGCACAATGTGTGATGGGGTAGATTTGTTTGTTTCCTTGACCAATGTCTTTAGCACAATGTGTGATGGGGGTAGTATTGTTTGTTTCCTTGCCCAATGTCTATAGCACAATCTGTGATGGGGTAGGTTTGTATATTACTTGCTGAATGTCTATTGCAAAATGTGTGATGGTATAGGCTTTTTGTGTCCTTGACCAATGTCTATAGCACATTGTATGATGGGGTAGGTTTGTTTGCTTCCTTGCCTAATGTCTATAGCATAATGTGTGATAGGATAGGTTTGTTCATCTCCTTGCCCTATCTATATAGCACAATGTATGATGGGGTAAGTTTGTTTGCTTTTTTATCCATTGTCTATAGCACAATAAGTGTGTGTGGGGGGGGGGAGGGGGGGCAGGGGGGAGGGGCATGGGGGGGGGGTTGTTTCCTTGCCCAATATCTATAGCAAAATATGTACTCTTTGTATTTAGGCTTAGGGGGTGTGGGAGGGGGGTCTACATTTGAGAGGGAATGTTGTTTTGGATGTAATAATGATGATAATAACAACTATTAATATAAAATATTTAACATATAGTTTTAATTCTGATGAATATACATTACTGTATATTCCAACGTCTGTTGTCAAATGCAATGAAGCAGTGCACCTGTCAACAGAAGTCGACACAGTCATGGGTGAATTGTTAGTTATTATTTGTGAGAATACATTGAGATATAGAAAAGTAACGAGACCAAAGCATTATTGATGGACGATACTGGACGATACTGTTTTATGCAATTAGTAGATGATAACTGTATTTTACTTTGGTTCAGGAATGTTTAATATAAAGTAACACTTTTATTTTCTGAAGATGTTTATTAGCAATATATATAGATAAATCGAAATATGACATTTGCTCAGACGTGCTTTTCAACGTTGTAAGTTGTGCCGTGCTGTAGATATGTACTAAATAAACATATGTTTGAAAACTGTAAAAAGATTATACATATCGTACGAATCGATATCAGTATTTAACTTACATAATATATATCTTTTGTACTTCCTACATTTAAGTATTGCCTGTGCTTCATTGCTTCTATTTGTTCCTTGGATTTCCCCAGTTTTTCGTGGAGCTCTAGCTCCGGTACAGGCATCATATGGGACATGGCCTGGAGTATCTCTGTGCCGTCAAGATGGGTGTCATTGTTCGTGTCGTGTAATCTGAATATTGAATAATCGTTGTGTGTATATGTATGGTAGGTGTTGTTAGTATAAGTATGTTTATGCCAAACACCGTGTCCTAGATTAGAAAACCCTGAGTCCATGCTCAACTGAGTTCATTCTCAATTCAATAAATGGAAGCTTTGGTTTTGTTGCAACGAGGAGTTTTATTGGTAGGTTTAAAAATAGCGGAACCGCTGCAACAATAAGTTTGATTGGTTGATTTTAGCAGATCTCAGTTGAATATAAACTCAGAGTTTAATAACACTGGGACATGATAGGACACACAATTTAAAAAAAAAACGTTTTTTTTTATTTGAAATTAGATAAATATATTTATATATATATATATATATATATGTGTGTATGTCATACTTTTACATTTGTGTATAGAAGTTGAAAACAAATTAATGTTAGTACAAAATGAAACACATTGGTCAGTGCAGGAAAGTTTGCCTCTGATATGAAATTTTGTATATACTACATCATAATTTATATCTTTTATATCTGATTTTGTTTAACTGCTTCAATGAAATAAAAAAATAACAAAAAGAAAAAAAAAAGAAAATAAAAAGTAATTTTGTGTTTCATGATTTACTCTTTGAATAAAAAAATATACATATTTTAAACGATGAAAATGTTATAGTGAGTATTAAATTATGGACGATTTGCAACACTATCTCCTAGTCAACCATTGTTTAACAGGGCTGAACGCAATTTTCAACAAATTTCAGATTATATATGGTATATCCAGGTTATAAATGGTATATCCAAGTTATGGTATATCCAGGTTATGGTATTTACAGGTTATATATGGTATATCCAGGTTATATATGGTATATTCAGGTTATATATGGTATATCCAGATTATATATGGTATATTCAGGTTATATATGGTTTATCCAGGTTATATATGGTATATCCAGGTTATATATGGTATATTCAGGTTATATATGGTATATCCAGGTTATATATGGTATATCCAGGTTATGGTATATCCAGGTTATGGTATATCCAGGTTATATTTGTATATCCAGGTTATATATGGTATATCCAGGTTATATATGGTATATTCAGGTTATATATGGTATATCCAGGTTATGGTATATCCAGGTTATGGTATATCCAGGTTATATATGGTATATTCATGTTATATATGGTATATCCAGGTTATATATGGTATATCCAGGTAATATATGGTATATTCAGGTTATATATGGTATATCCAGGTTATATATGGTATTTTCAGGTTATATATGGTATATCCAGGTTATATATGGTATATTCAGGTTATATATGGTATATCCAGATTATATATGGTATATTCAGGTTATATATGGTATTTCCAGGTTATATATGGTATTCAGGTTATATATGGTATATCCAGGTTATGGTATATCCAGGTTATGGTATATTCCGGTTATATATGGTATATCCAGGTTATATATGGTATATTCAGGTTATATATGGTATATCCAGGTTATGGTATATCCAGGTTATGGTATATCCAGGTTATATATGGTATATCCAGGTTATATATGGTATATTCAGGTTATATATGGTATATCCAGGTTATGGTATATCCAGGTTATGGTATATCCAGGTTATATATGGTATATTCATGTTATATATGGTATATCCAGGTTATATATGGTATATTCAGGTTATATATGGTATATCCAGGTTATATATTGTATATTATATATGGTATATCCAGGTTATATATGGTATATCCAGGTTATATATGGTATATCCAGGTTATATATGGTATATCCAGGTTATATATGGTATATTCAGGTTATATATGGTATATCCAGGTTATATATGGTATATTCAGGTTATATATGACATATTCAGGTTATATATGGTATATCCAGGTTATATATGGTATAGGTTATATATGGTATATTCAGGTTATATATGGTATATACAGTATTATTGGTGAAGGAAGACCGTAGAACTAACCTCGTTCCGTAACTGGCAAATGTTCTAACTTCCATAACAGAGATTGGAGAATGAATATTTAGTTTTCATAATACGTTGGCTTAAATTATGTATCCTACAGAATATAACAACAAAACATAACAACAAATTAGATATATCTTGGTCTAACAGCTCTGTTTCAGTATCGCTCTATGTTATCAAAGTTCTTCTTTTTCCACCATGGAGTTTGCATCCATTAAACCTATCAGTTAATGTAACGTTTCTAGCACATTACGTGATGTGTAGATACAGTCAAACCTGTGTAAAGCGGTCACCTCTATTAAGCAACCATCTGACTTAAGCAACCATATTTTCTATTTCCCATTTATATGCTTTCAAAGTAAATTATCCTCAATTAAGCAACAACCTGTCTCAAAATGACCACTTTTGCTCCTTCCCTTGATTGACTGCTTAAGACAGGTTTGACTGCATATTGATTCTATATACCTGAAGTAATGAAATTCCATTTGTTCGGGTGTCATCTTGGCGTTGGTGTTTATTTCATCCTTAAGATGCTCTTTTAAATGTCTGAAACAAAAAAAATGAAGTAGTTTTAGTTTTTCACAAATCTCATTATGTGATTAGTTGAATACGTATAGTTAACACCAGGGACGGATCCAGGATTTCAGTTTAGATGGGGCGCAACACAAAATTTGAATAGGGACACATGTTTTTCAGTTAAATTATAGAAGTGAATTTCAATAAAACATAGGAGTTTAGGTGAGCGTGCGCCGGTATTTTTAAAGAGTAGATCCCCCACTAAACACGTTTGCTACAAATAGCGGCATATTATACATACGTGTATACACAATTAAAGTTAAGTGTCCTGGCAACTACATGCAAATATACAGGCTTCTGTTCAACATATTACAGTATATACTTATTTGACTGATTGAATATTTAGCGTCATGTTCATGTCAATGAGGGCTAACAGACGGTCAGTTAACCTAATCACTGTTTCCTGGGATCCTTGAAGGTTAACCAGTGCTCGAGCACACCCCATCTCCGCAAGTAACTGATAACTTTCCCACTTGAATCAGCGGTGACAGACGAATGATAATGAGACACAATATCGTATATCAACCATCACGGGGATTGTTGCCGAGCGATGATTTGAACTCCCGACCCCTGTATTGGCAGTCAGACGTGCTAACGACTGAGCTAATCGGGGAGGTCGTATATACTTTAATATTGAAAAACATAAATCTAAGACAATCAGCCAGGAGAACGTTATTTAGTCTCTTTCCTGCTAAACTGCATATGGTATCACTGATTTTTATTATATCATGGATAAATAACCTGTCAAAATTGAGTAAGTATTTAAGTAAACTTAAAAGGAAAAAGAACCCAATATCATTTCAGAAACGATGCTCAATCATGTTTTTAAAATAAAAGTACAACCATTTTTTTAAAGATAACTTACGCCTCGTCTTGTGTAATTTTAGGATCATTGAAGCTGGTTGGATTAGGACCTGTGTGTTCGTGATTGTGACCATGACCTTCGTTGGCGTAGGTCACCATGGCAACACAAACACAAAGCAACCACAGACTTTGTAGAAAGCTATATTTCGTCATTCTGTAAGAAAGAGAATAGTGTAACATCAACTTTAAAAATGCATCGCATTTAACTTTCTGTTCAGTAAATAATGAAAAGTGTATTGAATCGCAGAGAGGAATGTCCCATCCGAAGAGAATGGTTGATTCCGTCCTTGTAGTTTAACTTACAGGTCGGCATTTTCCGTTTTATTAGTCACTGTTTTTGCAAAACCCGATACTGGCCAATGAGTGGCTTTATCGCGAGCCGCGATTAAGTATTTAGACCATGAAATTAAATAATTTTACACTACATTTATTGAAAAGAATTTCCATAATATATGAT
>CM055894.1:37431631-37503689 GCA_029582155.1 Panopea generosa | reverse complement strand
AACGCCGTCTCTGTATCGAGATGAACATATCGATACTATTAAGTGAAACGCGTGGTCCAGTGGTAGAGCATCGGATCCACGACTGGATGGTCGTGGGCTCGATCGTAGATCACGGTAATGTGTGCTAGGCACTTTTTTCGCTTAGTAATATCCTGGAAGACTTCGTGTGTAACTTGTTTCACAATCAAAGTAAAGTAAATAATTATAAACTAAGTTGACTAAGTGGCCATATGCAAAACTTGTAGTTTTGGCAAAAATTGCGTAGGCGTGTTTTGCTCAATTGAAGAGATGGAGTGTTGAAATTCACAAAAATACGTCGTTGCACTTTTTGTAAAAAAATACGAGATTTGCACGGCCAGATGATAACATCGATGGTTCATCATTATACAGAGACGGGTTCGTCATTGTAGTTTTATGATTGTTTTATGAAATTTTAATTTTAAGAAAGTTATCTGCAAAATAGTTAACAGAAAAGATCCAAATTATAACGTTCACCCCTGATTGGGTAGGTTTGTTTGTTTCCTTGATCAATGTCTATAGCACAATATGTGATGTGGTAGGTTTGTTTGTTTCTTTGACCAATGTCTTTAGCACAATGTGTGATGGGGTAGGTTTGTTTGTTTCCTTCACCAATGTCTTTAGCACAATGTGTGATGGGGGTAAGATTGTTTGTTTCCTTGGCCAATGTCTATAGCACAATGTATGATATGGTAGGTTTGTTTGTTTCATTAACCAATGTTTATAGCACAATGTGTGAGGGGGTAGTATTGTTTGTTTCCTTGACCCATGTCTTTAGCACAATGTGTGATGGGGGTAAGATTGTTTGTTTCCTTGGCCAATGTCTATAGCACAATGTATGATATGGTAGGTTTGTTTGTTTCTTTGACCAATGTTTATAGCACAATGTGTGATGGGGTAGATTTGTTTGTTTCCTTGACCAATGTCTTTAGCACAATGTGTGATGGGGGTAGTATTGTTTGTTTCCTTGCCCAATGTCTATAGCACAATCTGTGATGGGGTAGGTTTGTATATTACTTGCTGAATGTCTATTGCAAAATGTGTGATGGTATAGGCTTTTTGTGTCCTTGACCAATGTCTATAGCACATTGTATGATGGGGTAGGTTTGTTTGCTTCCTTGCCTAATGTCTATAGCATAATGTGTGATAGGATAGGTTTGTTCATCTCCTTGCCCTATCTATATAGCACAATGTATGATGGGGTAAGTTTGTTTGCTTTTTTATCCATTGTCTATAGCACAATAAGTGTGTGTGGGGGGGGGGGGGGGGGGCAGGGGGGAGGGGCATGGGGGGGGGGTTGTTTCCTTGCCCAATATCTATAGCAAAATATGTACTCTTTGTATTTAGGCTTAGGGGGTGTGGGAGGGGGGTCTACATTGAGAGGGAATGTTGTTTTGGATGTAATAATGATGATAATAACAACTATTAATATAAAATATTTAACATATAGTTTTAATTCTGATGAATATACATTACTGTATATTCCAACGTCTGTTGTCAAATGCAATGAAGCAGTGCACCTGTCAACAGAAGTCGACACAGTCATGGGTGAATTGTTAGTTATTATTTGTGAGAATACATTGAGATATAGAAAGTACCGAGACCAAAGCATTATTGATGGACGATACTGACGATTACTGTTTTATGCAATTAGTAGATGATAACTGTATTTTACTTTGGTTCAGGAATGTTTAATAATATAAAGTAACACTTTTATTTTCTGAAGATGTTTATTAGCAATATATATAGATAAATCGAAATATGACATTTGCTCAGACGTGCTTTTCAACGTTGTAAGTTGTGCCGTGCTGTAGATATGTACTAAATAAACATATGTTTGAAAACTGTAAAAAGATTATACATATCGTACGAATCGATATCAGTATTTAACTTACATAATATATATCTTTTGTACTTCCTACATTTAAGTATTGCCTGTTAGTCAACATATATCCTATACTGTATGCGAACGTAAAGCTTTAAATAATTTGAAATGGATTAACGTACTTATCGCTCGTTATATCAATGATAATTATTGCAGATACTTTGTACATGTATTCGTTAGGGCTTAGATTTTAATTTCCATATCATAACCTTTCGTTTCAGATTTAAAGGTTCGGCGAAAAGAAATACCAATATACTATAAAACCAACATGTCTTCTTCAAAATGTCACTGGTCAAAAGAATTTCCTGTTGTCGGACAAGGTGTCATGATTTTTAATGTAAAACGCAATGATACGTTTAGAATTGTCATCTCTAAAAGTCCAGATCAGTTATACTTAGACAGATACGATGCGATATGTCTAGAAGTTTGTCGAGACAAGGCGACATTTGCTTTGAGAGACAAAGACGGTACTGAAAAACTGACTAGCAAAGAAAACATTGGACTTGATGGAGACAGGATAATTCCTTATTGGTTAAGTTATGACCGCACAAGGATGACCCTGAAGTATGGCAAAGGATACAGGATGACACAAACAACATTGCTTAATTATGACTTCAACGAATCAATGAAAGAAGAAAAAGAGAAATTGGCGAGAATCAAGAATACATTTTTTGATGCTGTTACTAAACGTTTCGTTCACGTTTTGACAGGTATTTTTTGTTTCATTATGGTATTACTTATTATTTCTGTAAAACATTTTGTTAAACGACTAAATTTGTTAATGTAATGTAATAGTGAGACCAATATACATTTTTATAAAACGTTCATGAATAAAAACAAATTAATATAAATTTTGCCCACTTTACTATTATTTATACACTGGAACAATAATTAAAAGCATCCATGACGACGATTAGTATTGTTAATTTGTTAATTTGTTTTAATATAAAATAAGTACATAAGATGTTTTATATTTATCAAATCAAGTGTTGGATTTAAAATACACTATACTATAAATACCTGCTAGTTTGTTTTCTGTGTAGCTATACATCCGTACAATATTAATACGTGTACATACTTTGTAATTACAGATGACGACACGTGTTTGGACTTGGAGCACATGGTAGAATTTGAACCTAATCCTTTTGTAACCAACTTACCAGCAATGATCCTCGATAGCTCTAAAATTACTCTAGAAAATCTGGATAAAGCTGCCTTCACCTTCTCGTCAAGTCTACCAGCAAGTTGCCTGGAGTTATACGAAAATATCAAACGATGCGATCTGGACTGGTCGGAAGACCAGGACGGCATCTTGCTGTCCGATGCAATCAGGTACAGTCTTAACACCAAAACGTGTGCACTGTATGAAAAGATCGAGACAAAAAAATCATTTAGCAGCGAAGATCGGTCGCAAACGTATTTACGAGTCACGCTTGGATACGATTATGGGAATTCACCTGGAAAGCCATATGTCCTTGAAATATGGCCAGCAGGACATAGAAGTCCCATACATGACCATGGCAATGCATGTGCTGTCATAAAGGTTCTTTTGGATCATTAAAGGTATGTACGAGTATATATGCCACTTACTGCATTAGTTTACTAACTACATTACATCTTAAATCTAATATGATTTTGGGCATCTGTACAAAGTCGTCGCTTTTTTACTCAGTTTTATATTTTTATTCATGGTTCCTTGGAATACTGTAGCTAATTTACAGTTTTGCTCGAACACAGAAGAGCTCTCAAGCCGGTACAAGTTGACATGATGACGTAGTACCAATCGTAAAACATCGGGTATTTCCGTATCCTCCGTATAATACACCTCGTGTATAGCTCTAGAATACACCAACGCTATTAAAGGCCGAGGTGATCAGATTGGATGTAGTACCTGACTGACTGGTTTTCCTTTATGTACAGACTCAGAGGAAAATAATCTGTTATATTTTTTCTCGTATACTTTCTATGCTTCCAAGCGTCTCCCTATATTCATATATCATCATTATATTTTAGAAGGCATGGTATTGGCAAGGATAAATATATGATAACTTCTGTATCAACAATAAAATAATAATTGATGAATCGTCACGCAATTCTTGCAACGTGCGTTTCCAGGCCATAATAAATTAATTGCTAGATTACCATCGCCGCCCGTTCTGTGATTTTCATGCCGCTCCTACTCTTTTTATTTCATAAAAAAAACAACAACAAAAAAATAATAATAAAAAATAAAAAATAAAAAAAAAAAAATATTAAAAAAATATCAAAAAATTTAAAAATAAAAATAAAAAATAAAATCCGCCCGCCCTCCCGTTTTTTAGCAATTAATTTATAATGGCCTTAAATATATCCACATTTAAACAGTATAAAATTATGTCTGTCATTGAAACAAATTACGATATGAACTAATGCTAGCACGCAATCGGTATGGAGATATATCATAATTTTCATACTATACATTTATATAAGAATTATCTTTGCAATTCATTTTAGCATGTGGTGTTATGGTGATTTTTGTTGATTTTGTCTGATAAATACAATAGACTACATACACAGTATTTTTGCATATCAAGCCAAAACATCATTTTTGCCAGTTGTCCTTTTTCATTCATCTTGATACTGTTATTTATTATAGATAAGTATCACCAGTTGTCCTTTTTCATTCTCCTTGATACTGTTGTCCTTATTCATTCTCCTTGATGCCACCATTTATTATAGATAAGTATTGCCAGTTGTCCTTTTTCATTCTCCTTGAAACTGTTATCCTTGTTCTTTCTCCTCGAAACTGCCATATATTATATATAAGTATCGCTAGTTGTCCTTGTTCTTTCTCCTCGAAACTGCCATATATTATATAAGTATCGCTAGTTGTCCTTGTTCTTTCTCCTCGAAACTGCCATATATTATATATAAGTATCGCTAGTTGTCCTTGTTCTTTCTCCTCGAAACTGCCATATATTATAAATAAGTATCGCTAGTTGTCTTTGTTCATTCTCCTTGAAACTGCCATATATTATATATAAGTATCGCTAGTTGTCTTTGTTCATTCTCCTTGAAACTGCCATATATTATAGATAAGAATCGCCAGTTGTCCTTGTTCATTCTCACTGAACCTGCCATTTATTTTAGATAAATATCACCAGTTGTCCTTGTTCATTCTCACTGAAACTGTCACATATTTTGGATAAGTATCGCAAGTTGTCTTTGTTCATTCTAACTGAACCTGCCATTTATTTTAGATAAGCATCACCAGTTGTTCTTGTTCATTCTCCTTGATACTGCCATATATTTTAGATAAGCATCACCAGTTGTTCTTGTTCATTCTCCTTGATACTGCCATATATTTTAGATAAGTATCGCCAGTTGTCCTTGTTCATTCTCACTGATACTGCCATATATTTTTAGATAAGTATCGCCAGTTGTCCTTGTTAATTCTCCTTAAAACTGTCATATATTATAGATAAGTATCGCCAGTTGTCCTTGTTCAATCTCACTGATACTGCCATCTATTATAAATAAGTATCACCAGTTGTCCTTGTTCATTCTCCTTGATACTACCATTTATTATAGATAAATATCGCCAGTTGTCCTTGTTCATTCTCCTTAAAACTGCCATCTATTATAAATAAGTATCACCAGTTATCCTTGTTCATTCTCCTCGATACTACCCTTTATTATAGATAAATATCGCAAGTTGTCCTTGTTCATTCTCCTTGATACTGCCATTTATTTTAGATAAGTATCACCAGTTGTCCTTGTTCAGTCTCCTTGATACTGCCATTTATTTAGATAAGTATCACCAGTAGTCCTTTTTCATTCTCCTTGATACTACCATTTACTATTGATAAGTATCACCATTAGTCTGTGTTCATTCTCCTTGATACTACCATATATTATAGATAAGTATCGCTAGTTGTCCTTGTTCATTCTTCTTAATACTGCCATTTATTATATATAAGTATAACCAGTTGTCCTTGTTCATTCTCCTTGATACTACCATTTATTATAGATAAGTATCGCTAGTTGTCCTATTTGCATGCATTTTTTTCGATATTGATAATAATAAAAAAAAAATAATAAAAAGAACTTTCTTTAAATGTAAATGAAAAATGGCGGTACAATTTATGTATTAATTAACAATATATTTTACGTGATATTATGTATTGTAAATATGTTATTACGACGATGTATTTATGTACAAGTCTGAAATAAAATATCTGTTCTGTTCTGTTCTGTTCCTATTTCATTCTCACTGGACCTGCCATTTATTATAGATAAGAATCGCCAGTTGTCCTTGTTCAGTCTCACTGAACCTGCCATTTATTATAAATAGGTATCGCCAGCTGTCCTTTTTCATACTCTTTGATACTACCATTTATTATAGATAAGTATAGCCAGTTGTCCTTGTTCATTCTCCTTGACACTGCAATTTATTAAAGATTAGTATCATAAGTTGTCCTTGTTCATTTTACTTGAAACTGCTATATATTATAGATAAGTATCACCAGTTGTCCTTGTTCATTCTCCTTGATACTACCATTTATTATAGATAAGTATAACCAGTTGTCCTTGTTCAATCTCCTCGAAACTGCCATATATTATAGATAAGTATCGCCAGTTGTCCTTGTTCATTCTCCTTGAAACTGCCATTTATTATGGATATGTATCGCCAGTTGTCCTTGTTCATTCTCCTTGAAACTGCCATATATTATAGATAAGTACTGCCAGTTGCCCTTGTCATTCTCCTTGATACTGTCATTTATTATAGATAAGTATTACCAGTTGTCATTGTTCATACTCCTTGATACTACCATTTATTATAGATAAGTATCACCATCACAAGTTGTCCTTGTTCATTCTCCTTGATACTACCATTTATTATAGATAAGTATCACCAGTTGTCCTTGTTCATTCTCCTTGATACTGCCATTTATTATAGATAAGAATCGCCAGTTGTCCCTTTTCCTTGTCCTTGTTCATTCTCCTTGATACTGCCATTTATTAAAGATAATTATCACCAGTTGTCCTTGTTCATTCTCACTGAAACTGCCATTTATTATGGATAAGTATCGCCAGTTGTCCTTGTTCATTCTCCTTGAAACTGCCATTTATTTTAGATCAGTATCGCCAGTTGTCCTTGTTCATTCTCCTTGATACTGCCATTTATTAAAGATAATTATCACCAGTTGTCCTTGTTCATTCTTACTGAAACTGCCATTTATTATGGATAAGTATCGCCAGTTGTCCTTGTTCATTCTCCTTGAAACTGCCATATATTATAGATAAGTACTGCCAGTTGCCCTTGTCATTCTCCTTGATACTGTCATTTATTATAGATAAGTATTACCAGTTGTCATTGTTCATACTCCTTGATACTACCATTTATTATAGATAAGTATCACCATCACAAGTTGTCCTTGTTCATTCTCCGTGATACTGCCATTTATTAAAGATAATTATCACCAGTTGTCCTTGTTCATTCTCACTGAAACTGCCATTTATTATGGATAAGTATCGCCAGTTGTCCTTGTTCATTCTCCTTGAAACTGCCATTTATTTTAGATCAGTATCGCCAGTTGTCTTTGTTCATTCTCCTTGATACTGCCATTTATTAAAGATAATTATCACCAGTTGTCCTTGTTCATTCTTACTGAAACTGCCATTTATTATGGATAAGTATCGCCAGTTGTCCTTGTTCATTCTCCTTGAAACTGCCATTTATTTTAGATCAGTATCGCCAGTTGTCCTTGTTCATTCTCCTTGATACTGCCATTTATTAAAGATAATTATCACCAGTTGTCCTTGTTCATTCTTACTGAAACTGCCATTTATTATGGATAAGTATCGCCAGTTGTCCTTGTTCATTCTCCTTGAAACTGCCATTTATTTTAGATCAGTATCGCCAGTTGTCCTTGTTCATTCTCCTTGATACTTCCTTTTATTATAGATAAGTATCTACAACAAACAAGTCAAATCGGAGGATGAATCCCCGCTACAAACATTCAATGTAAAGCAAGGCGACACAACATGGATAGACAGAAACTGGTACCAGACACACAAATTAAACAACGAGTCCGAAGATTACTGCGCAACCATCCAATGCTATAGCTACTCGAACAGCGACAAAGTTCATTGGCCGTATTTTGACTACGTCACAGATTCCGATACCATCTCAGAGTTTACACCGGATTCTGACTTCCGGTTCATTGATATGAAAAAAATAGTCATCGCGGAATTTAAAAGTCGCAATACAAAGTGTTGAACCAAAGTGTAAAAGTTGCGGGACTGTGAACCTTATTCCGTTATACTTACTTAAAAACGAAATCGTGCTGGAACCTATTCATTATATGACGTCAGAATGACATGCCCCTAACAAAAAAGTTGAAAACATGTTTCGACATTTTTTAAAGAATGAATAAAAAAATACACATTTTTTTTTAAATTTCAACCACCAAAAGGTGGTCCATTTAATCACCCTGTAATAGGTTTATGAGGGTCGGGGTGGGCCATACCTCTTTACACCTCACAAAAGTACATTATATGATATAGATAATGGACTATCATTATGATATTGTTGCAAATTTAGAATTGACTATTACTTTTTCTCAATGAAACAAAAAAATATGCTAATCAATCCATATATAGAGGTCTCGTAAATAGACACTCCCGAAACAAATGTCTATTCGTTTCTACAAGCATATTTCGAAAGTCGCACATGTTTGAACTAGTTACATTATATTTATGTAGATACAGTCAAACATGTGTAAGTGGTCACCTCTATTAAGCAGCTACTTGTCTTAAGCAGCCATTTTGCTGTTTCCTATTTCGATGCTTTTAGAGCAAATTAACCTGTATTAAGCAACAACCTATCTTAAAAGGTCACTTTCGTTCATTCCCTTGACTGGCTGCTTAAGACAGGTTTGACTGTTGTATTCTTTATTTGGCAATGTTCTCATTAGTTATTTATATTGAAAAAGCTAAAGTTTTAATATAAACAGTGTATTTGAATTGCAAATACGGATTTCCATGTTATGTTATCTATATCTACTTCCTATTTAGTTTAAACATATTTTATTTCAATATCTATATGTTACAATAAAATAACATGTAATATTTTATCAACTATAAGAATGACACACAGATAGAAAATGGATTGGGTTGAAAGCATGCTTATGTGAATCCGCTCCATGCTTAAACAGATACAATGATGGCAGATACACGTTTAATCAAGGACTTGTATAGAAGGATAGGAAACGTTCATCTCCTGACTAAATATTGATGAAACAGCACACGAAGGATTCATAATTTGCAAAATAATCATAATTCACAGGCAACTGATTTCTTGTACATAAACTGTAATTTGTGTATAATCTTAGATGTTTAAACATGTTTCGATCACGCAAAATGCTCTTGAATTAAAGATATTGAGGTTTGCATGTAAGGAAAATATATCGCAATTTGTCATTATTTAGGTGCAGTATACAAATTTTGTAATATCAAATACTTCAACAATTTTAAACACACATTTCTGGGAATGGTATTGTTTTGATGACAATTTCATTCTGCAGTGTAAGAATTTTAATTTATGTTCCTGAGATGAATGAAAGTTAAGATAATTAAAAACGAGATATTGCGAAATTTTGCGTGAATTGGTAATGTTTGTACTTCTCATTTGATATGAGGTTTAATAATTGTTTTATCATTTAACAGCTTGTTATATAACAACTTGTTTCCGCTTTTTAATTTTGCTAATTAGTTGTATTTCATTGTGGATATTTGTCAAGTATTTTCTTTTTAGTATTTTTTCCGTTTGATTTGGTATCATGCTTTGTATAGGTGTAAGACAATTCGTACCATGGACGTTTCGTACCCAAGTCGATTCGTACCAAATCGTGGACTGCGTTTCGTACCTAAGTCCGTGTTGATTTGTACTCTTTCCCTTGATGATCCGTTCCCTTGTTCTGGTCAATTCGTACCCTTGCCCTGGTCGATTTGTACCCTAGCCCTGGTCAATTCGTACCCTTGCCCTGGTCGATTTGTACCCTAGCCCTGGTCAATTCGTACCCTTGCCCTTGTCGATTTGTACCATAGCCCTGGACAATTCGTACCCTTTCCCTGGTCGATCCGTACCCTAGCCCTGGTCAATTCGTACCTTTGCCCTGGTCGATTTGTACCCTAGCCCTGGTCAATTCGTACCCTTGCCCTGGTCGATTTGTACCCTAGGCCTGGTCAATTCCTACCCTTGCCCTGGTAGATTTGTACCCTTGACCTGGTCAATTCATACCTCATCTATTGTCAATTCGTACCCTTGCCCTGGTCGATTTGTACCCGTGCCCTGGTCAATTCATACCTCAGCTATTGTCAATTCCTACCCTTGCCCTGGTCGATTTGTACCCGTGCCCTGGTCAATTCATACCTCAGCTATTGTCAATTCGTACCTCAGCCCTGGTCGATTCGTACCTTCTATAATTTTCCATACTCTATCATCTTTTGGTGTTTTTAATTGCTATAACAGTGTAATTAACGCCAACAGCGTAATAACACCCTACATTAAGTGTAAATTAAGAAATCCAACTATTGGCTTATTATTAAAAAAAGAGGGTTCAGTGACTTCGTCAGAACATGAAAAACATGAAAAAACATTAAGATACAAATATAATTATATTAAAAGGTGAAAGTTTAAATATAATATATTTGAATTACTTATTATTAAATATCTATACTTTAATATGTTTTACAAAAATTAGATACTTGTTAAGGTTTTTGACATGTCAAATAACGAAAAACGCATCTGTCGTGCATTTTAGCGTTGTTTAATTTGTAAGATGATACCTGCGTCACATGTGATATTTCAATAATTTTGATAAAACAGTATATTATTGATATATCATTGTTTTATATGTACGAAAGAGAGCATTATGATAAAACTGGGTAACGTATGTGAATCTTTGAAGAACTACAAAATAAAAATATAAGATTCAAGATTCAAATTCTTTATTCAGTAATTTAAACATATAATGTTTCTCATTACATACAAATTCAGATAATAAATGTAACACATGACACATAGATAATATATCAATATTATGTTAGATTCTTTTAAATTAGAAAATTACGTTATTTAAATACATATACTTTAATAGGTTTTGAGGTTGGACAAATATAAATTAAACATTTAAATACTTTGTCAAATATATACTTGAGTTGATCAACACAAAAAGATAGATGTATATATTATGTATTTTGATTATAAGTTGTAATACTTGAACACCAATTTCATTTAGCCCAATGTCAACACTTTCAGAAGGTATAAAAAATGATAGGTACATTTTAAAGAATTATTGTTAAAACAACCGTAAAGTACGCATATTTTGTTAAAAATTGACATGTTTTTGGGTATAGTATAGATAGTAAATATTGTTTTATTGTTTGCATGATAATGAATTAATCGGATTTTTATTTTTTTAAATATCTTTGTAAAATTAAGAAAGAATAATTGTCGTTTTAAACAGTTTATATTTCTGTTCAATGTTGAAAGCGGGACTTTTGGTATTGCCGATATTGACGGTATATTAAATATTTTAATAAGTTAAAGCTAAGTAGTTAAGTCATTGGTGATTATTAACTAAATTAATAACGGTTATATAAATTTACCATGTAAAAGTTGTATTTTTTGCAAAACGTGCAACGCGGGCGTTTTGTGTTCAGTTGAGACAATTATGGTATGAAACGGTGCACTTTACAAAAAGAACAACGCTGTTGCTGTTTTTGCAAGTAATATGTCTTTTTTCATTCTTACTTGATATCACCAGTGGTTCATCTCTTTAAAAAATGACATTCGTCTTTGCTGCGTGATTTTTCATGCAGTATTAAGAAAGTTATCTGAATTCTTTTAACCTGAAGTGGGCACCTTCCTCCGATTTCTTGCACCACACCATAGTATAAAGTCACGTGGGTTCGCCATTTTGTCCTTATAATAGCTATTCGTGTTTTTCTTACGGAACATTAAATATCTATATTTAGTTTTATAAAATAAAAAGTAACTATCATCAAGGTATTCCTTGTTATTCTTTCTTCTACAGTCGTGCATGCTTGCAGGGACTCAAGTTTCAACTGCGTGCTATGTGCAATACAAACATACAAAAGAACCGACAACTGAACTCTACAGCTTTAAGTCAGCAGTTAAACCTAAAAAACGGAGCTTAAGACTAGTTTTCACAGCTTAAACCTAGTTTACGGAGCTTAAACCTAGTTTACAGAGCTTAAACATAAAAAACTGACCTTAAACCTAATTTAACGTCCCTCCACACACACAACTACTGGAACCCTATGTAACGTGCTTCTACACACACTCCTTGATCTTTATGTAACGTCCCTCCACACATACACACTCCTGACACCTATGTAACGTCCTTTCACGCACACTCCAGGAACCTTTTGTAATGTCCCTCCACATACACTCCTGGATTCCTATGCAACGTCCCTCCACACATACACACTCTTGGAACCCTATGTAACGTTCCTTCACATAGTAGTAAACAAGTATTAGTTTTGGCCATTTTGTTAAAAGGAAAAATGTATAAACGTCTTAAAAAACATTTATCTAAAAACACTGCTGAACATGAAACGGAATTGAAAGATAAAAAAAAAGTTCGGATGCCGGAAATCGAACACGGGCCTCTTGAGTAAAATTCGGAAACCCCATAACAACACAACGCTGGAATCGCAAAACAAATGTTAAAAGTAAGTTCTGGGCCCGAGAATCGAACATGGGCCACCTGTATGAAAACCAGGAATCCTAACCACTAGACCACACCGGAGTCATGAAACTTACCGGACCTGTAGCTTTATCATCAGTAATTCTTTGTATCAGAAATCGACAGTACAGAGCACGTAATTACCCTCGATTAATGTACATCGCAATTGAAAAATAAAAGTTCCGGCGCCGGGAATCAAACCATAGCCGCCTGGGTGAAAACCAGTAATCTTAACCACTAGACCACGCCGGGATCACGAAACTTACCGGACATGTAGCTTTATCATCAGTAATTCTTTGTGTCAGCGCTGTGTTTATTATATCGACAGTACATAGCACGTAGCTAACCTCGATTAATATACATCGTAATTTAAACAAAAAAAGTAAGTTTCGGCGCCGGGAATCGAACCCGGGCCGCCTTGGAATCCTAACCACTAGACCACGCCGGATTTGCAAATGTAACCGAACCATTAGCTTTTTGTTAGCCTACATCTTACCACCACTACAAACTGTGACGTGCACACATTTAATAGAACATTTTGTTTCTTAACCTTGCTTTACATTTATACAACTTTACCCTATCATAGAATATTAATAAACAACAATATAAATAACAAAATAAAAATTATTTATAAAAGTATCGTACAATTCCTTTATAACAATATTAATACAAAAATTCACAATTAAATGTCTTTAAAATAGTACTATCAATTAACAAGTAGATTAAAATTATACACTAAATATACTTGTGGAAGTGCAAACATCACTATTTTGTCCACTTTAAATACATGTATGTTTTTTTTCTTATTTTATCAGCCACCTTCTTCCTTATCACACTACACCCTCCTGGAACTCTATGTAACGTCCCTCCGCACACACTCCCGGAACCAAATGTAACGTCCCTCCGCACACACTCCCGGAATCATATGTAACGTCCCTCCACACAAACTCTTGGAACCCTATGTAACGCCCTTCCACATAAACTCCTGGAACCCTATGTAACTTCCCGCTGCACACACTCCAGGAACCCTATGTTAACACCCCTCTGCACTCCTGGAACATTATGTAACTCCCCTACACACAAACTCATGTTACCCTATGTAACGTTCTTCCACACGCATACCTTGAACCCTATGAAACGTCCCTACACACATAATCCTGGAACCCTATGCAACGTCCCTCCACAAAAACTCCTGGAATCCTATGTAACGTCCCTCTGCACACATTCAAGGAAACCTATCTATAGACTCTCTACACAAACTCCTGGAACCTTATGTAACGCCCCTCCACACAAACTCCTGTAACCCTGTGTAACGTCCCTCCACTAACTCCTGGAACCGTATGTAACGTGCATCTACACAAACACATGGAACCCTGTGTAACGTCCCTCCACACACACTCCTGGAACCGTATGTAACGTCCCTCCACACAAACTCCTAGAACACTGTGTAACGTCCCTCCACACACACTTCTGGAACCGTATGTAACGTGCATCTACACAAACACCTGGAACCCTGTTTAACGTCCCTCCACACACACTCCTGGAACCGTATGTAACGTGCATCTACACAAACACCTGGGACCCTGTGTAACGTCCCTCCACACACACTCCTGGAACCGTATGTAACGGGCATCTACACACACTCCTGGAGCTGTATATAACGTTCCCTCCACACACACTCCTGGAACCGTATGTAACGTCCCTCCACACACACTCCTGGAACCGTATGTAACGTGCATCTACACAAACACCTGGGACCCTGTGTAACGTCCCTCCACACACACTCCTGGAACCGTATGTAACGGGCATCTACACACACTCCTGGAGCTGTATATAACGTTCCCTCCACACACACTCCTGGAACCGTATGTAACGTCCCTCCACACAAACTCCTAGAACACTGTGTAACGTCCCTCCACACACACTTCTGGAACCGTATGTAACGTGCATCTACACAAACACCTGGAACCCTGTTTAACGTCCCTCCACACACACTCCTGGAACCGTATGTAACGCCAATCCACACAAACTCCTTAAACCCTGTGTAACGTCCCTCCACACACACTCCTGGAACCGTATGTAACGTGCATCTACACAAACACCTGGGACCCTGTGTAACGTCCCTCCATACACACTCCTGGAACCGTATGTAACGGGCATCTACACACACTCCTGGAGCTGTATATAACGTTCCCTCCACACACACTCCTGGAACCGTATGTAACGTCCCTCCACACACACCCCTGGAACCGTATGTAACGTGCATCTACACACACTCCTGGAGCTGTATAAATCGTTCCCTCCACACAAACACCTGGAACCCTGTGTAACGTCCCTCCATACATACTCCTGGAACCGCATGTAACGTACATCTACTCAGACTCCTGGAATCCTATTTATCGTCCCTCTACACAGACTCCTGGAACCCTATGTTACGTTCCCTCCACACACACTCCTGTAACGTCCCTCTACACACTCCTGGAACCGCATGTAACGTGCATCTACACAAACTCCTGGAACCCTATTTATCGTCCCTCTACACAAACTCCTGGAACCCTGTGTAACGTCCCTCCATACATACTCCTGTAACCCTGTGTAACGTCCCTCCATACAAACAATGAACCCTGTGTAACATCCCTCCATACATACTCCTGGAACCGTATGTAACGTGAATCTACACAACACCTGGAACCCCGTGTAACGTCCCTCCACACACACTACTGGAACAATATTTATCGTCCCTCTACAAAAACTCCAGGAACCCTATGTAATGTTCCCTCCACACACACACTCCTGTAACCCTGTGTAACGTCCCTCTACACACTCCTGAAACCGCATGTAACGTGCATCTACACAAACTCCTGGAACCCTATTTATCGTCCCTCTACACAAACTCCTGGTACCCTGTGTAACGTCCCTCCATACATACTCCTGTATTCCTGTGTAACGTCCCTCCATACAAACTCCTGGAACCCTGTGTAACGTCCCTCCATACATACTCCTGTAACCGTATGTAACGTGCATCTACACAAACTCCTGGAATCCTGTTTATCGTCCCTCTACACAGACTCCTGGAACCCTGTGTAACGTCCCTCCATACAAACACTTGGAACCCAGTGTAACGTCCCTCCATACAAACTCCTTGAACCCTGTGTAACGTCCCTCCATACATACTCCTGTAACCGTATGCAACGTGCATCTACACAAACTCCTGGAATCCTGTTTATCGTCCCTCTACACAGACTCTTGGAACCCTGTGTAACGTCCCTCCATACATACTCCTGGAACCGTATGTAACGTGCATCTACACAAACTCCTGGAATCCTGTTTATCGTCCCTCTACACAGACTCCTGGAACCCTGTGTAACGTCCCTCCATACAAACACCTGGAACCCAGTGTAACGTCCCTCCATACAAACTCCTTGAACCCTGTGTAATGTCCCTCCATACATACTCCTGTAACCGTATGTAACGTGCATCTACACAAACACCTGGAACCCTGTATAACGTCCCTCCACACACACTCCTGAAACCCTGTGTAACGTGCATCTACACAAACTTCTGAAATCCTGTTTATCGTCCCTCTACACAGACTCCTGGAACACTGTGTAACGTCCCTCCATACAAACACCTGGAACCCTGTGTAACGTCCCTCCATACAAACTCCTGGAACCCTGTGTAACGTCCCTCAATACATACTCCTGTAACCGTATGTAACTAGCATCTACACAAACTCCTGGAATCCTGTTTATCGTCCCTCTACACAGACTCCTGGAACCCTGTGTAACGTCCCTCCATACAAACCCCTGGAACCCAGTGTAACGTCCCTCCATACAAACTCCTTGAACCCTGTGTAACGTCCCTCCATACATACTCCTGTAACTGTATGTAACGTGCATCTACACAAACTCCTGGAATCCTGTTTATCGTCCCTCTACACAGACTCCTGGAAACCTGTGTAACGTCCCTCCATACAAACACCTGGAACCCTGTGTAACGTCCCTCCATACAAACTCCTTGAACCCTGTGTAACGTCCCTCAATACATACTCCTGTAACCGTATGTAACTAGCATCTACACAAACTCCTGGAATCCTGTTTATCGTCCCTCTACACAGACTCCTGGAACCCTGTGTAACGTCCCTCCATACAAACACTTGGAACCCAGTGTAACGTCCCTCCATACAAACTCCTTGAACCCTGTGTAACGTCCCTCCATACATACTCCTGTAACTGTATGTAACGTGCATCTACACAAACTCCTGGAATCCTGTTTATCGTCCCTCTACACAGACTCCTGGAAACCTGTGTAACGTCCCTCCATACAAACACCTGGAACCCTGTGTAACGTCCCTCCATACAAACTCCTTGAACCCTGTGTAACGTCCCTCCATACATACTCCTGTAACCGTATGTAACGTGCATCTACACAAACACCTGGAACCCTGTATAACGTCACTCCACACACACTCCTGGAACCGTATGTAACGTGCATCTACACAAACTTCTGGAATCCTGTTTATCGCCCCTCTACACAGACTCCTGGAACCCTGTGTAACGTCCCTCCATACAAACACTTGGAACCCAGTGTAACGTCCCTCCATACAAACTCCTGGAACCCTGTGTAACGTCCCTCCATAAATACTCCTGTAACCGTATGTAACGTGCATCTACACAAACACCTGGAATCCTGTGTAACGGCCCTCTAAACACACTCCTTGAACCCTATTTATCGTCCCTCTACACAAACTCCTGAAACCCTATGTAACGTTCCCTCCACACACACTCTTGTAACCCTGCGTTACGTCCCTCTAAACACTCCTGGAACCGCATGTAACGTGCATCTACACAAACTGCTGGAACCCTATGTAACGTTCCCTCCACACACACCCCTGTAACCCTGTGTAGCGTCCCTCAACACACTCCTGGAACCATATGTAACGTCCCTCTACCCAGACTCCTTGATCCCTATGTAACGCCCCTTCCACACAAACCCCTGTAACCCTGTGTAACGTCCCTCCACACACACTCTTGGAACCGTATGTAACGTGCATCTACACAAACACCTGGGACCCTGTGTAACGTCCCTCCACACACACTCCTGTAACCCTGTGTAACGTCCCTCAATACATACTCCTGGAACCGCATGTAACGTGCATCTACACAAACTCCTCGAATCCTATCTATCGTCTCTCTACACAGACTCCTGGAACCTTATGTAACGTTCCCCAACTCACTCCTGTAACCCTGTGTAACGTCCCTCCACACACACACTCCTGGAACCGTATGTAACGTGCATCTACACTAACTCCTGGAATCCTGTGTAACGTCCCTCCATACACACTCCTGTAACCCTGTGTAACGTCCCTTCACACACACTCTTGTAACCCTGTGTAACGTCCCTCAACGCACACTCTTGGAACCGCATGTAACGTGCATCTACACAAACTCCTGAAATCCTGTGTAACGTCCCTCCACACACACACCTGTAACCATGTGTAACGTCCCTCCACACACATTCCTGGAACCCTATATATACAAAATGAAATATTCCAATAGTTTACAGCAATTCACCTATTTTGTGAATATATCTGACCAATATCATTGTCTTTTTTTTTTATGAAAAGGTCACTCTAAGGGTCTCTTTTCAACAGACTAGCCAACACTTCCCTTTAGATTGTCTCTTTGAATATTTCTTACACATCTAAAATTTAGGGTAAAAAAAGACATTAAAAAGTTCATGTATACATACGTATATATTTTGTATAAACCATATCGAGCAATCAATTTCTAATTATTATAGGAATCCTCATTTTCGAGAGAGGTTACAGGCATTTGCATCGCTGATAAACATAGAAGTTCAGCAAGATATTTTACATGCACTAGGTATGACACTCCTTGTTCAAGGACCAACTGCTTTAAATCCTCTTAAACAGTCAAAAGGATTTAATGATTCCGCAGTACCTTGCACGAATAGGGCGTTGTGGGAGTGCTTTCAAAAAGAAAAAAAACGAAACCACACCAGGAATCGATCCGTGGAACTCTGGGTCTTGAAGCTAACCACTTGACCACCACGGCTATTATGTTAACGGTTAAAAGGTGTGTGGGGAATAAGGATAATGGTGCTTTTCAAATACATGTAATTTATTTCAAACTTTTAAAAGTGTTCTTATTCTTGGGAGTTTGAAAAGTATAACGCGTGTATTTGTAACTTGTCATTTCGACGAGCTATGGAATATCCGGCCCCATGTAAATCCAGCCCCGTTATTTATCCGGTCCCTGGATGAAACGTCCTTGGAATATCCGGCCCCATTTACCATGGAAAATCCGGCCTAATGAAATATTGGAAAGTTATTAGATAATTTGAAACGCACATATTAATTACTGCAGGATTGTTAATGATAAACGGGAATTATATAATGCATACAATAATAGTCAATGACTGTTAATGAAAAGTAACTATTTTTAGGAATTAAACACGTATAATTTATAATTCAATTTAATAATCATAGACAATGCATATAATTATATACATCTCATACTACCTCTCAAGACGATACTTTTAAAAAAGTATAAACAAGAAAAAACAAAAATACAAAAACTATATTAAAATTAACAAAGTAATATGTGGAGCGCGTGGTCCAGTGGTAGAGCACCGAACCCATGATCGGATGGGCGTGTGTTTGATCCTCCGCTACGGCTATGTGTGGTGTCCTTGAGCAAGACACTTTTTCCGCATATGCCTTTAGCTATGATCTTGACCTTTGACGAACAGGATCAAGTCATTCGCATGACACATCGTCTTGTCCTAGTGAACATTTGTACCAAGTTATTTAAAATTCCAATTTCAACTGAATGAGATATGGTGAGGACAGCAGGGGACGCACACACGCACGGACGTACGGACAGACGCAGCTCGTTTCTATTTCCCCTGCTCAAATCTACGAGCGATGGCGGGGAATAAAATTATAAACATTGACCAGGTGTTGTTTTTTTTAATTCAAAGGTTTTGCAGGACCCGTCAATTTCAAGAGAAATAAATTTTAATTGACCAATCAGAGCAATAATATGCCAACATTTTAGCATCGATACCATTCGACCCATCAAATCAAAACTGGCACAGTATTGTCTAGAAATCTGGTATCAGCATCATATTTCCACGGCTGTGTGTAGTTTTCTTGAGCTTTGTACTGGTTTCATCCTGGAAGACTTCGAGCGTAATTTGCCTAAGTTGTAAGACTTGTTTTACAATCGAAGTTTCGAATCCCCCGCTCGGCAACAGTCTCCGTGATAATTGATATACGACATTGTGTCTCATTATCATTCGTCTCTCACCACTGATACAAGTAGGAAAGTTATCAGTTACTTGCGGCAATGGGATGTGCTCAAGTACTGGTTAATCCCAGGAAACAATGGTTAGATCGTCTGTTAGCCCATGATGGCATAAAATTGACGCTAAATATTCAATCAATCAATCACAATCGAAGTGAAAATAAATAAGTTAAACTTCACCTCAGTATCATCCTTATTACTACCAGAACGGAATCAAAACTGTTGTTCATTCTGAAAATCAAGGCATTTTTTGTTAACTCATTCAGTCCCATAGACATAATCACTAAACCATTCTGCCATTGTATTTGGTTACCTGCACACAGTAGCCAGTCTACGTACTTTGACTGCTACAATTGGCGTCCATTTAAGTTGGGCAAACAATAATACTTCATAATGTATTAATCTTTAAGCACGTTTATAAAAAAATATGTTTATCATATTTTTTAAAAAATATTTAAAAAGAATGTAGTTTCTATAAGAATATCAATATTTGGGCTAGTCTTGATCATATGCGACTTTTGCTTTTGTAAAAGACAAACGTTTTGACAAGTTGTGCAGAAGAAACGTTTGGATCTGGAAATAAAATCTGACTGGCTGAAACAAACACACCTCTGCAATGGTAATATTACACTAAAATTTAAAAATATTTATTCGGACGAAAGTCTTGTCCAAGATCTTTGTCATAGAAAAATATCTAACAAGAGTTGTCAGAAGACAACAAAGCTCGCCGATGGGAAAAAACTCACAACCAATGTAAAGATTGAGATTGGAGGCAAACACCAAAACTTAAACTCATCTAAACGCATAAGTTTAAAGCGGGTGTCTACAGACGAAAAATTAAGACTTAAAGGGCCATAACTCTGCCAAAATGCAACCCAGAGTTATGGTTCTTGTCTCTGTGTGTTTCAATGATGATAGTGAACACACATGCGAAATTCCATTCATATCCAATTAGTGGTTGCATAGTTATCTTATGTGATAAAAAACTTTAACTTGAAAAAATAAGTTTAAAAAAAGGGCCATAACTGTGCCAAAATGCATTTCAGAGTTATGGTTTTTGTCTCTGTGTGTTTCAATGATGATGGTGAACACACATGCAAAGTTTTATTCATATCCAATGAGTGGTTGCATAGATATCTTACGTGATAAAAAAACTTTAACCTGAAAAATTAAGTCGAAAAAGGGCCATTACTGGGCAAAAATGCAACCCGGAGTTATGGTTCTTGTTTGTGTGTGTTCCATTGATAATGGTAAACACACATGTGAAGTTTCATTTATATCCAATGAGTGGTTGCATAGATATCTTAAACTTAAACGCTATTAAACGCAAAATTTAATCTTGGTGTTTAAGTCCAAAAAGGGGCATTACTGTGCCAAAATGCAATCCAGAGTGATGGTTTTTGTCTCTGTGTGTTCCATTGATGATGGTTAACACACTTGCGAAGTTTCATTTACATCCAATGAGTGGTTGCATAGATATCTTAAACTTAAACGCAACTAAATGCAAAGTTTAACACGGGTGTTTAAGTCCAAAAACGGGCCATAACTGTGCCAAAATGCAATCCAGAGTTATGGTTCTTATCTCTGTGTGTTCCATTGATGATGGTGAACACACATGCAAAGTTTCATTTACATCAAATGAGTGGTTGCATAGATAACTGAAACTTAAACGCAACTAAATGCAAAGTTTAACCTGGGTGTCTGAGTCCAAAAAAGTCCATAACTGTGCCAAAATACAATCCAGAGTTATGGTTCTTATCTCTGTGTGTTCCATTGATGATGGTGAATACACATGCTAAGTTTCAATGACATCCAATGAGTTTGTTTTGTTTTTTTTGTTTTTTTTTAATAATATAAAAATAATGAATATAGAAATAAACATCCAACCGATACTATTTTGAAATACTAAGGAAAAATCCGAGATTGTCCGATTGTTGAATCAACCAATCAAAAACGTTATTGGTGTATTCCCACCATTTATTTTTGTTCTTTATTCTAAAGTAAATAATAAAAGTTTGAAGGCTTGTCAGTCATAGAGAGACCCAAATGAAAGAAGTGAAACATACATTTTACTGGTTGTCAACCTCTGCACTATCAAAATATAATGAGAAAAGTATGGGTCATGTGTCATATAAGAGATGTTATTTTTGACAAAGTGAAAGTAGACTTCCGAAATCATGTAATTTCCAAGCATCATTTTTTTCTAAATTCATAATTCAAACATAGCAATGCTGTCAAAATGTTCAAATTACATCAATAATGCCAGGAAATAACTGCCAGAACTGAACTGAGCGTGAGTGTCTTCGCCATTGTTGATAAGCAATCGGAATTCCTCTATAATGTTCGCCTATATGCATTGCATTTAGGGCTGCGTTTTATACCCGGCATTCAATGTAAGATTAACACGGAGCTGGACACCCGTATTCAAACAAAATAGCTGCCAAATATAGGTGTGCACTCTATAACACATTCGACTCATAACATTCATCTCTGTCATTGGCTCAGAACTACTTTCAGCTTCACGTGACTTTCCAGTCACATGATCACTGCCATTTCAAATGCGTATTAATCAGGAAATCGTTCTGTGTAAAAACAGCAAGAAAATAGTTTATAATTTATTCGTGTAAAAGCTGCTTTGTTGTTTTTGTTCTAATGTAAAATAGTGATAATTTGTTTCTAGTTTTGTTGTCTGGTTTTAACAATATGCTAACAACTGCATAAACTGTAATTACTAAATTTCTGACATTTAGCCGGTTGCAGAGGTTAATGAGTGTAACGAACGATAACTCTGCGAAGGAGATTGGTAGGTGTGTTCAATTTCTTCGAACCGGAAGTAGAGTGAACCAGTCCGTGGAGTTGGTGAATTTGGCTCACTTCAGTATATCTCGTGTGAGTTATTCTGATCAGGATGTGTCTGTCATACATCAAGTTTTAAATTTATGAATTTGATTCACTGGATCGTCTCCATTAAACATACATAGAAGTTATATAAGCATTATAACTCGGACAAGTTCTTGAATTGGCCATATAGGATAATTAATGTCGGAGTTATGGTCCTTGTATTATAAAAAATACAGACTTTGCCTTAAGATAACTCTAACATCCGCATCTTTTACTAGGTTCTTAATCAGTTTTAACAATACTATTTTACTAGTATATAGGCCTGGTCCCAGTACCGGTATATCAAAATAAGTAATTACTTATGACTATCAAATAATCAAGAATTACTATCTTTGATTTTGTGCTCATCCCCTTGATGCCTTAAAATTAATAAATACCAACAGCACCCGTGTACTAGTAAGACATTTGTTTCATAACGATAATTTATGCTTTTTGTTACTAAAAAACGCCAAATGAAAAACGTCCGAGTGTTTGAAAGAATAAATATTCATCTTCCATGTCCAGTCACTGTTCATAACAACAGTTGTAAATACTCGAATACGCGATGAAAAGATGAGATTTTTTTCAGACAAGTCTATTTTTTTTAAATAGAAAAAAACGTTTTGTCAGAAAGAAATATAACAAAAATAATGTTCCCGTTGCACTTTGAAGTTTAATATGCTAAAAAAACTATTTCAAAAATATCTATTGACAACAGTATAAACTTTGAAGAACAAAATATTTACAAAAACATATACATTCATGGAAAAGCATCGCACAATGAATTATGCATGACACTTTGCTTGATTTGGGCACTGTGTAAATATAGCGGATTATGACGTCACGTCAAATGTGAAAATACGACATTTGATTGGCTAGTACATAAGTTAGTGCAGTGCCATAAGCTACATTGTTTACATAAGACAAACTGTATCAGTTCACGATGTAATCATAAAAACTTAGCATGGCAAAGAAAAATAGAGACATTTTTTTAATAATTTATTTGTAAATGTTAAAATATTTTATAATAAGTCTTAAATAAATGTCCTAAGATATACGTATTAGTACTCATCTCAGCAGCAAGGCTGTTTTAATATGTTTAATAACACTCCAGTCACTTTTGTTAATAATCACAAACATCTTGGTTTAACCTTAAGTAACACTGGTAAATGGGATACTCATATAGAAAATATTAAAAAATCAGCATCTAAAGTGTTAGGATTAATGAGAAAATTGAAATTTACCCTTAGTAGAAATGCCCTAAATCAAATTTACTTATCATATGTTAGACCCCTTTTTGAATATTCATCAATTGTTTGGGATGGATGCCCAAATCATATTGCTGAATCACTTGAAAAATTACAAAATGAAGCAGCAAGAATTGTAACCGGATTAACAAGATCAGTTTCTTTACAAAATCTTTATACAGAGTGTGGATGTGTTTCTCTCAAAGAAAGGCGAAAGCAACAAAAACTTATGTTCATGTACAAAGTCACAAATAATATGGTCCCTTCCTATATAGGCGCCTTGATTCCTCCATTGATTCGCAACACTACTGATTATCAATTAAGAAATTCGGATAATGTAGCAACTCCTTACTGCAGAACTGAAATAAGTAGGCAATCTTGTATACCTTCCTCGATAGCATTGTGGAACAAGTTGGACCCAGCAGTAAGAGCGATAGACTCAAGTATATCTGCCTTTAAAAACAATATAAGAATGTCACCTAAAAAACCTCCAAATTATTACTCGGAGGGAAACAGATACTTATCAACTCTGCATGCTAGAATCAGAAATAACTGCAGTAATTTGAATAGTGATATGTATTTAAACCATTTAAAAAATTAATCCCGTCTGTACTTGTGGATATTTGACTGAAGATGCTGAGCACTACTTTTTTAAATGTGACTAATATGCAGCTTCAAGAATTGAATTTTTTAGCTCAATTAGAGCATTCCACCCAATAGGTTTGAGGTTAATATTATATGGCAATTCTAATCTTGTAAATGATGATAAAACTAAAATATTTAAAGCTGTACAACACTTTATTAAATCTTCAAAAATATTTGAATCCGAGTATAATTAAGAAATCCGTCATAAAAAGGCATTGTTATATCCAATAAGAAAAAAAAAAAAAAAAAAAAAAAAAAGCTTTCTATAACGATTGACAAAACATTCATAATCAATATTGATATATATCTAGAATATGTAAACAGTTACCTTAATGACAACAATGTAGATCATACCGGGTTTATCTTTTTTTATTGTTGTGTTACAAGTCTGCATAGTGTCTAAATGCATCTATTGCATTCCTATTCCTTTTCCAGTCTTCTTTTTTTTTTAACCTTATAAGAACTAAATGGAATTGATATTACTGATTTTTTAATAAATAATTTTTCTCTATTATTTCAATTGGTATTAACTGATGGAACTGTGTACACACTGTGGTACGTATCTTTTCATTTTGTATTAATCCTTTATCATGTGATATGCCATGTCATGTTGTTTTTTTCTTCCTCAATTATTTGTAATATTTTAGGGGAAGGGCCGTAACTAATGTTGTGAGAACTTGTGGCCCAACCCCATTGCTGCAATTATAAATGCAATAAAAAAAAATATATGATTAAACAGCAAGGCTATTTGTTTTTGGGAGACGTCATCATATATGGGGTCTGCAAATAAATTTTTATATTGAATGTGTTCTTTTTTCTTATTTTGATCGTCTATATTTAACAAAAAATATCTCGTACACAATGTACTATGACAGTATTTTTCATGTAAAATGTATTGCATTTTAATGTTTCCGTTGTTTCCATAGAAACAAAATTTCTGCCACATCCTGTCTACAGTAATTACACAATCTACTTCCGGTCTAGTTACAGTGATCTTCAGTCACGCTAACGGAGTTCCTGGATTTCCACTTCTTGATACAATATGCACTAATGAAGATAATGGCAACAGTTAACAAGTATAAGACCAGCAAACAGCCAATACCTATCCCAACCGCGGCTACCACAGGTAGGTCAGTAGTGGTCGGTGGACTGCTGGTGTCGCTCTTACTAAAATCAACAAATACAAAATGTGTCAGTAAAAGTAAGATTAATTATATTTATTTACAATTATGCATTTAAGTTCGAATAATATGCAAGTTCAGAAAGTTTAGAAATCGTTCTTGATACCATTCCTTGGGAAGAATCAGTACCGGTTGTTGCAATTGAGACCCAGTACCAGTTGTTGGAACTGAGAACCAGTACCGGTTGTTGGAATTGAGATCCAGTACCGGTTGTTGGAACTAAGAACCAGTACCGGTTGCTGGAATTGAGAACCAGTACCGGTTGTTGGAACTGAGAACCAGTACCGGTTGTTAGAACTGAGAACCAGTACCGGTTGTTGGAATTGAGATCCATCAATTCGAGTCTGGGATCAAACCCGTGACCCCGCAGTTAAAATAGACCGAAATCTCAGTGGATTTAAAATCAATTAAAATGTGATAATTTCTGTGTTTTACAATATACACACGTGCCTGCTGCTAATCTGGCGGGAAAAATTGAATGTACACTTGAGGATTAACGAGATTGGTGCACTTATTAGGTTCAATCTTCCCAGCGGTATCTTCCGCTACTGACTGTTCTTCTATGGCGGTGAACATTGTTGTCACATTTGATCTCATTCTCTCTCAGAGTTCATTGCGTATCCCTCCATTAAACTCTGGCAATGTCCAAAAGATTGTAAGATTCTTCTTAAGTTATTGCACAGAAACCCCCAAAAATATGATTGTTCACAACTTAAAGGGGCATAACTGCAGAACGACAAAAGCCACAACCCTTAAAATCGAACTTAGCCTGTCTTTAACATTATAAACAGTATATTAAAGTTATTGCACGAAAACCACCAAAAAAATATGACAGACGAACGGAAATTACGATTTTTCTCAATTAAAGGGGCATAACTCTACAATGCCAAAATTAACAACCCCGAAAATCGAACTTAGCTTTTGTTTTGTCATTATAAACATTGTATAAAAAAATATTTCATAAGATTTAAATGCGTCATTCTTAAATTATTGCACGGAAACCAAAGTGGAACGATTTTTCACAAATGAAAGGGCCATAATTCTACAACGCCAAAAGTCACAACCCTGAAAATCGAACTTAGCCTGCGTTTTTTCATAATAAACATTGTATCAACATTTTCAAAAAATTAGGCATTCTAAAGTTCATTCACGGAAACTAAAATTGTGACGGACAGGCGGCCAGACGGACGGATAGACGGACAGACAGACCCAAATTAGTGTCTCCCGCTTTGCGAAAATATCATCCATGTATCGGATACCATTGAGACATGGCAATTCTATCATATTCCATTCAAATTAAATCTGATTCTTTTTTTTTTTCAAACATGCCTCTTTACTAACATTACTTCATATAACATGTAATATGGTAGCATAACTGCTGATTTGGAATGACCAAAATAATGTAAAACTGATATCACGTCATGATTATGTTAATTGAGCGAGATGATTTGACATTGAAAGAATCTTGCAAACGTCGAGACCTTGTCAGAGGTTAATGGAGCGTATCGAAGTGCACCATGGGAGCGACAATGTATTTTATTTATTGGTCAGCTACCACCTTTGCGTTTTCCATATACTTATATTATAGCGTTTCAAATAACTTTCTTTATGGTCCGAAAAATTCTATATTATATCAAAGTTCTATCCTACACTCAAATGAAAATGTTAAACCATGAGATCAAAAGTGACACATCTGGCCACATTTGGCCCCTGGACGTTGGGTACCCTCCATTTCAGCATAAAAAAAAAACATTTCACCAATTTTACTTTCCATACAGTTTCGTTAATAAAATGAATTTTGTTAGTCAAAGAGACATAATTTTGACTTTTTGTTAACACGAGCATAATAAACATATTTTATTTTATTCATATGCCCTGAACATCCCTATACTTTTTTCAGCCAATCAGGGAGCTCGTCTCAATGGTGGTAGCTGACCTATATTATGAGTATTCCTTGCTTCAGTTGTTTTCATGGATGCAGCTTTGGTTCGTGTTAATTTAAATGTTGCGTCTTCTGTTGCTTTTTTGTTTTCTTATAATTGTGTAGGACTGGTGTCACCAGCATAATCATATTTAACTCCATAACTTAATCAACAAAATACTCAAACAATTTTTAATGGCATTCAATATTTCTGTTAAAATTTCACTTAAATGTACGCGTAGTTCCTGGACATGGTTAAGGACTTGCTTTGTTTTTCATCGTCTGCAACCAATAACACGTGGACATAATACATGTCAATTTTAGCGCCATTTCCAGCTCATGAAAAGTTGAATCTAGCGTATCCAGTTTTTTTAATAAGCGGAGGAAGGCCTCCGAATGAATCCGAGTAGAACCATCGTCCTTACACAAGTCACCGGAAAATGTTGTCACATATAGTGTTTAAACTGAGCGAGATTTGCATTACAACACATGTCACCATTGCACCTACCAACATATTGTGTTTTCGTTGCAGCATGCGTATCCATCAATACAGTAGTACTCGTAATATAAGGTTGTATAGCAAACATCTTTCGCTAGAAAACAGGGAAGTGCTGAAAACAATAAAACACACTGGTCCATAACATAGAACAGTTATATTTCGCCTCAATACAGGGAAGTGCTGAAAACAATAAAACACACTGGTCCATAACAGAGAAGTGATATATTTCGGCAGCAAACAGGGAAGTGCTGAAAACAATAAAACAAAGTTGTTCATAGCAAATAAGAGATGTATTTCGGCAGCATACAGGGAAGTGCTGAAAACACTAAGACACTGTCCATAACAAAGAAGAGTATATTTCGCCAGTATAAAGGGAAGTGCTGAAAACAATAAAACATAGTTGCTCATAGCAAATTAAGAGATATATTTCGGCAGCATGCAGGGAAGTGCTGAAAACAATAAAACACACTGTCCGTAATAGAGAAGAGATATAGTTCGCCAAAATACAAGGAAGTTCTGAAAACAATAAAACACACTGGTCCATAACAGACAAGAGACATATTTCGCCACAATACAGGGAAGTGCTAATAAAAATAAAACACACTGGTCCATTACAAAGAAGAGATATATTTCTCAAGTATACAAGGAAGTGCTGAAAACAATAAATCACGCTGGTCCGTAACAGAAAAGAGAAATATTTAGCCAACATTCAGGGAAGTACTGAAAACAATAAAACACACTGGTCCATAACAGAAAAGTGATATATTTCGGCAGCATACAGGGAAGTGCTGAAAACAATAAAACACAATGGTCCATAACAAAGAAGAGATATACTTCGCCAGAAAACAGGGAAGTACTGAAAACAATAAAACAAACTGGTCCATAACAGAGAAGAGATATATTTCGCCAACATATAGGGAAGTGCTGAAAACAATAAAACACACTGGTCCATAACAAGGAAGAGATATATTTCTCCAGTATACAGGGAAGTGCTGAAAACAATAAACAGTGGGAGGTCGAATGTTCGAATCCAAGTGAAGCACTTGAATATTTTTTTCTGATGCAGCCGGTTGCTTACCTAGCAGCTAGTTAAACTGAGAGTTACCAAATGTCTAACAGCATGACGTCTAAGGATAGCTTTCGGAAAGTAACTATGTACAACATAAAGGTGTCTCATAAGTAAGTATGTACAACATAAAGGTGTCTTATAAGTAACTATGTACAACATACAGGTGTCTCATAAGCTACTATGTACAACATAAAGGTGTCTCATAAGGAACTATGTACACCATGAGGTGTCTCATAAGTAACTATGTACAACATAAAGGTGTCTCATAAGGAACTATGTACGACATAAAGGTGTCTCATAAGTAACTATGTACAACATAAAGGTGTCTCATAAGTAACTATGTTCAACATAAGTGTGTCTCATAAGTAACTATGTACAACATAAGGGTGTCTCATAAGTAACTATGTACAACATATATTGTGTCTCATAAGTAACTATTTACCACATAAAAGGTGTCTCATAAGCAACTATTTACCACATAAAGGTGTCTCATAAGGAACTATGTACAACATAAAGGTGTCTCATAATTAACTATGTACAACATAAAGGTGTCTAATACGCAATTATGTACAACATAAAGGTGTCTCATAAGTAACTATGTACAACATAAAGGTGTCTCATAACTAACTATGTACCACATAAAGGTGTCTCATAAGTAACAAAGTACAACATAAAGGTGTCTCATTAGTAACTAAGTACTACATAAAGGTGTCTCATAAGTAACTACGTACAACACAAGGGTGTCTCATAAGTAACTATGTACAACATAAAGGTGTCTCATAAGTAACTATGTACAACTTAAAGGTGTCTCATAAAGGTGTCTCATAAGTAACTATGTACAACATAAAGGTGTCTCATAAGTAACTATGTACAATATAAAGGTGTCTCATAAGCCCATTCAATACTATAATAAACAAAAGTTTACTTTCTACACATGTAAACAAAGAGAGAGGAGACAATTTCTTAACTATCATTATTAGGCATTAAAAAAGAACCTTACATAGGTTATCATACATACCCGCAGCAACTAATGCAAAACTCGCTATAAATCCATCACTGTTTGTGTTCATCCCCATTTCTTCATCCAGTGTTATGAATGTTGCTAGCTATAATATAGTAAATATTAATTTCAATACCAATGAAGCGACAAACAAGGGTTACATATAACACATGGTATAGCACAAAGCTCTGCATCTGGTATGGTATTAATTCTCACTTTGCAACAAACTCCCCAACTCGCCGAGCATCCATAAACATATTAAACAGATACAATTCATAGGGAAAAAACACTTCTTTCTTTTCTTTCAAAAAATAAATTTATATATATATATATATATATATATATATATATATATATATATATATATATATATATATATATATATATTTATATATACGATCATGACTGATTGCTTGATTGATTGATTGATTGATTGATTGATTGATTGATTGAGCGAATAGTCAGCATCATTTTATGTCGTCGAAGGTGAACAGACGATCAGTAAACTAAACCAACATTTTCTGAGATCCTGAAAGGTTAACCAGCTCTCGAGCACACCCTATCTTTGCATGTAACTGATAATTTCTCCAATTGAATCAACGGTGAGAGACGAGTGATAATAAGACGCAATGTCGCATATCAATCATCACGGAGACTGTTGGAATGACTATTCGAACTCACGATCCCAAGATAAATAGTCAGACACGCTACCTACTTAGCAAATCGGGACCTCTGGTTATACATCAACATGTGTGTAGATGCGTGAACCTTAGAAAAGATAATTTCAACTTTGCACTTGGATTCCTTTTTAACAATTGTTCTTAATAATTGCCTATGTTTACTGCATATAAAAGTATGATTAACTGCATACACACATTCTGATTTGTGAAAATTCCAACGTAAGCTCCTGATTGTATAGACCACTATGATCGAGATTGGTTGAAAACGTAATCATATTTCACATACTTGATGCAATATTAACGAGCCGCTGTTTTCAATTAGTTTAATTCATTCTTCTCTATATTTTGAATCAATATTTTTTTGTTGGTTATTGATCGTTACATGCAATTTAAAATAAACAACCACTTGACAATATTTGTTATCACACTTGACAATATTTGTTATCAGATTAAAATCAGCAACCGTTCACAATCCATCTGGCTTTCGATGGCCCGATGTATTCCGTAATGTCGATGCTGTATTCTCTAAACAGTAACGTTGAACAGTATGTGAGTTTTAGATACATAACTAAGTGCATACAAGTAACCAAATTAACTGTTTTATTTCTTTTTACATCAGCTATTTAACAAGAATGATAGAATTATAAAAGCATAAAAACTGTTTCTCTCTCATTTTTATACACACAAACATAACGTGACAATATAGAACTGTGATATATTGAATTATCGTATAACCATTCATTCATTCATTCAATTGTTTAATGACAGTCATTCGTTCATTCATTTCATTTCATTCATTCATTGATAGAAACTTATAAATAATGATAAAAATAATAGTAAGAAACTATCTATATGAATTCAGGACAATATAAGTATTCTTTTTATGTGTCATATTTTATAATTTGACAATAATCACTATATGGCGATTCAAAACTTCCCGAATTATCAACCAGTTGTCACTTGGGGATTCGGATAGTTTTTTTGTAAATCGTTGTTTTATTTTTTGAAGAGTCAATTCAATAAAATTGATAGTATGCACATATAACTCACCAGTGTTGGGTTGGTTCTTCAATATACCGAGTATACTCGCAAGAATACTGTTCAAAACGGCCAAGTTCTTGCCAATTGGGGATTCAGATTTATTTTTAAATGGCTGTTTTATTTTTTTATTACAAATCAATTCAATAGGAAACAGCTTAAAATAATAATAATAAAAGACAACAGAACCGCGTTCTTTCAACAATATACCGAAAATATTGACCAGAAGGCGATTCAAAACGTCCCGTTGGGAATTCGCCGCGAATCGCCAACTACAGACCAGTTGCCAGTTGGGGATTCGGATTTTATTTTCAAATCGATATTTGTTTTCAAAAAAACTGATAATTTTTTTTAAAAAACAGTTCATAACAATAAATACACACCATTCCCGCCGTTGTTCCTTCAACACCATGAGTATATTCATCAGGAGACGATTCAAAATTTCCAGTTTGGGAAGTTCGCCACGAATCGCCAACTACCAACCAGCTGCCAGTTGGGGATTCAGATTTTATCCGTTTTCAATTGATTATATTTTTAAACATAAACACGAGTGAAATACGTAAATAAAACAGTGATTATGATAACGAATACGAATCCCCAACTACCTGTTAACACTCATAGCGTCATCAGGTAGACACACAAATGAACTGTCCATACTGAAAATAGCACCTACTCGGGTGTTAAAAGCTCTTGTTTTTTTTCTTTTATGTAATTGACATGCAGCAAAGTGCACCGTGCCCGGACATAAGTATGTTTTAGAGCGGTAATGTTTAAAGGATTTATTTACTTACCCCAAAAAAATACAGAACGTTTACAAAAAATGCCACAGAAAGTACCTCCACATCAGTTATAGTGTGTTGTTTGCAGTTGTTTTCCTATCAAACTATTACACATTTGAGATAGATAAAGATCAATACACTCATCAATTATAAAATGCTTTTGAGATTTATCTATAAAATAATGTTCCCTGCAATATTATTGGGAAAATGAAAAATTAGGCAGTCCTACGGCATATAACATATTCAAATGAATATGAGAGAGAGAGAGAGAGAGAGAGAGAGAGAGAGAGAGAGAGAGAGAGAGAGAGAGAGAGAGAGAGAGAGAGAGAGAGAGGGTTTCGCCAGAACCTTATATTTTATGACATCGAAACATTACAAAAAGAAACATTGGAACAGTCCGAACAATTGGTGCGCGATGATATTCGTAACGATCTCAAACTCGACGAATCGGAAATTAAAATTGAACGTGCGCATCGTCTACATGGTCAAAACAAACTTCGTTCATTGATAGTTAAATTCTCTGTTTACAAGGAAAAGGAGTCTGTGCTTATGCTAGGTTCCCACTATCACGATTGAAATCGTGATCTTAATCGTGGATTTATCGTGGTGATCCTATCAGATCTTTTATCAGATCTAGAGGTCAGTCGTGGCAATCGTGTTAATCGTAGATACTTTTTGAACAGTTCAAAAATTTTCTACGATCAACACGATCAATTGTTAATCGGGATCATCGTATCAGATCGTATTGCATCGTAACAAAGCGCAACAGATCGCATCTAATCGTGTTTCCAAATCGTGGTGATCGGGATCGATCTTAGACAAGACAAATACCACGCTCTGTTGATATGTGTTGCGATCTCCCACGAATGCCTCGTTGTCATCATCCGCAACTCCTGCCATCATCAATGGTTGAAGGTTGTAGTGTTCGCTCTGTAAAAGTTCAAGAAACAATAAAGTCCATGGTCAATCGGGCTGTATATATACCCGTCGGGGTCCAGTCGTAGCTCAAATCGTGATCACCCTCGATCATGATCGTGAAAGACATCGCGACCACAATCGTATCCTATCGTAACAGAGCGTATCTGTTCGTGATGAACATATCGGAACGTATCTGCACGTACCAGATCGTCCCAATTCGGGTAACCGGATCGTGATGATCGTGTCAGATCGAGACTCGATCGAAACAATCCTATCGGAACGTATGTGATCGTATCTGAACGGGAGATCAGATCGTGACAGATCGTGACACCTGAAATTGACAAATCGTGACCAGATCGCATCCGAGCGCAACATATCGTATAAGAACGTATCGACTCCAATCACCTCGTATCCAAACCCGAAATTTCAGAGAAATTCCACGATCAGCTACGAATGGCCAACCGTGGCGATCGTAACGGATCGCACGACAGTGGGAACCTAACATTAGGAAATACCGCGAAATCACTAAAGCAGCTCGTTTGCAGCGCTGTAACCATGACGATGAACAAAGTGGGACAGGTGCGGAGCAGCAATAGGATGTGGGAACGCTTCCGCTACAAGCACTAGGATTAGCGAGGATTTCCCAGTAAGAGTGAGGACAGTTCGATCTCTTTTGATCCCATTCTTGAAAAAATATATTGCTAATGGAGACGAAGCTCACCTTTTCTTTGATAAACTTATAATTAACCAACGTGCATATACCTACGACAGTGTTAAAGGATGTCCAGTCCCGGTATCTAAATAGGACATCGGCCGAGACCCATATACTCTTGATGTTTTAAGTACGTCAACGTCTTACGCAACCAAGCTAAACACTTTTGTTAATGAACCAGCCTTTATAGATCACCATAACGTTGACAATAACAATCAACTTACTTTGATAAATGATAATTCTCTAAAAACTGAGATTAAAATTTGCTGCTGGAATATTGAAGGGTTGAAAAAGTATGATAAAAATATGGATTTTATATCTTACTGTCTTAATTTTGATATATTTGGGTTCTGTCAAACTTGGGGTATCTGTAATAATGAATTTGAAGACTTTTTACCCTGATTTACAAACTTTAACTTTTGCAGACGAAAAATGAGAACAGCTCTACGAGGTTCAGGAGGTGTGACAATTTTTGTCAAAGACTGTTTGATTAAAAATGATAGTTTAAAACCATATAACATGTAACCATATACATGTTCCTGAATGCGTAGTATTATTAATAGATGCAAAATCTAATATTCATGTTAACGATATCATACTTATATTCACATATGTATTTCAGAATACTCTCCTATTTATTCAATTGAAGATAATAATGGCATTGAATTTTAAACACAAATATTAGTCAAATAAAAGGTTATTATCCCAATGCGGATTTATTTTTGGCAGGAGATCTAAACTCTCGCATTGAAAATTTAAATGATTCTGTATTAAATGCTGATATATCATTCATATTTGGCGATAATGTGCCCTATCCGGAAGTTGATTTTAAAATGCCTAGATCTTCTAAATATACAGAATTTAATCGTTTTGGGATATCATTAATTGAATTGTGCTGTATTTATAGTATACATGTTTTCAATGACCGTCTGTCTCATGATATTCCTGGTAGCTACACTTGTTTAGCAAATAATGGGGCCAGTGTTGTCGACTATTCGGCAGTCACTACACATTTTTTTAAATATGTTGTATTTATTAAAATCGATGATAATGACGAGTCTGTTCATTTTCCTGTTATTTGTCATTTTTCTTTCCCTACCGTACTTAATCTAAATAAGCATAGTGTTGATAAGGAAGAAAATATGTCACCTTGGCTGGAATATAAATGGAAGCCAGAACTTAAAGACTTTTTTGTTAATAAACTTACATCTGAATTTCAACAATTTAATCAAACACGTCTCAGTTCCAGAAATCGAACTTGTCCTCGTTTATACCAGAGTTTGTTAATATTTTTAAACTTTCAGCTGATAACTTCGGCATGAAATGGAAACGTAGCAAAAACGTATCGCTTCAGCCACCATGGTGGGATAACCAGTGCAAAACCCTTAAAAGGGAGAAAACTCGTTTCTTCAACAGTTCCGTGTTTTTAAATGATAGACATGATTTACTGAAATATAAAATATCGAAAAATAAATTTAAATCGTTATGTAAAAATAAAAAGTATTCCCATTGCAAAGTTAAACGAAAGTTGTTAATTGGCTCAAGAAAAGATGCTAAACAATTCTGGAATATTTTGAAAAAAGGTAATAGTAAAGATAATGTAGATTCATTGATAACATGTAATGAATGGCATGACTATTTTAAATCCCTTTTAAATCCTATTGTTGTTGAAAATAATATTAATGAAGATGATTATTTCTTGGCCAATATAAATCATTATAATTTTAATTGTGATGAACTTAATTTACCAATTTCAGACTTAGAAATTATGCAAAGTATAAATAATTCACGTGCAAACCGTTCACCTGGATCTGACGGTGTATGCTTAAAAATGTATAAACACACTTTTCAAGTTATTTTGCCTTTTTTAAATGCTGTTTTTAATGAAATATTTGAAAATGGAGACTTTCCTGAACAATGGAGTCAAAGTATTATTACTCCGATAAATAAAAAGGGTTCCAAATCGGACCCAAATAATTACCGTGGTAATTCTTTAATAGATTCATTATGTTAGATATTTGTTAATATACTAACTATTTGTCTTAACAAATGGTGTGACAACTATAATGTTATTGATGAATCTCAGGCAGGATTTAGAAAAGGCTATTCAACAACTATCTCCCCTGACGTTGGAAATGAATTAGGGTTTATTAATATGTTTTAGCAACGCTTACTCGATTGTTTTTCACAAAATTGGCATGATGATGTTGAAACTTCACCAAAAGTCTTATATTATAAATACTTTAAGTCTCTACTAAATGTTGACCATTATTTAATTCTAGATTTACCATATAAATATAGAAAAGCTATTTCAAATTTTCGTTGCTCATTTCATAACCTAATGATAGATAATGGAAGACACTTTGGTATAGATAGACACTTAAGATATTGCTCTCTCTGCTTAAAGACAAATACTAATGTTATTGAAGATGAATACCATTTTTTCTTTGAATGTCCATTGTATAACAATATGAGAGCTATCTATTTTTAAGATATTTGGTTACAAAACAGTTCTCATAACTTAGTCTACTCCCTTATGTCGTCTACAAAAACAGATGAAGTTTTGTCAATTGAAAAATATTTGTATCATGCAATGAACTTAAGAAAACTAGAGCTTACTATTGTATAATCAGTAAAAGTATCTCGATTATAAATTCAAATGTATCTGCATATATGATATTTGTTACAACATGTATATTTGTCACTCTAATGTCAATTTGTACTTTTTGTATTTTGCATTTTGGGCCAGAGACCTATATTACCTGAATAAAAATATAATAATAATAATAATAATAATGATAATAATAATAATAATAATAATAATAATAAATTTTTTAATAATAATGATAATAATAATAATAATAATAATAAAAAATAATAAAAATAATAATAGTAATAGAATTTTCTTCCGAACATACGACAGCAAGTATATAAAATTAATAGTTTCATCCAACAACTTTATAATGAAACTAAATGGGAATCACTTGGGAACAGACGTTGGACACATAAAATTGTTTTACTTTACAAAATGAAACACCACTTAACTCCCGATTTCCTTTCCGGGCTGTTACCAACGATTGTTGGTGACATCTCAAGGTATAATCTTAGAAACTTCAATAATATCCAAACGCTAAATACACGTTCTAATTACCATTATGATTCTTTCCTACCTTCTTTTATACGGGAATGAACACTCTCACAGATGAAATAAAAGATGCACAAACAGTTTGTGAATTTAAATATATGCTGAACCGCAATGCTAGTAAAGTACCAGAATACTTCTATTACGGCGAAAAAGTATTTAAATTTTGCATACGAGACTCCGAACTAAGTGCAGTTCTCTCAATTATGATCTATTTACAAAAAATATGTCAGTCTCCTCCTTGCTCCTGTGGCATTGTTGAACATGCTCAACATTATTACTTTCACTGTAATAAATATAATGAAGCGAGGAATATATTACGAAACACACTATGTAATATTTCAATTATTAACCTCAAAACGTCTCAATTGAAACCAATAGCCGTATTTTTAATGAAGCACATTCGTATATTAAAAGCAGAAAACGATTTTAGTAGATCACTTCAACTTCAACTATGATATTAAGAACAACTTGTCCTTGCCCCCTACCCCACCTGTGTCGCCCCAAATTACTTTCATTTTTTTTTTATATTTTGATATGAACTTTGTCATCTATATTCGATTTAAAATTTTATTTAGAAATATTTCCTTTATGATATCGTATGTCATGGTACCTTTTCGTCCTAGTGTGTATATGTATGAGCCCATTTAACTACTGGTACAGACTTCGATTAATACATATTTCTCTTACTATTTATTCAATAATACTTAACTATCCTAAATACTTAATTAAATAATTGCAATTGTCAATGTTAATACCAGTTAAATATTATAAACGAAGTACACGAATTGCCATTAATATTATGATTTACATCACAAGCAGGAGAAGAACATCATAAGCATTATGCTTCCGTTCTAATCCTTTTTCTATTATTGTATACACTTGTATTACCGTATAAAATGTACTTATATTGAGAAATAAAATACGTTTAAACTAAACAACATTAAATTATTTTACTTAAATATTCCAATGAAATAATGATAAAATGTTAGCTTAAAAATAAAGAATGATATGAAGAGATTGCTATGTTATGTACAATTCTAACCAGTTGCCTTCTACTTTATATAAAGATTCATTGAGAGATTTTGAGAAAGGATGTAACAATTGGACTAATAATGAGAAATAAAATGTTTAATTAGTTTGGGTCTAATTATATTTAGAACGTGCCACAGAGCAACAATTCAAATAACTGTATTGTTTATTCAAACAAAGAATAATAGATTGTTTTATACAGAAATGGCAAAATGATATAATTGTAAAAACAGAGTTTTTGATATGTATAAAAACTTTAAGAATGTGCTAAGATATGAGATATACTTAGATATGATACCTTCTAAATTAAGATCATTTATGGCCAAATTGTGACTATAGGCACATACATTCAGAATTCAAACTTGGGGATATGCACAAAAAAGAATTGCAAGAAACCAAAGATATTGTACAATTTGTAACTCAAGAGACATAGAAGATGAATTTCATTTTATTGTTATTTTTTCGGTGTACGAACATATTCGTAAATTATATGTTAAAACTATTATTATTATATAAATCAAAGTGTATTTCAAATTATATAATTAATGCAAGTGGAATAGAAAAAAGAACTGAATAATAATTTAACTATTTACTTAAAAGAAGCATTTACAATAAGAAACAATGCAAATGACGACTAAAGTTTATCCTCAAAAAGATTAAAGTACATAATAACGTGTAGCACCATCAAAATGATCTGTTTTATAGTTAAGACATATTTTATTGCTTTTTTTTGTTTACATGGCAAAATAAAAATTACCAATTTTCAATTCAATTTGGAGTTTTGTTTTATATTTTCCATTAACATAGTTACACCGACTCTGTGCTCAGTTGTGAACAAATGTACGTAAAACTGTTATATTGCAATCAAAGTGAAAATAGTTTACTCGTGCACATCTCATTAAAATATGCAAATAATAGTAAAAAAATTATTGTACTCTAAAATATAAAGTGGATCAGTATTGTAGTGGATAGAGTGCTGGTTTCAAACGGCAGCGGTCGCGAGTTTGACCCAGGCTTTACCCTATGACCTCTCGAATCACAAATCAGTACCAGATCTAATAAGGCGATGCACTAGAGAATGATATGCATAAGCTCCGAGCTTACTTCACAATCAAGCTAAATTAATTTAATGTAAAATAAATAGACGTATGACAAAACAACACGACAGGCCGAAATAACACGATAAACACAGGAAATAAAAACTAGTAAACGGAAATGTCTAGGTGACCTTTTGGAGGTGGTGATTTTATATTGACTAAAGAACCTTAAAAAAGGAACAGCTTTTTATCATGCGGAAGGTTTATATAAACAAAAAAAGAACAGGTATTCACTGCCTATAAAATAGTAAATATATTGTTTTCCTACAAAATCGATACGCTTGATCACGTGCATGTAAGCACGTAACAATTTATCCAATATAAAAGATGTGACAAGGGGCAGCAAGTAAGAAATTACAACAAAATTATTAATAATAATAAAGAATAAAATATACTCAGATAATAATAATAACAATAATAATGATAATAACAGCAATAATATAATTTTACTGATTAATATAATAAAAATAAAATGTATAAAAAGTTATAATAATAAAGAAGCAAAATTCTACGATAATAGTATTAATAATAATGATAAAAATGATAATAATAAAACATGATAAAAATAATACAAGTAATAATAATAATAGTAATACTTATAAATTAAAATGCTACTAAAATAATAGTAATGATAATATATTGCTTATTCAATCACATGCCGTGGGTTAAATTAAGATTCATTCATATGGCACAAATTATAATCAAAATGAAAATTACACACCGGCAGGGTTCTTCGTGGTCAATGGATCGATAAATTACCAATTAAATATGTATTAATACATATGTGGTTGTCGCCATTGGCATTGCCATGCAACTCTGCCTACATAATAGTAATTGAATTGTTTACGACTGATCACATGCACGTACGCACGTATCCAATATGACAGCCGTGACAAAATAATAGACCCAATGATGATTAAACAAATAATGATAATAATAATACAAATAAAATACTACAATTTTACCAGGAATTATTTAGAGACAGGTCTTTGATTTTTATTAATTTCAAAATTGTAGGATGGTTTTAATCTTGATTTTTAGTTGTATCTGTTTATTATACGAAATCGCTATCACGTCACGAATTCATTTACCGCTGTTCTTTAAATAAAAATATGTGATATAAATCTGTTTTTTTGGTGCAAAAGATATGCTGACATTCATCTCTTTCGGAATGGGAATGTAATTGACTTGTTTATTTAACCCACGGGACCAATGACAGTTAATTAACGGACAAAAACTGCAAACTGTCAAAACTGTGTTTATTATCACTTAAATAATCATACCTCCTATGCAGAGATTGCAACTAACATTTCAAACTGCATATAGGTTCATCTGTTTCTACCAAGGGTTTGTCAGTGGTAGATTATTGCATTTGCGTCATGATGATTTGTCTTGTTTTACAGATTTTTCTGTTGTTAGGACTGTTGATTTAATAAACATGTCAGGTGATTTGAGTTTTCTTGTATACCAGATCATTCTTTGTTAAAATGGAACATTGCTTTTAACATGTTGCGTTGTGAAAACGAAACACCACAAAGTAGTAGTTATGATAAATTTGATTTAACTAAATTACCAGAATCATTTCTAAATAAAACAGAAGTGCTTACTAATGTTAATATTGCTATTGCCAACTTGGAGCAAGGATTACAAACACAACATGATATCGATAGTGTTTATCAAGATTGGTGTAGTATAGTTAAGAATTATATGTATAACCAAATACCCTTTAAAACTATACAGTCTAATCAACTGAATAAAAGATGTAGACCTGGTAAACAGTGGTGGACCGAGAGATTGTCAGAAATGTGGACTGATGTTAGTAATGCCGAACGAAGGTGGCTTAAGTGTACTCAACGAAATGTTAAAAAAGACCTTAAATATGAATATGTACAAGTTCGTAAATTATTTGACCATGAGGTACAAAAGTCAAAGCGTTTTTATTGGCTCTTTACAAAATGAATTACTTAATGAATGTTATGTTGATCAGTCCAAGTTCATGAAGTCTATCTGTAAGATCGGTGTAAACAAGTATAAAATTAAATGTATACCTTTTGAAGTTAAACTTCATGATGGCTCTATTTGGACTTCTGTTTCCGATGTTTTGAACAAGTGGAAAATTGACTTTAGTTCGTTATTTCATAATACCAGTGATGGACATGCTCAGGTACGTTTGCATTCAGACATTTCGGATGATAGTAAAACTATAAATCTGTCTTTCAATAATAATATATCTGTTTTTGAAGTGAAAAAAAAGCCGTTGAAAATGCAAAGCGAGGTAAAGCTTGTGGTATTGATAATATTCCAAGTGAGATACTGTGTAATGATACGTCCAGTTTATTTCTTCACACTTTATTTAATGTTTGTTTTAATAATGGCACAGTTCCATCTATCTGGGGTAAATGTGTCATTAACCCAATACCCAAGTCTTCTTCTGCGGACCCAAAGGATCCCCTTTCTTATAGAGGGATTGCATTAGCAACTAGCATGTATAAAATGTATTGTAATATTTTAAATAGCCGTTTAAGTGATTTTTTTGTGAACATAGCTCCATAATAGTCGATGAACAGAACAGGTTTATGAAGAAGCGGATCACATCTCATCACTTACATATGCTAGTATTATTGATGCGAGGAAAAAACACAAGAAGTCTACATTTTTGCTTTCATAGACTTTCGTAAAGCTTATGACTATATAAATAGGGATATGCTTTGGAAAAGACTTTTTGATAATGGTATCTATGGTAAAATACTTCTTGCTTTAAAATCATTATACGTCTCTGTTTCGTCATGTGTTAGAGTGAATAACCTTAATACAGATGGGTTTGATGTGCACTGTGGGTTAAGACAAGGCTGTATCTTATCTCCTTTGTTGTTTAATTTATTCATTAATGATTTGGCTTTATTTTTGAAAAGCCTTAATATTGAAATATCGGTTAATAATGACAACATTTGTATTTAAATGTATGCCGATGATATCGTACTATTAGCCGAAAATGAAACTGATTTACAGAGATTATTATCCGCCCTATCTGATTGGTGTTATTTAAATGATATGTCTATTAATAGTAACAAGAGATATGTTTTACATTTTCGACCAAATTCAACTCCTAAAACTGATTGTGTATTCCAGTGTGGTAAGGAAATCTTACACATGGTTAGTAAATACACTTATCTTGGTATAGTGCTACAAGAACATTTGGATTTTAATGTTACAGCTAAAAATGTCGCGCAGAGTGGAAGTCGTGCCCTTGGTCTTTTAATTGCTAAATGCAAAATAATTGGAGGAGTTCCTTATAATGTATATAGAAAGCTTTATGACTCCATTGTATGGCCTGTAATTAATTATGGGGCTGCAATATGGGGTTGTAAATCATTTTCATGTATAGATGCTGTTCATAATCGTGCTATGTGATTCTTTTTGGGGGTTGGCAAATATACGCCAAATTCAGCTATTGTTGGTGAAATGGCTTGGCAACCTATTATTGTCGTCAATGGAAAACTGTTTCTACATACTGAGATCGCCTATTCTCTACGAATGAAAGTAGACTCAATAAACGGATTGCACTCTGGGCTTACTTAAAAGCTAATGTTTCTTTTAAAAAATTGATGTATATGGTAAAAAACAATTTATATCACTAAATCTTCAAGTTTTCGAATATAAATGTTAACATACCTATGCGTACTCTTGTTGATGACGTCACAAAGACAATTCTGGATATTTATACCAGTGATTGGTTTTCATCTATAAGTATTTCTGGTAAAGGACGAAACAAACTACGCACCTACCGCTTATTTAAATCTCGTTTTGAAGTTGAAAATTATTGTAAAATTATATTACATTTAAAGCACAGGTCTGCCTTTAGTTTGCGTTGGGGTGTTGCCCCAATAAGAATTGAGACCGGTAGATATGACAATCTCAAATTAGAAGATAGAAAATGTCCCTTTTGAAACACAGTGGAAGATGAAAGTCATGTTATTCTAGAATGTCATCTTTATAATGATCTTAGAAATATTTTATTTGAAAAAGCAGCTGCAATTAATGATAATTTTAATAATTTGTCAAATTTTGATAAGACAGTTTTCTTATTTTCCCACTCTTCTTTGATTCGTGTTTGTGTCAAAACCTGTTTTAATATATTACAAAAGCGTGCATTTTACCTCTGTAAATAATGCATTTTTGTTTTATATGTATATTGTTACCTTTTTATCATCTCCTACGTGTATGCTGCAAATCAGTTCGTCTCTGATCTGATCAGAGGGGATAATCGATACTTTAAGATATTTTTTTTATATTGCGCACTAGTGCTTTTTTTCTTGTAAGAATTTTAAAATGTTGTTTATCTTAACAATTTTTTAATAAATCGATTTGCAGCATTACAAATAGTCCTATTATGTGAATAAATAATTGTATTTTGCATTGTGTGATAGTCTCTTGTAATTCATGTATTTGAATGGCTATGTACATATACTGTATGATATTAATGTTATTGTTATTGCGATGTACATAGATGAAACTGAAATAAAGATATAATATATATAATTTATAATAAATGCATATGTTACGAAAACTACAACCACTAAATCGTAAGTATAATGCCCATGCAAGCACGTTTATTTGTGTTTTAAATTTATTTTCTTACATCAAAGATTAATATCCAGATGCAAGCTGTGGTAAATTGACAGCAATTAACACCACGGGTGTCTGTGTTGATGCGTGTCATATAAGTAGCGGTATAGCACAGTGGGTATAGTTCCAAATAAGTTTGATATAGTTTGTCATTTTAAATAATATATTAACATAAAGCATACTATCAGTAAAGAAATAATTTGAGAAACCCACTGAAAAAGTTAATTTCAGGTATATTTATATACACAATGATAACGAAAATATTTATAAAAAACTTATAATATCAGAATATCTTTTTTCAGTTTATTGAAGCCACATTTGGACCCAAATCGAGAAAAATACTACAATATTATTATTTTTCAAAAATCATTTATTATATGTCAAATTGTATCGCACGGATTATAATAATTTAATTTATAATAATTTTCACACATGCAGTGCATATTATTGATATAAAGTTGATTTTAGTTTGAACATTAACAAAACCAGTGACATATCCACCCGTTGTTAAGTCACTGCTTACACTGGTACAATTTATGGATTACTATTAGGCCAACAATGTATCAGCGGTATGGAATTATTAATTAAATTTAATTATTAATAACAATATATTTAGTTTATGTTGATGATGTATCTGCAAATTTTGTGGACAAACTTTTTTGCTTTCCTGTAAAAAACGGCTTACGGTATATCAAAGAAGTTACTGACCCAAACACATTTCGGTCTGGATAACAGACGCCGGTATAACGTGCGATATTCTTTGATCACCAAGACCACTGATCACATATCAAAATATAGACACTTCCGTTAAACTTCCTTACTACAGATAAATGTTTATCGGAAATTTACAACGTTTTGCCCAGCGGGTGACACACTATATAGACAAACAATCGGATTATGAATAAAATAACCTCGACTAAATCCCATGGATACGTTTTATTTACTGCTCCACTGGAACAGATCAAATTAAAACGTCAAAATAGAATTAAATTAAAAGTTGAGATGTTGCGATTGGTTATGGGCCGGAAACCGAACTGAGCGGACTGAACGTTGAGTGACCGCTGAACAAACGACGCGAACGCTAAGAGGAGTATTAAATAAAGTTTGTACAGAACACTCAGATATACATCGCTCGTGAGCGAATACCTGCGTTTGTGATTGGATTAAATTAACCGCATTTAATCGAGTGCACGCAAACGGTGCGTCAACGGAGCACAAACTAAGCGCGGACGGAGCGCGAACGGAGTGCAAACTGAGCGCAAACGGAGTGAAATTATGGGATACTTGAGCGGTTTAGGGTCTGTAGTAGCAAAAGGATTATCAGATGCAATTTTAAATATGTGCCTCCGTGTGTGCGTGCGTGTACGTGCGTATAAACGTGCGTGTGTGCGTGTGTACGTGTTTGTGTGGGGTGGGGGTGGGGGGCGTGTTTATGTGTGAGAACCCTTTATGTGTATAAAGAATTCACATACATGTATATGTATCGACGAGATACTGTATGTATAAATCTTATAAAATATATCATCTGTTCTGTTCTGTTCTGTTCCTTTTAAAGGTACGTTGTCTCTTTTTAGGTAATTGATAATCAGGAAGCGGGACGATAACTTAAATCTTCACAGGGCTAAAATATCACAAAAACTTAAATTTAAAGTCAGCAAGTAGTTAAATTTAAAATTTCCATTGGATTTTGATTTAATACTGTATCATGTCTGTGGACTTCACTTCAAGTCAAACAAGAAATCAGGAATGTTTATTGTACACACTGGATCAAAAAGTTTTGAATATAACATTAAATAAAATAAAATTGCTGGTTAGGTCACAGTGAAGCCACATTTGAAATCACTGATAGCATCATCGTGGTACTTGGACAGATAACCGATATAATGCCGATAAGATGTTCTACAAATTTACATTCAGCAACGAACACCGATTTAAAACAAGGTTATCGCATTTGCTCTAAATGAGCTATTCTGAGACGAAACTAGGTAAAAATTACCAAAATGAAATGGGGTTTAGATCAAGAAAATGATATAGTAGGCCATGGTAACATACATGACAGGACACGATCTTTGAGAAATGAGAAGAGCCACTGGTGAAATTCGCTTGGAATATCAATAGCTAACGGCAAGAGTTTGACGGTTTTGGTGCAAGTGACGAATATTTCATTAAGTAGGACAAGCTTATCTATATGACATATTACATAGTTTAGAATATTGCAGGAAGCAGTGAAATTTGTTAATATCCCATTTGCTATAGTGTTGTTTTGACCAGTGTCATATTGCGACCCCCTTGTCTTGTTTTAACTACAGTTCGACTAGACAAAACTGCAGTGATTGCCGAGAAAAATACACCATTAGTAAATTGCCCGGAAATATTTCCGATAAAACAAAAGACGCATTTTCAAGAAATCACTAAATTTTGAAGTAAGCTAAAATAATATTTATTGTTGCCTATTACACTTACATGAAAACAGCAGTTACTTCGGAAGTTTTCTTCTTTCAGTTGCAATGTGTAATGTTATTTCCTAAGCAACTGAACTTCACTTTCATAAAAGAAAACACTAAGTAATCACTACAATTTTTATCAGGTAATTATAACAATTAGCAATGTATACCGTGCATGCATTTTATTGATCGTAGTCATTTTTATGCGTTAAACCGGCGTCACCAATTTTGAATATTGCTCCACAATCTAATAAAAATAAACTAAAAACCATTTCCGTTTCTTGTCAAATTTACCTTGCAATACCACAGCAATACTAAACTCCTAGGCATGCATTGCCTGGTGTTGTATTAAGAACTGCCTATCTGGAAATATCCTTGCCGAGTTGTGTTCCATTGTATGAAACAATCTTTCACTCATTTGAAGATAGACTACTATATGGCGTTGCAATGCCTGATTGTTCATCCCCGGACACTTCGTTAACAACATTTCATCCGACTTATCTAAGATTTTAAGTGTGGAAGTTCTCCATTGAGTGTTTGTCGTCGAAGTTCTCATTTCACATATTTACTTTTTTTCTTATAATATCGCGGGAACGTTCTTTTAGAAACAAAAACTCAGCAACATTTAATAATAATATGAGTGTTATTTATCTTTTTTCTGTCTATAAAGTAATGTGTAACAGTTTGATAGAAAATACGTGCACTGACCCCGGTATGGAAGTTACCCATATCCTTTTTCTAAACTTTTAGCGTTTTTTGGACAAAAGTAAACTTGGTACTCAAATTCTAACATTACCAATATCTAGTATAATGGTGGCCGGGTACCATGCTCTTGACCGCATACCGATTGCTTAAAAAACAAGAAAGTTATAGAACTTTATTATTTGAGTCGACGCTATTTCAGTGAGGACAGCTCATTTGTGTATCTGACTGATGACGTTTCATTCTTTGCCTCCACACCGTGAGTCGAGATAACCTGTATCCCGGCCCATTTTCTGTATATTTTATCACTATTATGCATGCACGATATTGTGATGCTGATTAATTTCGATGCCCAGACATGTGATTGTTTCAACCTAAGTAATCTTATCTAGACCCCTTAGAGCATTAAGTTGCTATGTGCCGTCATGTTCCATATACATTTAACACATTGACGCTGTAACATATCGATTTGTAGTTTATTTAAATCTATATTCCGTTTCACATCAGCAAAACCACAACGTGTGTCATTTCATAACAATGTGTGTAATTACATAACAATTTGTGTCGTTACATAACAGTGTGTGCGTGCTGTAACAGCGTCATCCACTAATCTGGCCATTTCCTCACAACGAAGCAACACAAGTGGAATTCTCTCGAGTGACAGAATGCATTCCAAAGGATGTTGCATTCGGTTTTAATTAAGTTGCGTCAGTCAGTATTCACACATATTAGCGTTTAACTGTATGAAAGCATTAATTTTCAATTAATATTTATATAAAACTAGCGACGTAACACTGGTATTGAAATTGATTAAAATTTCAAATTGACATTTTCTTTGAAGCAATACACATTTGGCAATATAACATTGTTTGAATTAATCTTAAATCAGAACATAGTTTAGTTATCATTTTCATATATTTTGAAATAATAAAAAAACTGTAAACTTTAAAATATACAGCATTGTATACTATGACAAGATATTGAAGTACAAAATACAAACAGGTAGATCCCTTGTGAAATTTACAAAAATAAAAACACGTAGATCCCTTGTGAAATTTACAAAAATACAAACACGTAGATCCCTTGTGAAATTTACAAAAATACAAACACGTAAATCCCTTGTGAAATTTACAAAAATACAAACACGTAGATCCCTTGTGAAATTTACAAAAATACAAACACGTAAATCCCTTGTGAAATTTACAAAAATACAAACACGTAGATCCCTTGTGAAATTTACAAAAATACAAACACGTAAATCCCTTGTGAAATTTACAAAAATACAAACACGTAGATCCCTTGTGAAATTTACAAAAATACAAACACGTAGATCCCTTGTGAAATTTACAAAAATACAAACACGTAGATCCCTTGTGAAATTTACAAAGGACGCTCCTGAGTATATCTCACTGAGTGACTTTAAAAACACAAAAGTCAGATTTCGTAAAAATAAAAAAGTTTTATATTCATCATTTTATGTATAAAAAAATGGCAATAATAAACATACATATAAGCCAAACAAAGCGTGTGAGTTTTATCATCACATGGCTCGTTTCAAATATGTCGCTACGGCAACGCAGTACGAGAGTGCATGCAAAGGCCATTACATGCGTATCGGTTTATCATGTACTTAACATTCAGATCACACATTGGACTGAACAATAAAACAATAACGTGTTTAATATAAAAAAATATATGGTTATTATAGAAGAAGTACAACGAATTATATATAAACACTTATGTCAATTGCGATATATTAATTACAAACTAATATTTGTAACTTATACATGGGAGATTATATAATATTATTTTAATAAAACATTAAAATATTGACTAAACTACTTGTTATTGAACGCGGTCATGCGTATTGAAATATTCTTACATAATCTTTATCAAGACATATTTAGTCTATTTTATATGACGCGATGGTATACGCGTGTAGCAAGATATGCGCGCGTATGTACGGAGAATTAAGCATGATTTTATAAACAGATACATTTATGTTTGATACAATGTGTGGCGTTTTGGAGTAAGATATGTGTTAATTAATTGTTAGTAAGCAATATTTAGGACTTGTTGAAACGTTGATTAGCTTTAAAGGAGAATATGAATTATTTTACAGCAGTTCATACATTTTGATTGTATAACCCTTTACTCCTTAGATACGCGTTTACCCGCACCTATCACAGAAGGCCTTTGAAAACAGTGCAGGAAGAGTTCAGATTGCTCGTAACGAGCAATCTGAACACTTCCTGCACTGTTTTCCACTCTGTCAGTTAACATAAACATAATTCACCCAATAATTCAAAAGCCTTCTATATAAGGTGTCCTAAGGTGTCTATATTAGATGTGTCAAAAGGTGTCTATATGAAGTAAAGGGTTAAGACACATGACAATGCAATTCGAAACAGTGGTGGGGTTAGTGTAAAAGATACTTAAACTAAATCTGGTTTAATTAGGCAAATATTCCCAGAGTTTTCAAATTGCATTGTTTTGTATATTAAATATAGCGTTTTTTTCATCTTATGAAGGATATTTTATTATACATTGCTTATGATAATCTCACCAGAAGGATCCCTCTCTTATAATGCGAATGAGAAAAATGGTTTACTGATGTTAGAAAATAATATTCCAATGTTAAAAAATGAGTACCCGTATGCTATTTATATATTTCTGAGAACGTGAACGCCCGAAATTTGAATTTGCTCGATTTCATTCCTGATGACACTTTAAATCATATGTATAGATTTTCGGTTGCCTATGATACAAACACGTTCAACTTGCATCGAAATAATAAGGATGCATATAGGTACAATATATTCAGTTAATCACTCTTCGAGCTTTGTTGCACTCATAGAGCGCATATTTCAAATGATAGGCTATACATAGGGATACATCTGGGAACTTTACGTGTATTGCAAATGATGGCCAAAGTGTTGTCGACTACCATATTGCTTCTTCAGAATTATTTCAGATTATTTCAGATTTTAATATTGAAAAACGTGATAATTGCGTTCAAGTGCAACCAGGTAGAACATGAGCAGTCGACAAAAACAACGCGTTCGTTACCGGAAGCATCATCATTTTAACAACTATAAAGCCGCTCGTAATACATTTCAGTAAATTTGTACGATGAAAAAAATAAAGCTACAGTTTAATCGACTCATTAATGCACGAAACGACCCTAAAAGGTTCTGGAATTTAATTCATTAACAGGATTTGAATAATACGGCTATAATAGGAGCTAGGCGGATACACGTATACGATTGGTTTACTTAAGATATAAACTTACTAAATGGTCTGAGCAGTTCGAAGTTATCGATGAAGTCCAGGTGGGCTTTAGGGTGGGTTACTCGGTTATAGATACATGTAACATGTTTATTTTGCAAAGTATGGTCTAGAAATATATTTCGAAACCAGATGGTAGATTCTTTGTACTATACGTAGATTTTCAAATAACATTTGATTCTCTAGTTTACTTCAAGTTATTTTCTAGCTTTCTGAATAAAGGCATCAACGGTAAGCTTATGTATGAGTTAATATGTATGTATCCGAACATCCAGTCATATATTAGGGTCGAAGACAAGTTCACTAAGCCATTTAAGCGACACAAGGGGATTTAAATTCGCCGATAACTTTAAGTATTTACATAAATGACCTTTAACCCACCTCAGAGAGAAATTGACATAATGGAATATGTATTACTAATGAGGTCTCAGATATTCTTTGCTTACTTTTTTTTCGGACGACGAAGCTAACTACGCAGTTACATTAATGAACATACAAATACAAACTCAACGCAATTTCTGAACTTTGTAATAACTTGGACTGCAGGGTAACAGGAGAAAACTGAAATAATAGTATTTAGAAGTGTTATAGGCAGGGCCCCATTTATCCTTATCTCCCATACACATGCACGAGGGGCCCATTTTATCCTTTTCATCTTTTTATCCGTACACGTGTCACGTGGTCCATATTACGTTGTAAACAACTCTCACGTGATCCCCAGAATAATCCCCAGAATAAGCCCCAGAATGATCTAGAATGTGCAATCTTGAATATAATGATGTGGTATTACTAAGCTATCCCACATAACGTTTTGTATAATATGCGAAACATCACATAACATCATACATTTCAGCTACTGTCAAAGAGACGATAATCGGAGATTAAATGTGTTAAAACTATGTACGAATTACTTCCCTTATACCACGTCGGTATATAGAAAGAAAACCAGTTGATGACGCGGATGGACAGCGTAATAGTAAGCACGTGAGAGTTGTTTACAACGTAATATGGACCACGTGATACGTGTACGGATAAAAAGGGGAAAAGGATAAAAGGGGCCCCTTGTGCATGTGTATGGGGGATTAGGATAAATGGGGCCCTGCCTTTAACACTACTTTTAGAAATGGCGATCCACTATAAAATTATGAAAACTGGTCCTTTAATGGTATAAATGTAAACACGTCATATGTATATACATATATATATATGAGATTACGTTTTCCTCCTTAACTCTCGTGGACATCTGCTATGTGTACATTGGCTGCACAGGTTAGGAATACAATATTTTCAATTAAAGGGTATCAGAAGACATTTGGAAGTTTTATGCATAAAGATATATTTAAGTTATTTGATTCGAGGGTAGTGCCAATACTTACATCTGGTTCGGAAATCCGGGGATATGAATACGCCTACAAGATAGAAAAAAAAACAGTGCAACCACGAGCTCTTGGAGAGAGCGTTAGACTTTTAATATGTGTAATATATTATACCGAGTACATAAAATGCTGGCGTAAATTGTTGCAAAATGTTGAAATCACTAGACGACAATGGTAGAAAAACTTGTGCCACAAACGTTAAAACAGTATTGTATAGGTATGAGGTTTGGTATGTGTGGCTAGCATATGATGTTGGTGACATTTACCTATTTGTCTTAACATTTAAACGAAGGATCTCAGATTGTATGACTCAAACTTGGCATGATGATATAATTAACTCATCCAGATGTGATACATATAAACATATTAAATCTTTATTAAATCCTGAAAGATATTTAAACCTTTATATTTCATTCAATATAAAACGGTCACTGGCACGTTTGAGATGCTCCTCTCAAATATTGAAATTGTTCGACATTGAACGTTGAGAAAAAAAATATAATATGTGTTTTTGTTTCTTAAATCCAATATAATGTTGATCGGAAACGAATACCGCGTATATTTCAATTGTTCTAGATATAGTCATGTTAGAGAAACACATATGTATAATTGGTATTTAGGACTTTCAGAATATACAGATTATTATCGATTGCTTCAAAGCGAGGATCCAGAGACTATTAGAAAAATTGCTCTTTTTATAACAAAATTGTTCAAAATTATAGATAAAACATAGTTCCACATGACATACTGTACCGTTTTGCAGACAGGTCAACTGTATATTTAGTATATTGTAACACAACTCTGTAAAACATCAAAGATCAACAAGTATTGTTGTACTTTGTGCCGGAGGTCTTTATTAACTCAATAAAACAACTTGTATATTGAGAATAAAACACACTTATATCAACAACTCATGTCCATAAATAGCAATCACTTGCACTGATCTAATATAATTAGCGTTGCGGGTTAAACATTAGTAGAGTATTCGTAAATTACTTTTTCGAGCCCGTTATTATTAAGGAAATGTAAAGAAAGAAATTATAAACTAGATATACGTGGGTTATTCGTATTTATTATATAAAACGCATTAACAAATTACATATACTAATAGAATTGTCCTCCTTCAACTCATTTAGATGGTGAACTTGATGATGGACTTAACTCCTTAGCAGCTGATGAATGTTTACATGTAACAAATACATTTCTAGACACGTTTGGTGGTTTTGTTCGCTCAATAAACAGACGGAAACAGCCGATTATCAAGAAGATTTAGACCACAACAGGTGGTAATAGTTCCACAATTTATTCATATCGTAAAAGTTGGTTTTTTTCTTTTTATTTGTTTGATTATTTTATATTTTTTAAAAGGAGACTCTTACTCACGTTATGTTCGATTCACAAGATCTGGCTAGAGAATTTTGTATAATATTGAAAAGTAGAAAAAAAACAAACTCAAAGGTTACCTTATTGTTATGAAAATCAATGTATAACTTTTACAGGTTTTACTGTGTTTATTTACATGGTCGAAATACAATCAAATTTATGTTTTATCAATATAGGACATGTAAATGTTGGTCTGGACTTAAACGTTTAATACATGAAGGAACTAAAAATAAAGATAAAACTACACATTTACTCATATTGAGAGTTCCACTGTCATTCTGTTATAGATAATGGAAAATTATATTTACTGAAAGAAAAAAGTTTCGCAAGTTAGTATAATTTATACTGTTTTGTATAGATTTATAAAATTGAACAGAAACAAAGGTACTCACTTCTTGATTCATTTAATTCCATCAGTCAAACTAATCACAAACATGTAAATATCGAGTATGTTCCCCGTTACGAGCAATTACAGCAGCACATCTGCGTCTCATGCTGTTAACAAGCTTCCTAACAACGTGTAACGCAGTTCTGCGCTAGTCTTCGTTCAACGCTCGCTCAATGTCACGTACGTTGTTGACGTCATTACGTCACCTAATCTTACGTCCAAAGTTGTCCCACATGTGTTCATTGGGTGAAAGATCTGGTGATTTTGATGGCCAAGGGAGGACGGCAGCATCACTACGCATGAGAACATCATGTGTATGTCTACCAGTCTGTGGACGGGCGCTATCCTATTGGGGAAATTGCGCCAACGTAAGGACGACGTCCGTGAAATCGAGCAGCGCGTAGTTTATTACGGACGGTTCTGTCACAAACTCTTGTACCGGTTGCATTCCTGACATGGACAGCAAACCTATGTCTCAACATAAATCTCTTACGTCTTGATGTCACGACAATATAGCTTTTTTCCTACAGCGTTGTTTTTCGTGGTCTGCCTAAACATGGCCTATTGTTGATGTCTCCTGTCAACTGATATCGAGTTTTTAGACGATTAATGGTTGATTCACTAACATTAAATTGTCTTCCGACTTCTCTTGCCGTCATGCCAACATTCAACATTCCGATGGCCTTTTGACGTCGATCCAAAGTCATTTCTGGACCAGGTCCAAACGAATAATTCCGGTTAATTTGATTGTGGTATAAGAATGACAAGAAGGGTTTTGTCTTCGGGTTTTATACTGGCCGAAAAATCACCGAATCATAACATTTATAAACCGAATCAGCTATGTTGAAACTACATGTACGTCATTCTATTTTTAAATGGAACCTTCCAACACTTGAAATGGTGCGTCCACCTTGATATATATTTAATATTTTAATATTGCTGTTGTCTATAAATAAGCGAACACCTGAATGATGCAGCTTCTTTTTCTTTGTAAATCTAACTCGTATATTACAATTCAGGCGTGATTAACACCACTTGCTGTGCAGGGTCCGGCCATGCGGCACGTGTCACAGCATGACACTGCTCGTTTTGCCAAATTCGTTTCAAATGTATCTACGATATTCCTCTACCAGCACCAGGCACAACAGATCGTACGAAATTTTATCGTGGTAGATCCATAAAATATTTGTCGTGGCCAGATCTTGCAACATGCCAGAAATCTATTTCTAATGGTCACAAGGGCTACGACTCATTAAAGATGATTTGGCGATGGGGACGCGACAGAAAAAAAGATATGTCATGGGTGTGTCGCAAGTCAGTCGTGTGACAATTGTGGGATCCATCGTGAGTTGTCGGGCATTGTCGGGGGCTGTTTTCACGCAAGACTGTCGCACAACAGTCGTGGGTCACCCTTGGACGCTGGCGCTTCTGTCTCCCGACTATACGAGGTCCAAGTATATATCACTTAAAAAACGAAAATATGTTGCTAGACTAACGCACGACAGACTTACAATGTTGTGCGAGCCTCTTACGAAATATCATATTCGTGAGACAATCTTGCAACTGTCTCACGACTGTCCTGCGACAGTCGCGGGACAGTCGTAGGACAATCGTGCGACAGTCGTAAGATTGTTGGACTTAAACAATTTCTTCTGATACCCACAACAATATATTTATCGCACGACAGTCACAAAACTGTCGTAGGACAGACTCACGACAGCCACAAGACATATATACCACAAAAAATCGTACAACAAAAAAAGGTGCATGTCCAATTTTGACTCACGACGGCAAGTCGATGCCACGATGCTCACAATTTCGTAAGACTGTCTTGCGACGACCCCCGATGACCAACGATTTGCCCAAATTTTCTGTCGTATCATGGCACAAATGCGTCGTGGGTTCGTTGTGACCAAGCCTTTAAGCCCGATGCAATATTTTGTATAACATACCATATGCTGAAGATATCGTTAAGCTGACAGTTTAAGATGGAGTATATCATATTTCTTCCATAAGTTAGTGGAAGGTTTATTTCGTGTAATATGTTAGTTAACACATTTAACACTACGCATAGTCGTGACAAACCTACGACCCTCCGGTCCTGGATTCGATGCTCGACCACTGAATCACGCGTTTCACAACTAGTGTAGAGGCAATATCTTATTTGTTGCAGAACTTAGTGTTTTTTTCAATCCGGTCCATACTTTACAATAATATAGCGCTATCCTGAATCAATTCATATTTTGATAAACATGTGTATCATTTTACGATTCCGAATTATTTTCGTACTATTTATAAATGCAAATACAATTGTACGCGATCACGGTATGTTTATGTAATACGATAACAGATTTGCTATAAAAATACTAGTTTACACTGATTGGCTAGAGTCAACCGAGGTAAATCCCCGTTTGTGAATTCTTCAGTCCATACAACATATCCTATGGCTGAATGGTTTCTTATGTTAACAAGGATCGCAATGTTATTTCCAATACTCTCGTCGTAAGTGCACTAAACAGTGCACTAAACAAGTGCACACTGTATTGGTTTTAATCTGCATTCAATCGTGTTTTGTTCACTACAGGTACCAATGCGCAGTTGCGCCCATTTTTGTCACGGTAGCAGTACTCTTGCACTGCTAAATGTAATTTGATTTGAAATATTTTCAAAATGGTTCGAAGGGGATATGATTACTGTTGCAGATGAGTAAAACAAAGTCTGGCATAGCATATACTGCAATAAGACATAAAAACTGACTTTTATAGCATTTTAATTGATGCTTGTATCGATAAGCATTTGAGGTCCTTTTTTTTAAATATCATAGGGAATCACTACACTGCCTTTCAAAAAGTATCAGGCTCCTGTTTCACCAACATATACTTAAATACTTAAAAACTTAAATCTAAGAAAAGCAGCCATGTGATCATGATTTTAGACTGGTTCCAATAAAACTGCATATTGTGTCAATGATTTTGATTATATAATAGATAAATAACCAGTCAAAACTTAGTTAAGTTTTTAAGTATTTAAGTTAAATGTTGGTGAAACAGAAGCAGTCTACCTATCAGTAAGTGTGCATTTTTATGTGCGTATACATTCCTTCTGTGGAAAAAAATACTCTAAAAAAAGATTATTTGTTGATTTTATACCCTGGTAATCGTGTACCTTATTTTATATAGAACAAAGAATACAATTCAATTGTATAGTGAGACCTTACAGTTGTTAAAATGAATGACCGATTTACACATTGGTTGTATAACTATTATATTTGTAACAGTGTCGGAGCGGTAGTGCAGTGTGTATACTGTTCTTTTCGTTCACGAGCCCAGTTTGAACCGATGACCTCTCAAATCAACACTCATGGCTGGTTATCGAAAGCGGTTCATTTAACCCTTTACTTCATATAGACGCCTTTGGAGACCTAATATAGACGCCTTTGGACACCTCTAGTATAACAGGCTTTTGAATTATTGGGTGAATTATGTTTATATTAACTGACAGAGTGGAAAAGTGCAGGTAGTGTTCAGATTGCTTGTTACGACCTTCTGTGATTGGTGCGGGAAAACGCCAATCTATGGAGTAAAGGGTTAAACTCTGAACTTTCTTAGCAGCAATCAAGCTTAAAAAATAGTTACATGCATTTTGTTGTGTTATGTATATTATACTTAACTTCTTTTAAAACGCATCTTTTTGAATATCAAATATACGTTTTATCTCTGATCTGCTATATAGCAGTTCATATCATGTCGTATGCAATTTGTTTGTGAAAATTGTGTTTTAAAGTTATACAATTGGTGATATCATATTGAAAAAAAAAGTTCCCATACTTTAAAGGTAAGAATATTATATTTAAATCCCGATGCATGATGTGTATGTTTACACCAATTACCTCCCCTTAGTGACGGTAGATTCTTACAGCCAAGAAATTAGAACTGTGTAAATCGGTTGGGCATTATTTTTGTTGAAAATGCTTAAAATTGTCAAATCTCTTTTTACATATGAGACATTCTGGTCATTTGCATGACTTCCGCCAAGTTTGGATGACACTGGGTACAATTGGGGGAAGCTTATTTTAAAGATGCGTAGTGATACACTGAACAACTAGGCAGAATTGTCAAAAATGAAGGGGTGCCATCAAACCATCGAAATTGTGAAAAAGCAATCCGGTCAACCCCATGTTTTTACTGCATGTTTGGATCAACAGAGGATTATCTGTGGGAACAATGCACTTTTAGAACCACTGGGAAAGTGTTCAGTGTTCCAGAAGTGCATGTCTCTATATGTACATGTAGATTTTGGTTGGTTGAATATTTAGCGTCATTTTTATGCCATCGAGGGCTAACAGACGATCAATTAACCTAACCACTGTTTCCTGGGATTAACCAGTACTCGAGCACACCCCATCTCCGCAAGTAACTGATAACTTTCCCACTTGAATCAGTGGTGAGAGACGAATGATAATGAGACACAATGTCGTATATCACGGAGACTGTTGCCGGGCGGGGGATTCGAACTCACGACCCCTGGATTGATAGTCAGTCGTGTTACCGACTGAGCTATTCGGGCCCGGCTGTACATGTAGAACAATACACAATTAGTTGGTGAGTGAGACGTTAAATGGCATTAAGCAATGTCATAAAGCACGTATTGGCGTGAGGACGTACAAGGGAAATACTGCTACTGGTATAAAATGTTAAAGTAAACCAAAGTTGTGTCTCCTATGAGTATATATGAGATTATACATGTAAAAGTATTATCACAGACAAAGTGATTGCATTGTAATTTCCATCGCAGTACAGTAAAACCTGTGTAAGCGGTCACCTCTATTAAGCAGCCATCTGTCTTAAACAACCATGTTTTTCTATTTCCTATTTTTATGATTTCAGAGTAAATTAGCCTGTATTAAGTATGTCTCCTGTAAGTAATCATGTTTTCTTTTTATGAGATTATATTTAGGAATCTATTTTAGTTTGATTGCGATGAAAGCTCAGAGCTTATATGAACCGCTCTCGAGTCCGCGTCCTGGTTAGAACCAGTACTGAGTGTTGTTTTAAAAGAGGTATCGGGTTGAGCGGGGAACCGAACCTGCAATCTCTGGCGTGAGCGGCCAACGTTATATCCATTACACTACCGCCCCGCATAAATGAGATTATATACATTTACATGTAAAAAATTTACCACAGATAAAATGATTGCATTGTTATTTCTACCACAGTATAAACATGCAAGTTATAGATGATGCATATTTAATTTATCGTGTAAATAAATACACTTCCGCACGTATTGTGCTTTATCATGTCAATATATTTATTTCTATTAATAAACTGCCTGCCCGATAAACATACGTTTATCACGTCAATACAAGTTTACCACATGACGCCATTATGTTTAATATACATTTTGACCATGACGGTGCTCCTTCTAATCCTTATTTTAAAAGATTTTTAATTTCATAAAAACGACGAATTATAAATACATGTATTGACATGAAGAGAATATCAGCCTGGTAAATGTCTAACATAACCAACTTTATCAGGTTCGGCACGAAACAAAAAAAATCAAGGACCCGACAAATAAAGTTGATAATATCAGACACTAACATTGGTATTCTCTATATATCACACAGTGATATAACTGATAAAGTTTATAATATCAGACACTCTAACATTGGTATTCTATATACATCACACAGTGATATAACTGGTAAAGTTGATAATATCAGACACTAAAATTGGTATTCTCTACATATCACACAGTGATATAACAGTTAATCTCATTCCCACTTGATAAAGCGTACACTATCAGGCAAGTTTACGAGGTATTCTCTGTATATCGGAGTATGAGTTCGTCTATTTTGAGTATTCTGGCAGGTTGGCAGGTGCAGCAACATGGTCGGGAGCCGGAGTGTACATGGGAGGATCGGTCATTGATGCGCTTGGATAACTACCACTCGGGTATGCTGTATAATATGCTGGCTGCTGCTGCGGCTGTTGCTGATGATCGACTGTGGCTATAACTACAGTAATAAAAAGAAGAAAGTGTTAATCAAATAGATCTATATTGGCTGATTGTGATGCGGTTTCATTTATTGTAATATGAACATTTGCTTTAACTCTCATCAAACTATACAATGTCTAATCTTTTGAATAGCGTATTCGTGTTGACGTTTGCATGTACAAAAACATATTTTAAAAAAAATACCTTGAGGTTGGATAACTGTTTTATTTCTGTTCATACGTTTGCATATGCAAAAAAGGACAGTAAGAAGAACAAAAACAGCAAAGACTCCTCCAAACACGCCGGCGACGACAACCCAAGAAGAAGAAGAATGCGTTCTGACTTTGCTGTAAAGGGAACACAAGATAACATTGATAAAAAAAGTAAACTCTTAAGTTATATCTTTAAATATTTCAAATAACATGCTTTATATACCGCCACTTGTAAATTCACTTGTAAATCACCAGTAATTTCTGGGAGCTAGATTCATACAAGCTAATTAGCTTTTTTCTAAATCCCAATTCTTAGAATTGTTTGTCATTTATGAATTGCAAATGTTATGTAATATACTATGTACAGTTCTTGAATAAAATATTGTTTAAACCAAAAAAAGTAGAAATATTAGCTAAAACATGCAAGTTAGATTTATAATAATAAAAAAATGGTATCCGACGCGTTGCATAAAATTGGCCTATTTCAAACCATTTAAATTCATTGAGAACGGATTGGTGTGTTCAAGTTCAATTCAAATTGCTTTGTTTTAAACACTATACTCGAGGTGTCGAGAGTGAAACAGCTGTCAGTAATAAACTTAGTGTTATAAAGTATGCTTTGTTTTAAACAAAGAGATATTGCGATTGAAGCATACATGTATACATAATGTTTGAGATATTGTGATTGAAACACGTAATTATATAAGGTAATGGACTTGCCAGCATTGAGAGTTAGAAAGGCAACATTCGTATCCGTCCTCACAATAATATGTATAACTGCCCCATTTGTAACACTCTTCTCTCGTCTGCATACATGGCAATCCTGGGCAAGTACAAATATATATATATTATTATTGTTATTATTATTATTATTATTATTATTATAATTATTATTATTATTATTATTATTATTATTATAATTATTATTATTATTATTTTTATATACATGTAATAGCGAGTCGACTTCTTCAGATGTTACCACGTGACCGTACAATGTATTAAAGTTTTTTAAATATGTTAACATTAGGTGGCGCTTTGGCACTGACATGTGTCCCCGTGCATGGACTCTTGGATATGCTTTCTTTAGAACTAGTTTATACCAAAATTGTTCCGTAACGAGTCAGAAGTACCACCAGGAGGCTTTTCGTCTCCGAATCTATGGGATGCCGTTTTACTATTTAAGAAGGAATAAACCTTTTAAAATATTTATTCGAATAAGTCGTATCACCTATTAAATAGGAATGTAAACAAGGATTTCTCCCAATGATATAAACATATTATATGTATTATATATCGAGAATATATATATATTGGTTTATTGTTTAATCATTTAATCAAATATTTTATTTTGGCGCTTGAACCATTTTATCATATATCTGCTGAATCATTTTCATCATACATTCACCGCTGAACCATTTTTTCAGGGACCATTCTGTTTTTTTCTTACTCGATAAATCGAATAAGTGATATCCCCTATTCGAATAAGTGATATCATTTGTTCATTTCAAATAAGTGATGTCACCTATTTGAATAAGTGATATCACCTATTCGAACAAGTGATATCACTTATTCAAAATGAACTATAGTAATATCACTTATTATGGTTAAATAATAAAATGGTACCCCAAAAGAAACAGCATTCTAGCACTCATTTTGACGTGCTTGAGGTGGTTTTGTTGTTTGCAAGAGATACTGTCATCTCATTTATAATACATGTCATGGCCAGCACTATTTCCGGTACGAAATAATTGAGGACGAAGTTTATGTTGGTTAACATTAATAAACTATCTAACATTCAGAAATAAATCTCTATTTGTATAAAATATTTACATGAAGATTATTAACATTTAATTTTAATGATAACGCGATATAGGAGACAATTTATGAGCATAGTTTTATTCAAATAGTCCAAACCTTCTAACCGCTCCGCGCTGCGATGGAGTTAGTGATGTGTCAACGCACACAGTTCAATCGGAGCTAGTGACGTCAGTTTTGGACACATTCGAAGTTTATTGCATACTGTTAAGTTCAAAATTCAAGATGGCGGTTAAAATAAAACGAAATCAATTGAAAAGAATAGAACAACCGACATAAATGTTCCACATAACGATCGGGACGAATAGCTATCACTGCAACTCCCTTCGACTCCAAACTTATTATAGACTATTAAAGATGCTGGCAGTGATCAATTTGTTAAGATTGAGGTATTGAATAAAAATATTAGTAGTAGTAGCAGTAGTAGTAAGTAGGTATGTACAGTTGTATTAGTAATAGTAGTAGTAGTAGTAGTAGTAGTAGTAGTAGTAGCAGCAGCAGCAGCAGCAGCAGCAGCAGCAGCAGCAGCAGTAGTAGTAGTAGTAGTAGTAGTAGTAGTAGTAGTAGTGATAGTAGTAGTTTTAGTAGTGATAGTAGTAGTAGTAGTAAGTAGGTAGGTACTGTTATAGTAGTAGCAGTAGTAGTAGTAGCAGTAGTAGTACCAGTAGTAGTAGTAGTAGTGATAGTAGTAGAAGTAGTGATAGTAGCAGTAGTAGTAGTAGTGATAGTAGTAGTAGTAGTAGTAGTAGCAGTAGTAGTAAGTAAGTAGGTACAGTTGTAGTAGTAGAAGTAGCAGTAGAAGTAGTAGTGATAGTAGTAATAGTGGTAGTAGTAGGAGTAGTAGCAGTAGTAGAAGTAGTAGTAGTAGTAGTAGTAGCAGTAGTAGTAAGTAAGTAGGTACAGTTGTAGTAGTAGTAGTAGCAGTACTAGTAATGATAGTATTAATAGTGGTAGTAGTAGGAGTAGTAGTAGCAGTAGAAGTAGTAGTAGTAGCAGTAGTAGTACAAGTAGTAGTAGTACTAGTAGTAAAAGCAGCAGCAGTAGTAGTAGTAATAGTAGTAGAAGTGGTAGTAGTTGTAGTAGTGGTAATAGTAGTAGCAGTAGAAGTAGTAGTAGCAGTAGCAGCAGAAGTGGTAGTAGTAGTAGCAGCAGTAGCAACAGTAGTAGTAGTAGAAGTAGTAGCAGCAGCAGCAGCAGCCATAGTAGTAGTAGTAGTAGTAGTAATTATAGAAGTAAAAGTTGAAAAATCAAGGCCTTAACATCTCGAAATACGGTTGATACTCACCGGCAACTAGAAGCAACAATGCACACGTGTATTTCGTAAGGTATCTGTCCCGCTTCATGACTTTATCTACTGATATTTCCTCTTGTAGCTGCAGTATATACATGCACATAGAAATGAAAACAATAAAATGATTTGAAATACGTTCATCAATTGAAATACGTTCATCAACCAAAGACGAACGATAGTTGGAAACCCTGGCAATAGAATGACGTAAGCGTGCCGGATATTTTTGGCAGTCAGTGGCGTATCTTCCTATAGGCACTGTAGGCACGTGCCTACACTTTCTTCTGAGAAAATATACAAATGCCCCAAAAAATACCGGAGTATGCCCCCGTACCCCCTGCAACTCTGGCCACAAATCGTTTTCAGCCAACCTACGCCACTGGCAGTCTATTCATAACTTTATAAAATCTATTCTGAATAGAACAGAAGTTAATTCGATATAACTTGAACAACGTATAGTTCATGTCTGGTCGGCTGGCTGGCTGGCTGGCTGGCTGACACCGTTTAGCATGAACAGTGAACATGGTGTTGTCATATATCCTTCTTTAATATGGACACTTATAACTATAAATAGAATGATGTCATTTGAGATAAGAGTGTTTGGTTTAAACGGCTGTTGTCAAAACGGGTATATAGAACATGTGACCTGTATAAACTGCCAGATCAGCATGAGCCTTTGATTTACTGTAATTTATAATCAGTGACAAACTGAATTGAATCTCTTTCTTTATTCGTCTTTCGGTAGTTTAAAACTAGTCCTAAGTACATGCGACAGTGTCGGGGTTTGGGTAACGCAATTTATCTGATCCATAAAAGCAAATTAGTCAATAATAAGAAAACCACACCAGTCCCAACACATTTTATAAATATCATATGATATATATAAATAGCGTTGTGGGTCAATCTCTAAATTTTGAAATAGTTTATTAAAATAAATAGGTTTAATCGTAGTCCAGTGTCGAGTTGGTAACCTTGTCTATTGTCCATGTGTCTAAATCCATAACCTCAAAACCCCTACCTTCATTTTCAAAAGAAAAAAAACCCAATGTTCTTATTTTCATATATCATCACATATAATTTATGTTATATCATAAGGAGCTACAATATGGGGCGTTAAATCTTATTCGTGCATAAATTCAATACAAAATAGAGCGATGCGATTTTTTCTGGGAACTGGCAAATGGCACCAACCGGAGCCATTTCAGGCGATAAAGGTTGGGTCCCTCCAATAGTGGGTATAATGGGTATGTCTATACAATTGATACAAGATTAAATAAAAGAATATTTAGTTGGGCACGTAATCAAGCTAATAACTCTTGTGAAAAATGGGTTTCCACAGTTATAAATCAATTTGATAGTTTACAGCTTCATATTCATACATACTCAAACGTTAACAAAATTAAAGTTGTTGATGCTGCATTTTAAAAGATGATGTCTATATATATTACGGACTGGAAAGCAAGTATAAATCAAACAACTAGTATACGTGGTAATGGTAACAAATAAAGAACTTATAGGCTTTTTTAAAACTGAATATGAAGAAGAAAATTATTGTAAATTGTGCTACCAATGAAACATAGATCAGCATTTGCAAAATTCAGGTGTGGTGTTGCGCCATTAAAACTAGAAACTGGTCGATATGAGGGACTTAATGAGAATGACCGGTTATGTCCTTTCTGTAATAATGCTATAGAAGATGAATGTCATGCTATTCTAAAATGTGCCACTTATAAAGATATTAGGACAGATCTGATGCTTAAAGGAGTAAACATAGATGCGAACTTTAATAATTTGATGCCTGTAATAAAATGAAGTTTCTCTTTTCCAATAAAGATGTGATAAGATTATGTGCCAAAACCTGTTTTAATATACTACAAAAACGAAGAAATATTTTATATAAATAATGTTATATATCTTCAAATATAAAACAAATTATTTTTATATTATGTTGAGAAATCGGTGCTAATCAGGCCATTCCAGATCTGACCTGGGGTGATAACTGATCGTTTAAAATATATTTTTTAAAAATCTTTTGACTATATAGCGATGCATTTGCATTTATTTTTCCTTTCACGATTTAACAAAAGTTATTTTAACACACTTTTAGGCCTAGAGCCAAGATTAGCGCCGGTGTCCCAATTCTTACAGTGTATAATGCTATGTACTATACTTCTTATTCTAATATAAAGCATGTATAATCTGTGATAGATGTATAATTTATATTTTATGTCAATTAATTTTATAACGATAGTCTTTTGTAATTCTATTTTTGAATGGCTATGTACGTTGTATACGTTATTGTATGTTTTATTTATATGTTTGTACATAGATGAGACTTTGATAAAAATATATACTAATAAAAAAACATATCAAACTTTATAAATTTAAAAAAGGGGATGGTGCTGAACGATAAATATGCAATTACCATTGCTTAAATTGTGCTGAACGAGATATATCCAATTACCATTGCTTCAATTGTGCTGAACGAGATATATCCAATTACCATTGCTTCAATTGTGCTGAACGAGATATATCCAATTACCATTGCTTAAATTGTGCTGAACGAGATATATCCAATTACCATTGCTTCAATTGTGCTGAACGAGATATATCCAATTACCATTGCTTCAATTGTGCTGAACGGTAAATATGCACTAACCATTGCTTAAATTTTTAAAAATTGAATTAACAAAACTTCAAAAAATACGTTTAACGCAAATTATCAGACGTCAAGGTAGATCAATAACCCAATAAGAAACATTCTGACGATATCACACATCTGAAGCAGTATTGCTGCTGATGTCGTTGTCGTCGTTATTTTCTTTGTATTTAAAAGTGTGGATTTGAAACTAAATTGTCAATCCAACTCCGGGCCTCCGGTATTGTTTCCAAACACAGCTAATATATTGCACCTTTTTTGACAAGTCAGAATTTTGCATTCATAATTTACAGTAGCGAGAGTATCCACAATTATATATTTCACAGGACACTCAAACCAACAACAACAACAATCAATCAATCAATCAATTAATCAAGCAATCAAGCAATAACTAATCAAAATATTAGTAATAATAATAAAAACAAAATAGTGCTTGAACAGAAGTAACAACAACAACAATAAAATCAATTATAATAATAATGATACTATTATTATTATTATTATTATTATTATTATTATTATTATTATTATTATTATTATTATTATTATTATTATTATTATTATCATTATCATCATCATCATCATCATCATCATCATCATCATCATCATAATTATCATAGTACTTATTATTATAAAATTTCATATTATGTCAATAATTCATAAAAGTAATCCAGACAGTGAATACGAGATAACAAAATAAAAGAAAAGAAGTGTTTTACCTTATCAATAACTCCCCGAGTGTTTTTAAATTTAAATAAGAAATACTTCTGTTCGATTTCTCTTTTATGGTGGAATTTTAGCAGGTTTTGGCTACAATACGGGACCGGCCAACCGGGAAGAACTGATAAAGTGATTTGACCCGAAATACCTATATACATTCATAAATCATTGCACATGTGTTTATTCAACAAGATAACTTTCAGCGCAAAATCGTGGTAGATAGTGCGGTAGTTTTGACCAATCGCAGGACTTAACACCATCGCGATCTTTCTACGAATTGATCAATTAACAGACCGCTACCACGAATTGAATGACATCATTACAACAAAATACTTGGCAGAGTATACATAGTAAGAATGGCAGGGGCGTACCTGAACGAATTTGAACTGTAAACCAGAGCAGAGTAGCGTAGCTTCGAACCTACGGATTGGTGGGGGGGGGGGGGGGGGATAGTGGGTAGGGGGTAAGTATAGGAGGGAGTCTCTCTTTACAAATGCAAATGCTGTATTTTTGCTTTCTTCTGCGTTAATTTTATTTGTCGGTTTTGTACTATATAGCAATGACAACAGAAATAACACCTTTAAATCGTTTCAAAAACCATAACTTGTCACGCCGCTCACGTCATGACATTATCTCGTCGTTTGAAAGAAAATCAACATGAATCCATAATGCCGCGTTAATGCTCATGGTGGCTGTGAAAGTCGATTGTCACTAAAACTCAAACAGCCGAGAGCCAGGCAGCGGTGCCCCTCATATTACATTTTGTATGTTTGCTCTTTTGACTACGAATGGTACGCATTTGCTTTTGCGCGTATGCCTTGATACGCGCCTGAATGGGTTAACTGTAATATAAAGATAATGCTCAATCGATTTCAGTAGGTTTTCAAAAAGACACTCCGCCCGGTTGCCATATACAGCACAAGTATGCTACATGTAGTATAATCTTATCGGCGCACATGAAATAATTATGGGGCGGAGCTGTGGGTTTTCCCAGATGACGTCACTAGCTCCCATCGATCTCATCTCACTTAACTGATTTCGGTTAGTTATTATCGCAGGGTTGTTAGAAGGCATGGACTATTTTAATAGAAATATGTTCATACATTGTCTCTTAGTTCACATTTAAAATAAAAGTTAAAATAAACTGAACGTTAAGACATATATTTCCAGAGACATGTAATTAAGTCACTGATATTGCTAAATATAATATAGCTAATAGATTTTAACAAGTATATAACTGCGCTCTGAAAGATCTTCGTATCGGAAATAGTGCTGACCGTGGTAGGTTGTATACAAGAGACGGCGTTATCTCTACGATTCACTTAACCCTTTACTTCATATTGACGCCTTTGGACACCTCTAATATAGACGCATTTTGACACCTCTAATATAGACGCCTTTGGACACCTCTAATATAGACGCATTTTGACACCTCTAATATAGACGCCTTTGGACACCTCAAATATATACGCCTTTGGATACCTCTAATATAGACGCCTTTGGACACCTCTAATACAGACGATTTGGACACCTCTAATATAGACGCCTTTGGACACCTCTAATATAGACGCATTTTGACACCTCTAATATAGACGCCTTTGGACACCTCAAATATATACGCCTTTGGATACCTCTAATATAGACGCCTTTGGACACCTCTAATATCGACGCCTTTGGACATTTCTAATATAGACGCCTTTGGACACCTCTAATATAGATGCCTTTGGACACCTCTAATATAGATGCCTTTGGACACTTCTAATATAGACGCCTTTAGACACCTAATATAGAAGGCTTTTGAATTATTGGGTGAATTATGTTTATATTAACTGACAGAGTGGAAAACAGTGCAGGAAGTGTTCAGATTGTTCGTTACGAATTTTTTTTAATTTTAAAATTGGGCCATTCTTAAAAAGTTATTTGTTTGCCGTGCTTTTTCCTACACCGGTATTAATAAATTGAAGCTAACCAAACTTTTCTATTGACTTTCAAAGCATTGAATTTTTTCCCATGATTTCTTTCCATTTATGTTTAAAATGACTATGTAAAATCAAAATCTGGCAAAAAAAATACCCGCATGTAAAAACAGGGTCGGAGCGCAGCAAACAAACATTTTTTAAGGATGGTCTTACCTCTCTTCATTTTTTCCCAATACATCATGCCTATATATTTATATATATATATATATATATATTCGCTAACCGCATTTGCCAAAAGGATATATATCAAATATGCCAAATGATATATTGTAAAGGGATTTCCTAACTTGGGCTACGCGCCTGGGTTAAAAATAGATTTCCCACTAAAATTTGCAACATAATTTGTGACGTTTTGATATTTTAATTTGATCCGTTATACAGGTTTACGTGTAGTAAAATTGTTTTTTCTTAGAAAGAGCCCAAAATGACGATCCGAATTCGAACGTCACAAATTATATTGCAAATTTATCAAGCCTGTTCTCTGATTTTAGGGGTTTTGTTTGTGAAGATTTTTTTCTTTTTCACAAACAGGATAAATAGCAAACTTTCCCTGTAAATAACAAAATATTTTTTGAATGTTAGTACAAAATGAAACAATATATATATGGAGATAATTATTTGTGAATAACCAAGACATAAATGTGCAGACCAGACTACAGCGAGTGCGCCTAGCTACAATGCAAACCATAGATATAATATCAAGGCCTCTGCCAAACCAATTAATTTGGTGTCGACCATGACTTATATACTATGGAATTACATGCAACACATCTGGACAGGGTGGACAAATTTACATACATGAACTGATAGCTTTATATGAGTAGGATCCAGTTAAGGATTCATGACTACTCACATGCTATATAAAGGACAGATTCATATATATATATATATATGTCGACGTGCCGTAAAACACCATTCATTCAGTCATTCATTATATATATATATATAAATATAATGGGAGTTAACAAATTCACTAAAGGACTTGGAAAATTTGCCCTTAAGTTCACAAATGTGAAAATTTGCGTATTTGCGTCAATTAGTATTTAAGAGATGTTAAATAACGGGGATTTCGTTTCAAGTTTACCACTCCAATTTAAATATCGATTTAGTCACGTTTAGTTGGATTTGACATATCAAACTGTTCGTACTTTATTTATTTAATGATAATCATGATTATTTCAAAGAACAGAGGTTCCAAACACTTGATCATTGTCGGTCTTACATGCTCGCGCATGCCTGGCGATTTAGATAACAACTTATAGCGGAAGGGCCTAATCCAATATTGGCAGAACTTGTGGCCCAACCCCATTTCATGTAAAAATTATGAAATAAAATATGTTTAAAGTATTACAACTTATTTTTAAATCCTCACGCAATTCTTCTCTGCGGGATTGTGAGACTGAAAACGCAAAAAAAAAAACAACATACTTTACGGTGTTAGAGTGTAATAAACTCATGACATATTTCTTATTTCATTTATTTCATAGTAACAGTTTAACAATACCAGATGTAAAGAAACACGTTATAATATAATATATACAAAATTCAACATTTACTTAAGGGCAAACTTTCCAAGTTCTTAAGTGAATTTGTTAACTCCCATTCTTTATATATATATATATATATATATATATATATATATATATATATTGTTATATATTGTTATATATATATTGTTATAATTGTTATATTGTTATTGATATCAAATAAGTTATACAATGACTATATGTATATATCATATTGTTTCGTTTTGTATAACATTCAAAAAATATTTTTTTTTATTTACAAGGAAAGTTTGCTCTTTATTCTGTTTGTGAAAAAGAAAAAGATCTTCACAAACAAAAACCCTTAAAACAGAGAACAGGCTTGTGATTCATCAACAAACTCGGGTATTCGCAGAAGCATCTATAAGAAACATAAGTTTAAAGATATATATTCTTTGTAACCATGGTGGTTTGCACTGGATTCAGACAAACTGCGTTACTTTTAATTCCCAGTGGTTACTGAATAGTTGAATCACCATTCTACAATCAGATAAGACGGTAAACCAAAGAAAAATGCTGGTGAAACAGAAACCCGCTCTCAGTGTGTTGTATACAAAATAAGATTTTTTCTCATGTTCTTTAAATACTAAATACGAGTATTATATGGTTATAATGACTGAATGAAAAAACCCCAAAAAGAACAGTCTACTGTACGTGATTGTATAAATATTTTAAGCAATTTAAACACAAAATCCCGGAGGGGAATCAATAAATATATATTTTGTATTAGATTACAAGAGATGTATAGACCTCCATGACATATTTATGATATTCAGCTTCAAAATGTATTAACAACTCGGCAAGACATTTGCCTTCGGCCATTTACAATGATTACAGAAATATGACAAAGACAATTATATAAAGTTAAATACAATGCATATACATATATGGTGAAAGCAATATATAAATTAAAAACAAATGCTTCTTTGGTGAATTTTGAAAGTTTAGTCCACATCTTAAAAGTTATTAACCCAGTGCCATATCACTTCCGATTTATCGTTCGGTGTTTTCCTATAACTCGGCTGTCGTACGGAAAATACCGAACTACGTTCCGACTTCCCCGAATATACACACATATATATAATTTTATATAGTTTTTATTTCCAATTTCCAATAGGCACGCATGTCCATCTGGTACAGGATGTATGCACAAATATACGAAAGGCAATGGTTTATTAATGATAATAAACAGTTACAATGTTATTTTGATGGTATAATATAAAATACGCCGATTTGTCATAAAAATGGCGTTATTTTGAGACGTTACGTCATACGACGAATGACAGAAACAAATATGCTGGACTTTTTCTCGTGTCTTATAACCATGATAATTCATGAAATGGTTAATCAATCTTATTAAAATAAGATTGACTTTAAGCTTCTATACTCTACGCACAGTCGATCTGACAATGTCGCACAGAAGGTCACCTCAGATTGACCTTTCATGTAATTGATATTCATAACAATTCAGCCAATCAGATTAATCGTTACATTGGCAGTTCGTTGAGATTTACATGACATCGTTGATCCCGCCATTGTGATCTTCCTATGTTGGTGTATACATAAATAAATGTTCCGGTATCATAGTCTCTGATTTTTATAATTTCTGAAAATCATTTACATTTACAGCGCCTGAAACATTTTTGACCATTTTATATAAAAACACATCAATTAAAATAAAGTAAAAAAAACAACAACATAGGTTTAATATCATATCATATTTCAATTATCCTTTAATTTTCTCGGTGCATTGCCCTGTTAACACCGCATTTTCATTCAAGACAGTTTCATTGGTTACAATCATGT